>CM055958.1:29176884-29391918 GCA_029490685.1 Schizonepeta tenuifolia
GAATCCAATTCCATTTGGCACCTATTCATACACAACAAAATAAATTTTTAAAATTAAATATAAAATTATTCTCATTGACAATAATTTTAGAATTTTCGATTAACAAGAAGGCCAAAAAAATTAGAAAGTAAAAATGGGGTGAGAGTGAAGTGACTTACTCCAATGTAGAAATCTTTGACGAGAACGGCGTAGCCAGACCAGACGCCGGAGTTGAGAAACTGGAAAAAGGAAAGGAGGAATGGCATATACTTTACGCTTTTCATCTTTATCACGGTCCTCTGCAATCAAAATTAATATTAGTATTAAATATCACAATTAAATATCTTCTCAAAATGAAAAAAATATGTACATGCATAAGTTAATTAATGACTACATTATTGTTTTTAGGCATGATTTTCTAAATAATATATTGAAAGAGCAAATATAACAAGGTGGTGGAAGATAGTCTTTTAATAGGAGAAAGATTTGAGATTCGTACTCTGATCTCTCACCCTTATTAATGAGAGAAATATTATTAAAATAAAGTTTTTGTCACAAAAGTTGGTTGTAAAGTAGAAGAAATTGTACTAGTTACTCTTTTTCTTAAACTAATTAAGTGTACTTTATTAAGTATTTTGACCAATAAAAATTATAATGTTTGCCATAAGCTTTGTAATTGCTTTTGGTATCAACATTTTGATATTGGTACAAGAGCGAATTCAAGTGAGGTCGGTCTTACTATCATGATGCATTTGAATTTGAAATATCACCTTTTCAAATAATAGTAGTATTTCTTTTTAAAATCAAATCTTTTTTTTGTTTTGAGGAATCAAATCTTATGATAAGACCGACTGCACATAGCGTGAGTGTTTTTTTCTTCGTTTTTTTTTTTTTTTTGAACAAGTTCTTTATATATATATATCGGAGCACTTATTAGGAGTTAAATTTCACACGTTGCTACATTAATGGACCAACTTCTAATATCGTTCATTTAGGCTAAACGGAGCCCAGAAACCTAACTTATTAAATGGCCCAATTTATTGGATGGACTACATAATTTGGTGGATTTTGTACAACTGAAAAAAAAAAAAAAAAAAAAAAAAAAAAAAAAAAAAAACAGATCATTGATGTGGCCGAAAAGCAGGGGGAAAATAATAAATTCCACAGTTTCAGCCATTCCCTCAGTCCCCAATTTGTGTATAAAATATGAAATATACTTGTTGAGAAAGAATAATGAATTTATTTAAAATACTTGAGAAGATATATATATATATATATACGTACCATGACGGCGAGAGGTGCAGCATACATGCCAATAGTTAAACCAGCACATAATAGTCCAACAAATGTGATCCTCATTTCGCCTTTTAATGCGAATAGTGTTACAATTATCACACCCCCAAGAAATGCAACATCCAATGCTCCTACCAACTTCAACGATTTTATCTGTATATACATACAAATTTAACCCACAACATATTAATTAATGTCATGCTCAACTACTACGTACTTCGTTTAATTTAGTTTATAAAAGCATTTAGTAAATATAATTAACCTTAACGTTTTTAGGGGCGTAGATGAGGAAGAGGGTGACGTAGACGACGTGCAAGGCAGCTCCGGCACCATTGACGGTGACGATTAGCAAACCGTCGGTCTTAAGGAGTCCGTAAAATGTCCATAAACTTGTAGTTAATAATGTCGTTATGTAAGGCAGACCTTTGTAATTCTCTGTTGATTTCTTCTTCACTACCAGCTTAAATGTTTTTCTGGAATAATAATAATTCATATGTCAGCTCATACAATATAGTACCACGATATACTAATATACTCTATATATTCAAAAGGTGGCAGCATAACAAGAATTATTTATAATAGTCATGAAATTATAGTAACATAGTGTCATTGATTATTTTTATTAATTTAACCCTGCAATATAAAATTCTTGTTTAAGTACAGTAATAATATGAATTGATACAAATTTAGCCCATATTATCATGTGACACATTATTTATCTTACATAATATTTTCTTTTAATTTTTTATCTAATTAGGTGTATAAGATAATTTAATCACCATGTATGGAAATACGTAACTAGAGAGAACTACTTGCTAGTCATAAAGATTCGGCCAAACTTGGAAAGAAATTATACATTTATATAAGTAGATAAACTAGAGAAACCTTTTCAGTTTTTGGGCTTTTTGGCTAATAAATGTGTGGCTGCAAATAAATATATATGGCTTCTATACTTCACATGATACATAATATGTGTCTGTATCTGTATGTGTGTGTCACTGTGTGTATTCTATCCTAAGAAGATGCATGTGAAGAGAAATCGGATTGAAGTATATGAGCAAGGAATAGCAGAGGAAAGTACAGCTAAATTTTTCACCAAAATATCAAAAAAAGAAAGGAAGAATAAAGACTTACATTGGAGATGCAAACATGAGTAGAGAAATCACATTTCCTGCATCGGTCAGAAAAGAAGTCGTCACTATTTAACTCAAATCTAAATTGATATTTCAGTGCAAAAACTTTATTCAGTTTCGTGTCGGTGATAAAAGAATACATCCTTTTTTTTTTTTTTAAAGAAATGAACGAATGAATACATCTGTAAAAGGCAAATAAGTATGCATGCTAATTACTTGCAAAAAGAAAAGTATGCATGCTAATTACGTATAAAGAAATATGGTAAGTAATTACCAATAATCCCAAGAATCAAGCTTAAGCTAGCCATGGAGTGCTGCAAAATAATAATATAATGAAAGGAACAAAAGTTGGAGAAATGAAGGACAAGAAAAGCAAGGAATTATTTCTTTTTTGGTTATGTTAGAGAGAGAGAGAGAGAGAGCGAGAGAGAGAGGAGAGAGAGAGAGAGAGGTTAGCTTACACAAAGTAAGCGTAGCATATAAATGAAAATGAATGTGTAGTAGCTAGTTGGGATATCTCAAATCTGTATATATTCTTCTACAGAATAGTGCCACGTTTAACTTTATTTTACAATACACATCTAATTAACTCCACTAATTCCAATTTCAATCAAACAAATTTTCGGACCATATATAAAACGTTTGTACTATTTTCTTTTTCGATATATTTTTGGCCACGTCCTTTGCCTTTAATTTGGGTCCATTGTTATACACCACTTTCCAATCTCCCCTTTTCCATGTAAGCGTCATATTCGTATATAGAAATTATTAATTTTTTCTCAATTATATACAAGTGGCAGTGATAATGTATTTAAAGAAAAAATAGAGTTCATCATCGCATTGTATCCCAATCCCCCATAAGTCTCAATCTCACACGTCGGTTAAGCAAGTTAATCGACTCCAAGAAATATCTTCAACAAAAATATTAATTATTCTAAAAAAACTGATAATTATACTTAATTAAAATATCAATGTAACAATTCAAATTCAATTGTACGGTAAGATTACTTCAATCCAAATTAATCTATTTTCTATTCGAATGCATTTTCTTTTAATTAATTGTAAATTTATCACTAAAAAAAGAGCAAAGATAAACAAATTCCCCCCCCCCCAATACCTACTCTTTTTATTCCTCATTGTCTATAAAAAAATAATATTACCATGTGTTATTAATCTGATAATATTATTCCTCGTTGGAGTGAAAACAAATTTAAAAAGGTTTAAATTCATTTTTATAAATAAGGAGGGATAAAAAAAAGGAGGGATTTAAAGGGATAAAAATATTACCAGACCCTCATTTTTTGTGATAAATTTTAACCACCAAGGGTTTTCTCTTTGGTTACAAATATATCACATAAAAATGAGAAATAAGAAAAGAATGGAAAATTTTATCACAAAATAAAATGTGAAAAAATAAAATTATCACATCGTCTCCCTTCTTGTATCCCATGTACAACATGAAAAATATTATCAAATCCCTTTTTTCATATAAATTTATACACAATTATAAAGTGAAAATAAGAAAAAAAAAATGGACTACCCGCGAATATTTCTCATTGTGCCTGAAGAATATTTTCCATCCTATAAAACATTTAAAAGTAGTAGAAAAATAGCGAAAATATTTATACTCTACTCTTTTTTTTAATAATATTACAAGAAAATTTAAATATCATGTGATGGTGGACTCGAACCCGTGACTTTTAGTTCGTGCATTGAGTAACACATACATTCTACTCCTTTTCATTGAAGAAAACGTGCCCAAATACAACCTTTACTCATTTTGCAACATTCCACATTTCATAAATCGTAAGTATTGATTAACGCGGTTTTTATTGTTATAATTATTGATTAACCGTTATATGTGAAGAATGTGAAATTGTTAATCTCACGCAACAAATAAAAGAATTTAGAGGTGCACATGGATGGAATTGAAGTCATGGACACGAGGTGGGGCCCATTAGGACTCCTCATCGTCATGAGCTCAGACTGGACAAGAGTCCGACCAAACAAACCAATCACTCAATGACATACTCGCTTGGTATCGTTCAACTTGGTTCGTGAATTTCTGGACATTTCATTCAATTTGATTCATTTCCTTAATTAATTATTAATAATAATATATTTTATACCAACTACACTAAACACTCCCTTTATAGAGAATAATAAAAAAAGTATTATTTCAATTTTTTATGAACAATCAAATATTCTTTACCAACTACATTAAAATATACCTTTTACATCTAATTTCTTATTTTTATTCTGTGTGATGAATAAAAATGATTCAAATTGAACGAGACAGAGGAAGTATATTCTCAATAATTTATAAAAAAAAAAAGCTACTGAATTTAAGATGGAACTCCACTTTTAAAACTTCCTTGAAAATACATCAATTTAATTTTTAGGAACATTCTACAGTACGTAACTTTTTCTTGGCGTAAATAAAAAATGGCATGACGCTCGCAAATTTTTGACGCGATAGTGATTTATTTTGAACTAAATGACATATTCCAAATCATAATAAATAGTGTCGTTTTACTTATTTGCTTTTTGTACTTTATTGTTTGAAGTAAAGTGACGCCGTTTCTTTTAGCTTAAGAAAAGTTACTGCCACATCAAAATGACGGGTGGTCATGTCATTTTAGTTTCATCGGAAAATGGTTTTTGTGAAATTTCTAAAAGAATCAAATTGATGTATTTTCAACTAAGTTTCAAAAGTCATGTATTTACTACCAGAAAGAAGGTAAAAGTCGTGTATTTACTACCAGAAAGAAGGTAAAAGTCGTGTATTTTAATTAGTCCTAACTTTAACGGATGCCAAGATTTTCTCCTTATCTTCAACATTTCAATTTCCTTCACCTACAAATTTCAATTCTACATTTCTTCTTTCTGCATGACTTATGTACCACAAACAAATTTTTTATTTCTTCCGGGGTTAACTGCACTGCTTACTTTTGAAATATACTCTCTCCGACCCATTGATATTATCACGTTATTGTTCAGCACGGAGATTAAGAATAAGGGTAAAAATATAGAAAGTGGTAGGTCTCATCACTTTTACAGGGTTTTGAAGGGTTAATACTAGCCTTATTTGGAGGATGATAATGTGAGTAAGACGCCTATATAAAGAAATAAGGACAATATAAATGGGTCGGAGGGAGTATACATTAATTAAACCTTCCAAATGGTGAAATTGAACCTCTGTTGGCAACAAATATGCAAGAACTACTGCCTCCATAATCTGATTAATTTGCCTTCATCAATCATCATCATCCTTTTGCATTCCCATATTGAATTATAGTTGGAACTTTATTGTAGTGGAGAATATTTTGTATTGACATGTCGAAAGTCTAATTTGATAACAAAATGTTACACTACCAAATTTGTGTTTGGAGCCTGGTGATGTGATAACCATTATCATATGAGAAAAATGTCGGCAGGATTTTTATTTGGTTTGATTCCTACTCAATATAAAAATTATATTTTTAAGGTTGGGGAGAAGGGAGGAAGTTGCTTTCAAACTTTTGCTAAAGGTGTAAAAGTGGTAAGTGGAACATCAGCTAAAAACGTAAAGAATCAAACTTCTTCTTTGATCAATTTAGATTTTAGAGTATACACAAAATTTAATGTACATTTATATATTTATGCATTTCATATATAATTTTTTTAATTGGCTGACATGCTTTTATTGGCGTCCGGGATCTTGAACATTTATTACAAAATGATAGTCATTTGATTTCTTGTTAATTTTATGAGTTCAATCATATATGGCCGACAATATCATAAATAAAAACTTGATGTAAATTGATAAACTAAAAATAGCTAGTTGAAATGAGTCAATAACCACCGTCAAGATTCTTTGTGCATTATCTTGCTTTTTCCGGGAAAGATGATAGAGCATTTTCTTTTCTCCAAATTGTGAGCATGTTTCTATTTAAGAACACTATTTTCGGTTATAAATCATTTATATATTGCTCCCTCCGTCCCGAGATTAATGACACATTTCATTTCGACATGGATACTAAAGAGAAGAAAATTAAGTATAAAAAAGTGGTCTCTCATATGTTTAGTGTAATCTTAAAGAATATTTAATACTTGTTAATAAAGTGTTTTATAAGTTCCATAAAACATGTTATATATCCAATAAAGTGGTTTTAGGTAAGATGTAGGAGGAAAGAGAATTAATAGTGTAGTGTTTGGGTAATGATGTTGAATGATTAAGAAATTTAATTAGGTTATAATTTAGTTCAAAAAAGAAAATATGGCATTAATAGCGGGACACCCGAAAAATAAAAACAGACTATCAATATCGGGACGGAGAGAGTAATTAATTTATAATTGAATTGTTTTTAAAATTTGAAGAACGAAGAGCGGTGAATTGTTTAAACTTTATTAGATTTTACTGTTTACATATTAATAAAATTAGCGCCAATTGAATTTTATTTTTGAAACTATAATGAGTTACTAACATATTGTGATAAAGCAACATTATTAACAATATACACAATAAAAAATAATTCAAAATCTAAAAAAAAAAAATCAATTTTACTCTCCGGAAATATAGGATGCGAGCCTTGAGGATTTTTAGAATTATTCTAGCTCCATTGATGCTACTACGACGACACGACAAGGTCCGCTACAAAGTATTCGACATCCATCTTTACATTACCTTAACGGTGAACTAAAATTGTTAATAGCGTTGATTGAATTCATTTACTTCTTCTGTCTGGTATTGATGGTCTGTTTCCTTTTTTCGGATTAAATTAGACTCTAATTAAATTTCTCAATCATTCAACATCATTACCTACTTTCTACACTATTCACTCTTTTTTTCCCTACAACTTACCTAAAACCATTTTATTAGATCTATAAAGTACTTTATGAACCTATAAACCACTTTATTAACAAGAATTAAATATATCATAAAATTACACTAAATATGTGGGACACCACCTTTTCATCCTTCTTTTTTCTTAATCTCTGTGACGAGCCAAACTAGACCATTAATCTTGGGACGGAGGGAATATAAATCATCTATACTTTCATTATCTACTCGATATAGTACATCACAATCACGGGATTTAATGAATTTTACAAAAAAATTAAGGATTGCATTAAATAAAGTTTGCATGTATACTTATTTTGAAATAAGATAGAAGACTAGTCAAATCAAATGACTAAACTGTCAAACCAATTTAATTCGAAAGAAGTTCAAGTCGGCAAGTCGATTTCGAATTTTTCCCTAGTGATATTAGTGAAGGGTGTATTTAGGGCTGGCCCATGATCCAAGCACCACATGACACGTGTTCACTATACAAAGTAAGCAGTTATTAATAAAGGTGACTATTCTTTCTTTTGTCTTGAAAAAAAGGTCACTATTCTAAACATGACACAAAGGCTTTCTATGTCACAGTTTGAGTTGTTACGGTGGCCAACATAAATTGTATGTCCTTAGCTAGTAACGCACTTGGGTGTACATTTGCTAACATCGTTAATGGTATAATGACTAATATCTGATATTAAAAAAGTCTCAGATTCAAATTTATAATTACGTCACACAATTATTAAATTTTCTTTTGTCGAACAATTAAAAAAGTAACACACTTTGTCCAACAACTCATATTTAATTAAGTATTTATTTTTCTTCAATTATAATCTATAACATTTTAGTATAATTTTACAATTATTAATTAGGGTTCATCCATTCGAATGTGGTTTTTATATATATTTCTTATACTATGTAATTTGTATTTTCTTAAATGGGTAGTGTGATATGTCACTATGGCTTCGGTTGGAGTGGAGCATCTTTTGCCTAACCTTCCTTGCTATTTGATGTCTTCCTAATTTTATATCATTAATACCTCAATTATTTTTTGGATGACATTTCCCAAACAATGTATACTTCCATATCTCTAATCAACAACTAGATACTTGCTTTTTATTGTAATTTAATATTCTTTTCCCCGCCTTTTATGAAAGGGTTAATGCATGTTTTTGGTTTAAATTTTGTCGTTACATTAACTAAACTATAAAAACGAGCATTCTTATGGAATATAGTAATTATTACCATCATTCTTATGATATAAATCGCGGAAATTAGAGTAGAGACCGTAGAGTAAGTAATAAAAGGATCTCACAAGTTCCTTTTTCAATTTATGTGGGTGTAAGAATTTATCCTTTTGTCGGTTTGTTCAATCGTTGGACCACCAAATTAATAAGAGCATGAGCATTGATTGAGTTTAGGGGAGAATTATTTGATTGGATAGTGTAGTATGTGATTATTTAGATTATTAATTTTGTGTTTGGATTGTTTGATTATGGGATAATATAATTGAAGGACTATGTGAGTGTGTGTGTGCGTGCGTGCGGGTGTGCAGTGTGTGTGTTTATGTGAGGTTAATTATTTTTAGAATTTTACATCATGAGTTAGATGGGAATTAATAATCAACCCAAATTTGGGATTATAAGTTATCACTCACTTAAGTGATTGGAGCACGAGTCTAATTATCTATCACGGGTTTCATCCTTCTAACCAAACATGTTATATCAATCACTCATAATCAAACAAATCAAATGCCACCTTAGAGGTTCAATAGCAATTCGGATCCACCTTTGAGTCCAGTATATTTGTGTGGCTTGATAGAAGGTTTGATAGAATTTGTTTGGACAAAAGTTGAAGTTTTATTAATTTTAAAAATATATGAAACTTACATAATTTGAAATATAAGAAAACTTACATAATTTAAATAAAATTTTACATTTAATTAATAAAAAAATATCATTCAAATCCTCTTCGTGCATTTATAGTACTCCCTCCGTCCCAATCATCTTGTCTACTTTGGGTGAGCATGGAGATTAAGAAAAAGTTGTTTAGTGTATAAAGTTAGGGCGTTCCAATGTAAATGGTGCACAATGCATTTGTGGATCAAATTTTGCCAAGTGTCTTTCCATTTTTCATACCATATAGTATTAAATATAATTTAAAATTTAAATAGATTTTGGGTTAACTACCATGATTAACCCAACCCATGCTGCAAAAAGTCAAGATTTGCAAATCTCTATGGGACATCCATGTTTCGGCTGGAAAGTGATGGCTCCATTGTCAATTCTCTGAACTCCGACTGATTACCTCAATTTCCGATGAGTTTGAGATCGGCAATTACATTTTTGCAATTGCCGTGTTAGCATGCATGTAATTGTTGAAACGACGGATGGTTTATGAGTTTTATGTGGTGAAATCCAAATTTTTTGCGTTCTACTTTGTACTGACTTATATGATTTTTCTCTATAGTTGATCAAAATTTTCCTTTGTTCTCTCCCGTCTTCTCCTTCTCTTCCGACTTCTCCTTCTCTTCCCGACTTCTCATTCTCTTGGAAGATTAGCAATTATCTGGTACTTAGGAGGAGCTCGCGAGTGAAGGCCTCAGCGGTTGAAATTCGACTCATGAGTATGTAACTTATAATTTTGTGTTTTAGCTATAATTAATTGGGGCTTGCTTGAGTTAGGGCCTATTTTTTTGTTTCATATTTATTTAAACTAATTTACCGAATGAGTAATAATTTTCGTGTTTTTGATTTAATAAATTTGGGTGCGTAGAATTTGAATTGGAAGCTTTGTGTTCGTATTTCAATATTGAAATCCATTGAAAATGATAAATCGTCTCAAATTATTTTAAATTAGAGCAATCAAACCAATTTATCTTAAAAATGTAAATTGGAGGCCAATTTTTTTTTTAAATTTCAAATTTCCCGCCAAATAAAGATTTTTCAACAAGTTTCATTTTAAAGAGTTCTATTTAAATTAAATTGGCACCTCCCCTCTCCTAACTCCTTTGTTCAATCATTCTATTCCATTAACATAACAAGTAGAAAATAGAGGTGTCTTCTTCTAGCGAAGCCACTTTCGCTGGTCATTCCATATTCCATTTGCCACAATCATGATCTTCGGTGTGTTGAGAAGACACCGAAGACTCATGAAAATCCTTATCGTAAATACTGGCACTGCCCATACTACGTGAGTGATTGTCAGAAAACTCTTATGGTTTTTTGCCCATACAGAGTGTAATTTCCTACTTTTTTGTTGATTGTTTATAGCTAGGATGCAAATACTTTTTGTGGAAGGATAAGCCAATGCACCCCCTATCAGAGGAAATGTGTGGCAAATTTGATGGATGAGCGTGACGTACTACAACTAGAATTGGTCGTCCATAAAAGCAGAGCCAGAATTTATAAGAGTATTTGTCTGTTCTTGGTTGGTATTCTTGTGTTGATTTTCGGTTATCTTTTCTTCTCCCGTCCGCATGAAATCACTGTCACTATCAAAGGATATCGTCAACTGAGCTAGGTTGAAATTTATGAAAGGAGATCGCCGCAGTTTATTCAAAGGATATTTATTCATGTGGTATCATTAGGGTGTATTTTATGAAAGTATTTTGAAGTAATTATTTTGAAGTATGAAATGTTTGCTACTAGCAAGTGTGTGTTGGAAGATTTTTTCCTACTTTAATGACATAATGATCTTCCCAATACTGTAGTGCTCAGCCACATCATAATAAATCACATATTGCTTCCCTAAAGATCTTACTAATTAGTGCTCAGCCACATCATAAATCACATATTCTTCCTAATAATTAAACCACAACAACATGAACAATAAAAAAATGAGAGATCAACATGTTTGTTAAATCACTTAGTGCCTCAGAAACACTTGATGCTCAGCGAGTGGCTTGAAAAAAACCAATCAACAAATTCTGGATCTTTTATGCGAAGGCGAATCATTCTGAAGGTAGTAAGTTACAATGAGATTAAGGAATACATGAATCAGGAAAAAAATGAATATTTGCTAACACTAATAGAAATTAAATACCTTCTCATCCTTTTTGCAGGCCTTGTACCAGTCTTCAAACTCCATATGCATTCGGTTCGAGAAAGGTTTAATAGGGCCGTACATCATAACTCCCCACTTCACTAATTGCCTTGCAACAGGCCTTGATGATTGGCACCTTATCTTCATTTCAGGCTTCGAAACTGCATCACTTTCCGAGCTCAACTTCGCAAGATTGCTACGTGTTCGGTCGTCGTCTTAAAGGAGCTTTCGGAGCAAGAGTAGGACACTTCTCCAGGGTTTTAAGTAGTAACAGGCATATCCAATGCATAAGCACAACATACTAGGATGTCTGACTATAACATATTGGCTTCTCAAACAGATGAGGGTTCCAACTCATCAAAGAACTGTCAGGTGGGGTGAAAGGTCGACTTCCCGATGCTATTGTGGAAAGGGATTTTGTATCGCCACGCGATTTGGACACAAGCATATTAACTAATCTTCTTAGTCCCTCTTTCTCCCAAACTTTCCTCATCCTCAGCAGCATTGATCTCCTCACTAGCAATCACATTTTCATTTCCTTTCATCTCCTCGGCAGGCTTGATCTCATCACCAGCATTCATCTCCTCAACTTGTTTTTTTCTCATCAACAAGTGCATTCAAGATGTCACATTCTTTTTTCCTCTTCCACCATTGTATTATCTTCCTCACATTCTTTCATCTCCTCCACCACTACTTTCTTCTGGCACATCTGCATTCATCTCATCATAATCCCTTGCTAGTGCAACTTCATACAACACCATCCCCCTCAGCTGAATACTTGTCCTAATTTGCACAAACCTCCTCAGCTGAAAACTTGTCCTGATTTGCACAAACCTACTCAGCTGCATCAGCATTTGCATCAGTCTTCTCATTATGCACAGTTTGGAGATCAACCCGTCATCATTTGGATATTCTTAGTCATTTTTTGCATTGGTGGATTCGAGGTTTTGCATGCGTTCTACAACTTCCTTTTGACATGGGCAATGCTGTCAATAAAAACAAAAGTTAAAAAAAATGTATAAATATAGACAAGTAAGGATTTACCGCAAAGATTGGCAAAATATTACCGCACACATTTCCGTAGTCTTGATGGAAGGAGCAGATTCCTGGGTGTGAGGGGCAGAACATTCACCCTTGTCATTTTTCAAACTGCGAAGCTTGTACATCTTAACAGGTGGTTCGTAAGAGCCTGTTTCACCTACTGGAAAAGGAGTTGATCTCTTCACCGACTTTTTCCGATGTACTAGAACAACACCAACAGTACAAAACATCATGTCAATTAACTCGTCATTGAGAATTTCTTCAAGTTTGGGACCAATCCACTCATGATATGCATCAGCCTCAGGAGGTCTCTGCCAAAATAAAAAAACCGTTACAAGTTATAATTGCAATAACTAAACATTTTAAAGTAATATGCAAGTGCATATATAACTCACCACAACCAGGGAAGGGTCATTAATCAGTTCTTTCACCGCATCATACTTGTAAACCCCAAAACTCTTCCACCGTAAAATACGTGGATAAACTGTTTTCCCTCTAGGCGTTCTATCACCCATTCTTTCACCAATCATCGGCATAATTTCATAAAACCAGCACTGGAGAGCAAATAGAAATCCATACACATCAAATTTAGGCTTCTCCTTCGTCTTAGAATCCACCACATCCATCATAAGATCGTATGAATGGAACAACGAATTGCAGAAGTAGTTGTAAGCTACCACTCCCCACAGATGATTGTTGAAATCATTCACATCACCAACAATGTGAAGATAACGTATGTCGATGTTCTTGTCATTGTTGTCACGGGTCAATAAGACACCGTAAAGGAAAACAAACAGTGCAAGCTTCAAACATATATCGTCATCTCCATCTAATTCTAAGCATTTGTCAGTGAAGGCTTTAGTAATCTCACAGAACTTCAGATTTTATTGCTCATCAAAATTGGTCTTATAGATAGTAGAAGAAGTAGGGGCCTTCGTCAAAGGGCCAAATTTCAGACTAGTCATCGGATAAAAATCCTTCTTCCTAAACTCGATCATCGAGCCATTAAAATTGAAAACTCGCACTCCTCTATCTCTTTTTACCATGCTCATATTGAGCATACCAGCATATATCAATTGTAACTGGAACTTCAATGACCATCTGCAAGGTCTAATAGTGAACCAAAACATGATGCCTTGAAAGCATCCATAGCTTTACCCTTCAAAAAAAAATTTATAACCCTCACAACCTCTTTAGTATGAGATCGCGCTGAGATACATGCTCCCAAAGCTACAATTGAAAAATAAATAACATCATCAAGTAGAAATTGGATCATCTTTCAATTTTTCAAAGATTGGATAATCTTTCAAATTCAAAACTGGATCATGTTTCAATCAATACATGTTTCAGCACCATTTTTTCAAATTCAAACATAAATCCTAACCAACTATGTTCACAACCACTTAATTATAAAAATTCATGATTGTTGATCGACATAATGACACACATAAACAGAATTGGTAAATTAACAACAACAATTTTAAAAAATTAAAACCTAAATCATAAGAAATAATTCTAGTCAAGTAAGCTCTCATGCAGACCTCATTTTGCTCAAAACACTAAGCATATAAAAATAAACAAACGCATCAATCAATAGGAAAATTAAAATAACCACAACACCAACAAAATAATATCATATTTCATCCAAATAATTCAATTTGATGGTCCCGATACGAGTTCTAGTGTATGGGGGGGGGGGAATACACCAGATAAACTTTTTAAAACAACCCCCTAAAAAATAACTCAACCGAGTACAGAAGCTCAGTTGGAATCACAACCGAGTAAGAAACACTCGGTTGGAAGTGATGTGCTGTGCGGAATGTGGTGGAAATAAACTCGTAAAAATTAACTCACGCTTTTATGCACGGTTGGTCAAGAACCAAGACAGTTGAGAATGCTAAGATGCAGTTTGTATGCTGGTTAGTTGGTCAGTTGAATATGCAAGAAATAACTGAAAAATAAACACAAGCACACAGAGATTTACGTGGTTCGGAGAAACCTCCTACGTCCACGGGGAGTTGTGAGTCCACACAACTCTGTCCAAGTTCTTCTGGACAAACCACACAGCTTACGTGGGTTGTGCAACCGTTAAGGATAAGTTTGCGAGTACTTATCAACCTTACAGTTTAGTTTTCGGGTACTAAACAACCTATCTACTCAATTCCGGGAAGAGTAGGGTCCTAACACTCCTTTTGAGAGGAAGTGTGAAAAAGATGGGTTCCAACTAAAAGCTCGAATACGAGGTGAGCTTTGATCTAACACTCTACGAACTCTCACTAAGTGATGTTCTCAAGGTTCGATCTAAAGACACAGAAACTAACTCTAGAACTCTCAACAAGTGATGTTATAAGGAATTGAATGCAGTTCAGCTCGTGAAGAATTTTGCTCTTTCTTTCGCTCTCAGGTTTCTTCTCGCGTGTGTGTCTTGTATGTGTCTTTGAATGAAGGCCTCTATTTATAAGCGGAGAGAATCAACTAGCCGTTGGAGGAGCTGTTGATCTCTGTTCTTTGAAAGCGATGGCTTGTCTCTCATCTCTGCAGACTTTTCGGATTTGGCAACTGAGTGCTTCTGCTTTCCATCTGAGACAGCCTTGTGTTGGGCCAAATGAGGTAATGACAGAGAGTCAAACCTTCACGTGACTTCCTTATTTGAAATTCAAATCTTAACAATAGACATCCAACAAGGAGTGGTAGGTTAAGATTTTCGATCTTCAACTAACTTGATCTTCAGCTGATGTTCTATCTGAGTGCTGACAGTTGAACTCTCAGCTGACTTCAACTTCATGTTGTTGATCTTCTTGGTTTGAGGTCCTACAACTGATGTTCTGAAACTGAACACTCAGTTGTCTTCCTTGTATCTGATCAGTTGGGTTGAACGCTCGGATGACTTTCTTTCATCTGATGTTCTCTTCCCTCTTTCTACTTTTCATCTGATGAACGTTCAGTTGTTTTCCTTACAACTGATGTTCTATCGCTTGAGTGTAACTTCCACCTTTCTCAATGCTTCATCTGATGAACGCTCCGTTGTCTTCCTCACAACTAATGTTCTATCCAAGTGAAGCCTTGTTGCCGTCTTCAGCTGGAGTCCTGTAAAGATAAAATTTTAACAATGCTCAAACAGCGAGCCTAACTACTAACATTAGGATCTGACAACATCTACTCGGTTGGGGACAGTTGGTTTTGGGATCAATCAAAACTTTTAATAAATTTCCCAACACAATTATACTCAATAATTTAGCTCATAAACCCTAAAATGCAGTAACTACATAAAAGAAAAAGTTGTCATATAAATTCGGAAAAGAGAAAAAAAATTAGCTTACCTTTCGATTTTTTTCCCATTTTTCGGATGATTGACTTCAATAATTACAACTGCCGCAAAATCTGAGCAAACGGTGGATGAAATGTCACTAAGATGCTTCAAATACTGAGAAATATCTTCAATTAATATATATATATATATATATATATATATATATATATATATATTAATTTTAAAGAGGGTTTTAACCCCAATTAGGCTGATTACTTCATTACAATTACTAATCTCAATTAAATATTAATAAATTATAAAAGTTAATTTTGTTTACAAACTAACTAATAAATGAACTCGGTCGATCGCACGGTGCGACATGAGAAGTGTCCCTCCAATTAATAATTTAATAGTGTTACTTTTGTGATAGAAATATATGTTTTACATTAAAACAAGAAAATAAACTTCCATGCATTTGCAAGGTTATTAAAAAATGCGACAGGATTGATACTTACAAAAAACAATATTTGTGCACCTATAATACCAACGCATGATGCCTTGTAAGTTATTTTAATTTGACAAATTAGGATTATTATGAAGCAAAAAATATATAGTTTTCCCGTCTATGGAGCGTGTGACCATCTATATATTTCATTCATTTACGAAGAGTGTGATCTTTTCACTTTACGATATGACGAGTGACCACATGGTTATACTCATTAGCTTACTTTTTTTTTTTTATCTCTCTCCTCTTATTTAATATATCTATCAAACATTTATTAAAATTTGTGTCATAATTTAATAATCATACTCTTCGGGTTTAATAATCATACTCTTTGGGAATGTGGAGAATATTACAAAAACATATCCAGATTGTCTCTAACTTTACAAGTAACTTCTGCGTGACGATGACGTGGTTCAAAAAAAAAAAGAAATCCGACAACTATCAAACTAAAGGTTAAAAGTTACCTGAATACGAGGTCATTGCGAAGGAACTAAAATTGAATTGAATCTTCACTTTGATTCAAGCTACATTTTTTAATGTGGGTTGAAATTTGAAAGCCCTAACCGAGCAGAGCATTTCTGCAATTTTCTCCCTAAAGAAATGATTTAAAGTCCCATTTTATTAACAAATGAAATTCCTAAAATATAAGTTATGACTCGACTTGACAATCATCAGAATTTTTTCTGTTTTTTGAAAAGCAAACAATCACCGGAATTGATTCATCAGCCAAAAAATATTTTGAATTTTGGCATATACTTGATCGCTTAGACTGTTAAAAACATCATGATAGAAAAACTCAAGAAAGTGGTGAGAAAGATTTCTTTTGCAAATGGAATGAGATTCTTGTTTATTACTACTAAGAAAATTAACTATTCTTGTTTGAAAACAGTCAACTCCTGGAATCATGAAAAAAAAAAAAGTGAAAAATCAGGTTTATTCATTTCTGCAGTTTCCTATCTTTGCACTGCTCTAGATCTTCTTCTTCTTCAACTGCCAATGTATTAGATTCAGATGCATCAGACTTGTCCTTGTACACAAAGTAGACAATTAGCTGCAATGAACCTAACACAATTCCAATTGCATTTGGTACCTAAAATTCAACAATCGACATACATATGAGGAGCAAAACAGAGAAAAACTAATTCGATAGTTACGAATTTGAGAGGCTTACAAGAACATAGTAGTCTTTGAGAAGCATAGCAAAAGTAAACCAAACTGCAGCATTCACAACAAGAGACAAAGACAGCAAGAATGGCATGTACTCCACGCTCTTTGTCCGTACCACGTTCCTCTGTCATCCCAACAAATTCGACTCGATCATACTCAAAACTGAAACCATAATACCATTACCATACCCAGGGTCAGTCCTGTGTCTCACAAGGCTCTAGGCGAAATTAAAAAAATGGGTACTTACTATTTTTTTAGTATATCGGCGACAAAACAATAATATATTAAGTTATGAAGTACTCCCTCTATCCCACCTATCTTGAGGATCTTTGATCTTTTTATATTGGGACCTTCCATTTATCTCGACTTACTTCCTAAAACGGAAACAATTAACTCTTCACCTTATTTAATTACTATTTTTTTACCTTACTTAATCTTTACGCCCTAGGTAATGGGTCGGATACCCACTCATTATTTCCCAAATCCAAACCCATGAAAATTTTTCAGACCCAAACCCGTTTCAAACCCGATTAAAAAATAATTTTGAAACTCATACCCGACCCGAACCCATTGGGTAATACCCATTTATTACCCGCTAAAAATCCGAATACTAAAAAGTAAAAATCAAATGACCAAATATTATAAATATTATTAAAACATAAACATCAATAGAAAATTTCACAAACATTAATCTCAAAGTAAAGTACTACGAACTTACAAAATCTTAAAGCATAACTAGAAGATTATGAATTATTGATGTTGTCATTGTATCGTCATATTTCGAAAGTAGATTTAAAGAAGTAGATGAGAAACATTAAAAAACTCGACTCTTACGAAATGTGTGTGCGGGTTAAGAAAATAATATAAAACCCTAAATCTATTAATATTTATACTAATATTTGTAATTATATAATAAAATTATACATATAATATATTTTATCTTATATATATATATATATATATATAGGTTTGGGTAGCGGGTACCCGGAGGTAATTGCCCAAACTCGATCCAAACACGTCACGATTTTGCATGTTTCTATCCAAACCCGTCCCAAAATCATTTAATATTTCTCAAACCTGTCCCATCAGGATTTGGAAAGTGCGGATACCCACGAAAACCCGACCCATTGCCATCCCTATTTATGCCCAACAGTAAAGGTTAAAGATAGGCAGGATGGAGTGAATAATAAGCTATAATATTTATCAAAAGATTACTTATATTTATACAAAAAAACAATTATTTAAGGCTCAATTGCTCTATTATTTGCAAAAAAATATTAAAAACACAAAACGACTCTGAGGGTCAAACGTGGATGGTATACAGTAGGTGCATAGATATTTCCAATTGATCTAACATCACAATATTGTAAAAGTTCTTTCTCTCTAATATATTAAGAATTTAAACTTTTGGAAGCCCAATGCACATATCTCTTGGGCCTATAGTCTCGTTTGGGCCTGGCCATACCCCATAATAAATATTTCCAACATAACTCCTAACTTTACTTTACTCTATGCCATGCAAATTAAAAATGTTGTTTTTCTATCTCTCAAACTTGTCATGATTTGACGAAAATGCCCTTCAAATATTTATTTTCTTACCACGGCTGATAAAGGCGCAGCATACATGGCTATAGTGAATGTTGCGCACAAAACTCCAATAAAAGTGCGCCTCGAATCTCCATGGAAAACTGCCATGTTTATAGCTATTATTATCCCTAGGAAGAGCAAGTCTAACACCACCAGCCCTAAATATTTCACCTGATTCATCAAAAACACAAATCATGCATACATATTTAGATCACCAATAACCAAAGTAAATTAATTATACTTGCTTTAGTTGGAAGTGAAGTTGAAGGTGTTTTACCTTTCTCTCCTTGGAAGCGTAGAAGAGGAAGAGGACGAGGTAGGCCGCCTGTGAGGCGACGCCAACGGCGTTCACCGTCATGATGAGGATGCCGTCATCGGGGTCGAGTGCACCGTACAAAGTCCAAAGGCTAGTGCTAAGAAGCGTGATTATATAAGGGACGCCTTTGTAATTCTCCGACGATTTCTTCTTCACGATTTCCCTAAATGCCCCTCTGAAACACCAACCCCACATAATAATAAATAAATAAATAAAAACCCTCTTAATTAAAACAAACATTTTGCTTCTTTAATATCGATTCGTATGTGCTTTACTAAATAAACTATTCTATTGCTAAATTATTGATATTTAGTCTTCAATTGATGTTGTTCCTACTCACATTGAAGAGCCGAAAGTTATTATCGATACGATGTTACCTGCAACGATTAATAATATTGTAATCATCATATATATGTAACGTTTTATGACGTGAAAAGTGCAGGAAAATATGATTCGAATATTGCACCTATGATGCCGACGATGAAATCCGCTGCAACCATTGGAACTAATTAAGATTGTTTGTAGACAACGTTAATTCATAAAGCGAAAGAAATAATTGAACATTAGTTGAGTTTCAAACTGAATCCGTAACTTGCTAAATGAAGCTTGAAACCGGTTGTTTTTATAGGTTGCATCATTATGGATGCCAATATTTGGATGTTTCCACTTCATTAATTTTTTAAGATTTAAAATGAATTTTCGAAAGAAAAAAAAATTCTGAATTTGAATTTTGAATGAAGGTAAGTAGAAGTTTCATTATTCTAATTATAGTTTGGTTTTTGATTTGGATCAAAGTTTTTGTATTTCTCGCTAATTTAACTCTTTTGATTGCTTTAAGATCATAATTTGATAATAATTTGCGTATCTACACTCAATTAAATGTTTGTTGTATACCTCAAATAATCTTTTTTATTTTATATAAAAAGAAATGCTTGGTTTTGGCATCAAATGTGAATATAGTTTACAGTTTGGTACAGTCTGTAGATATTATGCTTTATACATAGTGTCGACGTGCATGAAATAATTAATTACTTCCATAAAGAGGTTGCTCATGCTTTTATATAAGATGCCCAATTTTGGCTGGCGCATGCAGCAGATCTTATTATTAAACAATATAGATCGACATCCTAAGTAGTCACGACTTTATTGTTTTCAAAATTTAATACTCCAGTATATAATTATTTCAATAACTTGGACTTAATTATTTGAAATGAATATCCAAACATGAGAATCAGATAACATTAATTAACGAAGCACAAGCTAGAAAAACAAAGCATAGATTCCTTCCTCCTCCATGGCGGCCGGTACAAGAATAATTAATTAATTTATTAATTAGGCTGAGAACTTAGAGAAAAACTGATGAAGACAATCATTAACCTCTTGTGGCCTCTCCTGGTTGATAAAATGGCCAGTATTCTCCACAACCACACATTCCTCCAGCAACGGCACGTCGTCTTTGAACCCGCCTCCGTGCACGTACTCCTTCATCCCCGGTGTCGTATACACCATGTCCACGTCGCCCGTCACGAATTTCACCGGCACTTTCACCTTCGCCCCCGTCCACGCCGCCGTCAGCTCCCAGTTCCTGCAACACCAAATTAATTAATTAATTAATTAAGGACCATATGCATGCGTGCATGCAGGTATGTGATGAGGGGCTAAAACTGGAATTTTCGACGTACAAATCAAGGGCGCGATAGTAGTTGAGGCCGCCGGTGAAGCCCTTTTGCCCATATTTGTTGGCATAGTATTTGAGGTCTTGTTCCGAGAACCAGTGCGGCAGCTTGATGCTGTTCGGGTCGTCTCCGAATGGCTTTTCTCGGGGCAGACGGGGCGGCCCCGGCGTGCGGTCGGTCAGGATCTTCTTGATCACTGCTTCCGCTCCGTAATCTGCTATTTCTGATTCCACTTTTCCAGCTTCCTGTTGCATGCGTTTGTTTAAATACTACGAGTAATGGGGGGTCGTACCATATGATTGGTGCGCTACGGTCCACCCTATTTTATTTATTTTTTAATTAATTTATTCTATTTGTAGTTCAATGAAATTTTATTCAACTCTAATTGAGACCTTAATGAATTCTAGTAGAAGATTAAATATTTGAAATTAATAAATTTTAATTATCTTCTAATCATCCATAATTACTCCTAAATTATTCCTTAATTACGCCCAATTGTAGGTTGATCATAGCAAGTTTTTGCCTAATACTAGTAATTTTCATGTGAAAGTTTTAACTAAGAGGTCTTATTATAATGCAACAAACATTATGCTAACTTTTTAAGATGTTTTATAGTAGTATATGCTAGCCGCCAGATACATTAATGTTTGAAGCGATAGCTAGGTGCTAATATAAAAGTACCTTAATTTTGTACGTCAACTTAAACGTACAAAATATACATAGTTAGGTACCAGAGGAGATAAATAATCAATCTACTAAGACTAAAACACGAGAAAAGAGAAAAATAACACTACTTTAGTGATTTTCTTGCTAGTTCAATTATTTCAAGAAATTTTGCCAACATAATTATTAAGAGCCACGTGGTTGGTCGTAAAAATTAAATAGCCAACACTAGCAAAATAAATTAACATATAGAGTAGGGAAACAAATAAGTTCACTGTGTAAATTAAAATGGTAAATGACACCTAATAGAATAAATAGAGGTGATAGTGACATTTATCTATCTGGCCGTTTCTTAAATATTAAATTTATAAGATCCGAGGGAAATAAAAAAATAGTAATTTTATAAATAAAATTGAATTTAATAAAAGAGACCACGGCCACAGGTGGTAGTTGTGGAAAGTCATTAAATTTGGGACTCCAAACACAGCCACAGAGATAGACAACACAGAAGTGCGATCAGAAATTTGGAATTTTTGAAAAAAATAAAAATTGTATATTTACCAGCTGTAAATTTAATTAAAGTGATGGTGTGGATCCAACCTTGCCTCCTAATTCACCAATAAAACTTGTGAATTTCAATTTCTCAATCTTCAATAATCATAATATGGAATTCATAAATGTCAACGGCCCGGAACCATCTATTCATCAGTCCTTATCATTACGGTTCCGAATTAGAAATAATAATTATACGGAGTAACATTTTAAGAGCACGTTTGCATATTCCTCAAAAATAAAAAAATAAAAAAAAAAATAAGAGCACGTTTGTATGTGGATTCGAAAGTACAGATTATTAAGAAGAAATTAATTAAGATATTATTGTAAATATGCGTCCCTCAACAAATGATGATATATATTGAGATTCTTTCTATTTTATTTTAAATTGTGCTTGTTCTATTAGTGAAATCCTTCAATTTTTTTTTTCTTTCTTTCAATGGAGAATTGTCCGACTCAGAAATGCAATTTGACTAAAGGATTCGTGAATTATCGGATTGCTTATCAATGGAAATTCTGAACTTTGATGCTATATGAAGTAATTTAACCTTTTTTTCGAAGGACACGAAGTAATTAACCTAACAACTAAATATAGAAACATTCATAATTGCATTGCAAGAATTCTGTCATAATTAATTAAACACCCAGCGAATCCTTAATGAACCCACCTAAACAGTCTTATACTACAAGATAATGAATTGATCCCAATTTCAAAATGCTTAATTCTCTTTCATTTTATTAAGGGTAGGACTCCACGTGTGGTTGACCGCACGGTGCTATTCACCCGTTGATTAATCTCATTAGTTTTGATTTTTAATTAATTATTCAAATTAGTGATCTATGTCGGTCTAAAAATAGTAAGAAGTCTAAATAATATGAATATATCATGCAAATCCAAATATATAAATAAAATAAAATAGAAAATGGAGAGATTAATTAGGATACAAAAATAACCTGGAATCTGCACATGTAGTATTCATCTCCGAAGAAAGCGCGCATGGCGTCGATGGGCTTGACGGTGGGATGACGTGGACGAAACGGCACCGTCAGCGAGACAAATGCCTTGACCAAATCTGGCCGGAAAAGGCAGAGGTACCAGGCGATCATGGCGCCCCAGTCGTGAGCCACCACGAAAACCGGTTCGCCGCCTCGGAGGGACTGTATGAGCGCTATTATGTCGCCGACGACGTGGAGGCACGAGTAGCTGGCGACGTCGGGCGGCGCGTCGGAGTCGCCGAAGCCGCGGAGGTCCGGCGCGACGGCGCGGTAGCCGAGGTCGGCGAGGCCGACAATCTGGTGGCGCCACGTGTACCAGAGCTCAGGGAAGCCGTGGAGGAGAAGCACGACGGGGCCTTGCCCTTTCTCGGCTACGTGCATGTTTATGCCGTTTACGCTCACTGTTCTGTGCTCGATGCCCTCCATCTCTCTCTCTCTCTCTCTCTCTCTCTCTCTCTCTCTCTCTCTCTCTCTCTCTCTCTCTCTCTCTGCGCCTACACGAGATCTCTGTGGAAAGCGTTTCAAGAAATGCAAGCGTGTCTGAAGATGAAAATGGGTTATTTAAGAGACGATGGTCCTAGATACGAGAAATGATTATATCGAATTAATTAATTAAATAAAGACTAATCCATATATATCTTTGTGGATTATTTCTGTTTGTTACCTTTTATTTCTTTTTCTTTTTTCATTTTGTCTCTGCTAGCTCTATGAAATGAGATGATACTCACGAATGTAATTGAAATGATAATAATATTCTTAATTTTCAAAACATATTATTCAATTATAAAATCAAAACAAATTGTTATATTATTAAAAGATTATAAATAAACAACTATATTATATGAAGTTAATATTTGGGGTGAAATATTTACATTATGTCGACTATCTTCACATTCAATAGTTACATATAGTTTCCACAATATAAAAAAAAAAAAAAATAGTTACATATAAATTTATCGAACAAAGAAAAGCAGGGTGTGGCCTGCGTATGAAATTAAATAGTGTATACCATGCATTAATGTGATGGTGCTATATACATTATGTGCAGGTAGTCACTGTTTTGACCCGATTCTATGTTTTTTTTTTCTTTTTTCTTTCTTTTTTTCTATATAGTTGAAGCTTGATGTATAGTTTCATTTATTTTCTTTCAGACAGTGCAGAATTTGGTACGTAAGCATAGGGTTCAAATTTCACCACTTCATATTTCTCAAATAAAAAAATAATATATATAATATTAATCCGATTTTCATTTATAGCTATTATTAGTTGTTTATTATGGTTATTATTTTGGAGTTATATTTATTATCATTTATAACTTTTTTATTTTTTAGCTTTTATCTAATAATTAAATTAATTAAGACTGATTATATCATATTGCATTTCTATTTTATGAGTGGTATGCTCCAAATTAATTGATGCATTAGATTACTGTTGTTTGTGAATTAAATTTGTGTTAAATAATTTGTGCATTAAGTTACTGTAATTTGGGCATTAACATGTTTGTGAATTAACGTACTGTATTTTGTGCATTACTTAAGTGATATTTTTGTTGGTTCCTATGGATTTATATAAAGATGATAAGTTCCCACCATATCCACACCATATATATATAGAGTAAAAGTTAGTTATATCCTTTGACTATATATTGAAATTTATTATATCCACTTGTTGGAATACAAATTAGTTATATCCAATATTACATAAATATCCTTAGAATAATTGGAAACTGACAAAAAAAAACATCCTTCGGTTGCTTTGTTCAGCGAAAACATGAGGAAGTGACCGTATTGCTTGGAAAATTGGAAAAACATAGATTCTGTTGACTACTTTAGAAATTAGTTACGATAGATTTGAGAGGTAGATGAGAGAAAAGTTAAAACCCTAATCCAGCCCACAAGTTCCTGTTAAACTGAAACCCTAAAATCTTGCTCTATATAATGCTTCTAGTTAATGTAATTTTTATTATTAATTATTGTTTTCATTTTTTAGTTTTGGTCATTAATTTTTTATTTCATTGATCATTAGTTAGTGTAATGTGGTCATTGATCATTAGTATAATATTAGAAAAAAATACAATTTCCAACTCAAAACAATTATATAAATTCAATAATCAAAGATCCCGCTCGAGTTATATAGATCTCACTCGAGCGGGATCTCATAATAATTAAACAAATTCCGAGCGGAATTTTTCATACATGAGTGGGATTTCAAAATCAGTAACCAAAATATATTTTTTTGTGAAATTTATCATATATATATATATTAAGTTAACATTTTTTAATCGTATAAGCCATTAAT
This sequence comes from Schizonepeta tenuifolia, assembly GCA_029490685.1. NCBI lineage: Eukaryota > Viridiplantae > Streptophyta > Magnoliopsida > Lamiales > Lamiaceae > Schizonepeta > Schizonepeta tenuifolia. The sequence continues at coordinate 29,202,204 of CM055958.1, forward strand.
TTTTTAAATTTGATTAGATTTAATATATTAGTAATACAGAATACATTTTCCAACTCCAATAAATTATATAAATTCAATAGTTAAAGATCTCACTCGAGTTATATAGATCTCACTCGAGCGGGATCTCATAATAACTAACAAATTCCGAGCGGGATTTCTTGTAAACGATTGGGATTTCAAAATGTTAAACCAAAATATATTTGTTTGTGAAATTTATCATATATATATTAAGTTACGATATTTTAATCGTTTAAGCCATTCATTTTTTAAATTTGATTAAATTTAATATATTGGTAATATAAAATACATTTTCCAACTCCAATAAATTTTATAAATTCAATAATTAAAGATCCCGCTCGAGTTATGTAGATTCCACTCGAGCGGGATCTCAAAACTAATTCCACGCATTACGAGCGGGATTATACAGTTTTAAAGTAAAATATATCTTGTTGTGAAATTTATAATATATATATTAAGTTAAGAATTTTTTAATAGTAAGAGCCATTATTTTTCAAATTTTTTATCATATAACTAAAAAAACCTATCATTTCGACGAAAACATGGGGAATTGAAATCCCACCAAACAAAAACCATATCACATGTGAATAGTATATATATGAAAACAAAACGTAAAACAAAAACAATCGATGGGGAATTAAACCCTTGACTCCTCTTTTATTTTAAAAATACAAAATACACTCCTTTCAAAAAAAAAAATACAAAATACACGTTACATTATTGAATTGAAATATTGAATTGAGAGAGGGGAGGTGAGAGAGGGGACTCAGGGGAGGTGAGAGATCAAAACCCTAGATCCCGCTCCTCTATATAAGGCATTGAATCTGCCCATAATATCCCACTCACTACAAAAAAACACCCAAATACCGGCGAAAATACCGACCGCAAACATTCCGGATTTACCGACGGCATTACCGAGGGCAAAGTGCCGTCGGTAATTACCGACGACATTTTCCGTCGGTAATTCCGATAAATCCATCGGCAATTTAAAAAAAATAGCAAAAAGATCACCGACAACATTTCCATCGGTAATTACCGACGACACTTTGCCCTCGGTAATTACCGACGGAATTAGGATTTTGCCCTCAGAAATCCCGTCGGTGATCTCGATTTCATCGTTCCACATCGACAATTTACAAGAAAAATGCCTTGTATATATTACCTATTGTTGGCTATCATTTCAAAAAGTAATTGAACAAGCTTGATTGAGTCATGGTGCACCCGTCTGACTTTATGACCGAGCGTGCCGCACCCATGTGGCTCGTTTCATAAAAAAAAAAAAAAAATTACTGAGGGCAAAATGCCGTCGATAATCGATATTTTCCGTCGGTAATCACCGGCGGTATTTATTTGTCGTCGGTAATTTTATCACCGACGAGCGTTGTACCGACGGAATTCTGCCGTCGGTAATACCATCGGAAATGAAATTACCGATGGAATTCATGGGATTACCGACGGTAATTTCCGTCGGTGATTCAGCCTTTTTTGTAGTGACTCCACACTACTCTTCACATCGGCAGCCCTCAACTAAAAAAAATATATCAAATTCCATTCGAGTGTTTATTAATTTCCATTCATTCGATTGTTGGAGCGGGATTTCCATTCGTTCGATTGTTGGAGCGGGATTTCATTCTTTCGATACAATATGTCCGGAGAGGTTAGTAATTTATTTATATTGATATTATTAGTAGTTTTCTTCTTGTACAAATTTTAGTCGAAGCATTAAAATTAGAATTTTAGTCGAAGCATTAATATTAGATTTTATTCGTACTTTCTCCTTGTAAATAAAAATAAATAAAGTAATGTTAGTTTTAGAATTTTAGTCGACTTTCTCCTTGTAAATAAAAATAAATAAACTAATGTTAGTTTTAGAATTTTAGTCGAAGAATTTGTTAGTTGACATATTAGTTTCGATTATGGGTGTAGAAAATTAGTAATAGGTTATCTAGGTTTATAAACTATCTCACATTAATATCATATTATATCTTGCTCGTAAGGAAAAATTTTCCGCTCAGATGTAATGTAGATTCCGCTCGGTCGGGATTTTGTGTTTCCCTCAATATCCTAGCGGGATCTTATTAGTTTAGGTTGAATTTTCTGAAAAATGTAGTTCTTTTAAATTTCAGTCGAAATATTTGTTGGTTAAGGTATAACTTAGGATTTTGGGTGTAGAAATTTAATAATTTGTATTATAGGTTTATAAATTATCCCTAATTAATAATAAAATAAATCTCGCTCGTAATCAGAAGATCCCGCTCGGTCGGGATGTAAATCCTGCTCGATTGGGATTTTCTGTGGGACCCCATTGTCCGAGCGGGATCTTTATTTTTCTAGGTTGACATTAATTAAAAATTAACGATATATAATTATTTTGTATTTTAGTCGAAGAATTTGGTAGTTAAAATATTAGTTTCCATTTGTGTAGAAAATTATAATTAGCTTTGTTTTTTAAATTATGCGTATTTTTTCCACGTAATTTGCATGTACATTTTTATGTCTCTATATATCGAGTTATGGTCGCATGATGTTAAATTATGGATAAAATATAAAAGATTATTTATGGATTATAAAAACATACGTATTTTTTTGTAATGAATTGTTATTTGTGGATTATTTTAAATAAAAAGATGCGTATTTTTTTTGGATAATCTTTCGATTTATTTTCTATTTTATTTGTAATGAATTATTATTTTGATTTTGTGTTCAGATTACATACAAGAGACCCGACTCTATTAACCGTGGTTCGACGATTAGCACGTATTACAGATTGGTATTTTAGAAGATGTTAGAAAGGTTTTGCATGAGGTCGGTGGTGAAGAATTGGTCGATCAATTTGTAAATGGGTGTTTTGGACATTTTATCTATCGGGACCCGGGCCAGAAATGCGCGATGGTTGTGCATCACGTACTGTTACGTGAGATCAACTATCCAGGTTCTCAGCTTCACGAGATGTGGTTCCATATTAATGGTATAAACCTCTGATTTTCATATGAAGAATATGCCTTGGTGACTAGTTTGAACTTTGGCGAGTCCAGCTTTAATCTGGCGGTTGACCACGATTTACGGAATGTGGAGGTTTATCAACGGTTTTGTAACGGTATGCCTATCACTGGGAATGACTTACTGGATCGATTTAAGAACATGCAGGCGCCCATCAGCGATCGAAATGGTGATTGATGGTCCCGATACGATTTCTGGTGTATGGGGAGGGATACACCAGATAAAACTTTTTATAACAATCCCCTAAAAATAACTCAACTGAGTAATACAACTCAGTTGGATTCACAACTGAGTAAGAAACACTCGGTTGGAAGTGAAGTGTTGTGCGGAATGTGGTGAAAATTAACTCGTATAAATTACTCACGCTTTTATGCAAGGTCGGTCAAGAACCAAGACAGTTGAGAAATAATGCAGTTTGTATGCAGGTTAGAAGGTCAGTTGAATATGCAATAAGATAACTGAAAATAAACACAACACACAAGATTTAACGTGGTTCGGAGAGAACTCCTACGTCCACGGGGAGTTGTGAGTCCACACAACTCAGTCCAAGTTTTTCTGGACAAACCACAAAGCTTACGCGGGCTTTGCAACCGTTGAGATAAGTTTACGGGTACTTATCAACCTTACAGATTAGTTTTCGGGTACTAATCAACCTATCTACTCAGTTACGGGAAGAGTAGGGTCCTAAAACCTTTTCAGGTGAAAGAAAGGGGTTCCAACTAAATAGCTCGAACAAGAAGTGAGCTATGATCTAACACTCTACGAACTCTCAAAAAGTGATGTTCTCAAGGTTGGATCTAAAGATACTTAGACAGAATCTAACACTCTAGAACTCTCAACTAATGATGTTCTAAGAGAATGAAACTAGTTCAGATCAGTTCGAGTAAGGAATTTAGTTCTTTCTTTCACTCTTGGCAATTGTCTGTCTCGTCTCGTGTGTGTCTTGTATTCTTGGTGAATGAATGAAGACCTCTATTTATAGGCGGAGAGAATCAACTAGCCGTTGGAAGAGTTGTTGATCTCTGTTCTTTGAAAGCGATGGCTTGTCTCTCATCTCTGCAGACTTTCCGAATTTGGCAACTGCATGCTTCTGCTTTCCATCTGAGACAGCCTTGTGTTGGGTCAAATGAGGTAATGACAGAGAGTCAAACCTTCACGTGACTTCCTTATTTGAAATTCAAAACTTAACCTTTGACCTCCAACACTTGATAGTCGGTTAAGTCGTCTGATCTTCATCTGATTGGTCTTCAGCTGATGTTCTATCTGAACATGTGAACTCTCAGCTGACTTTGAACTTCAAGCTGTTGATCTTCTTGGTTCAGGTCCTACAACTGATGTTCTGAATCTGAACGCTCAGTTGTCTTCTTTGTATCTGATCAGTTGGGTTTGAACGCTCAGATGACTTTCTTTCATCTGATGTTCTCTTCCCCATTTCTACTTCTCATCTGATGAACGCTCAGTTGTCTTCCTTACAACTGATGTTCTATCCGAGTAAAGCCTTGTTGCCGTCTTCAGCTGGAGTCCTGTAAAGATAAAATGTTAACAATGCTCAAACAGCGAGCCTAACTGCTAACATTAGGATCTGGCAATATCTACTCGATTGGGGTCAGTTTGTTTTGGAATCAATCAAAACTTTAATAAATTTCCCAACAGTGATCTAAGTGTTGATTTGTACCTCCGTGCGGCTCACGTTTTAGTGGCGTACATGGTAATACTTGGTAGAGACGTGAAGAAAATTGTTCCGCAGTGGATTTGGAAATTGGTTGATGACTTGAATTTGTTCACTAATTTTCCATGGAGAGCATATTCATACTTGAATTTGAAGCACTACATCACCAATGTGCAAAATAGAAAAAAAATCACTTCTATGGTGCAGTGTCGGCTTTTCATGTGTGGTCTCTAGAAGTCATGCCAGATTTAGCGAAAGCAGTTGGGAGAATTGATGACCCGACCGGGACTCCCAGATGTATTAAATGGAGGTTTAGAAGCAGACCTACAACGGATCTTGAACTACTTTTTTCTTTACTGGTAATAAATTACTTTTTAGATCTCTTAAATCTTTGTTCTTTTACAATACTCAATATTTACTTTTTTTTTTTTGTACAAGGTACCCAATTCGACACCACTTGTTGTTTCTGACGAGGAGGAGAAGACTTTTTACTGGCAGTTGATTCAATATCCAAATGCTCTCAATGTTGAATTTGTGTCGCTCAAAAATGCGCTAAGGGAGGGTGAACAGTTTCCTCCTCGTCCCGGTACGGAAATAATTTTCGATGAAGAGGTCAACCCGACACATGAAGCTTCAAGACCCAGACGATCATATGGAGCGGGTCCTATCTATGTCGAGGCATACATTGCAGATGAGGAGCCTCAAGAACAGCTCCAAGATAAGGGGAAACGTACCCGAAAAGCTGCAAAAGCTGCATCCCGACAACCTGCATTATCATTTTCCAGTAGTGGGGGAGAGCACCACCGACGATACAATGATCGTCGTTGGTTGAGAGAGAAATTGGAAAGATCTGAGGATCGGCTCCTGGACAAGATGGATAAGAGATGGGTACCTCGGTTTACGAAGTGGTTTGGGGACTTGTTTGAACAAATGCGATGTGGAACATCCTGACATTCACCTGCATATCAACCCACAACTTGGCCTCGGCAGGATCCCATCATTGAAACACCACCACAACAGCCCACCACTGTGCCCTCTACTACCGCGCCGAGTTCCATCCCCTCCACTACTGAGCAATTCACTCCGCCCCGATTTTCTAACCCGAATTTGGTATGGCATATCAGCCGCAAGGACAGTGGGGTAGTACGCATCCTGATCCGCCTCGCCATTCCATGTTTGCTAGTGGTCATCAGACAGATATGTGGAGCCACTTGGAAGAGGTAGTTTAGAGTTTTTATTATGAAATTTCTTTTTTTTTTATTCATGTTTTAATTATTTTAATACTTTGTTGTTTAGATGATTGGAAGATCGTATCAACAATCACTCGCTGAAGATCGTTCCCAAATGCAACGATCTCAAGAAGTGCAAACTAGTGCTATCCCTGCTATCCCACTTTCAAGGCAACATCCTGAAGAGCCGCCCGCAGTACAATCTAAACGGAGAGGTATTAGAAAGAAAAAACTTGTAGCCGCAGTTTCTATGCCATTTCAAGCCGAAGTTGCACCGCACCCACTGACACCCGATCTGGTTGAGGAATTTCAAAAAATTTGTCGCGGTCCCTCTAGTGCAACGATGGTTTTGGCAGATAGTGGTATACCACTTGACCAGGCATGGTTTTTGGAAATTATGGATCCGAAGATGGATGTCGTTATCGGGGTAAGTTACTTTTTACTCTTTTTACTATTTTACTATTTTAAACTTTGTTATTAATTTAATTTAATATCTAACAATTTTTTGTAGGTCGTTGATTTGTACTTAATGAATCTGCGATTCCGATTGAAAGTAGATGATAGGATCTTACCTGGTGTGACATTTAGGAACACCATCATCTTAGACACGGATGTCTTCCTAAGTAGTTAAATATATTAATTTCAAGAACATTGTCCTGATGGCTATTTATATTTGTATTATTGATGAAACAGGGTTCACTCGAAAATGATTGACTTACTGGAAAAGTATTGTACCCCGATTGGCAGCCTCCCCCGAGCATACTATTTTGTATTCACGCAAAAGATTCTGGTGAATCACATACCTCAATGTTTGATGCAACACAAGTAAGTGAATTCACATTTTTGGAGTAATTTATTGAAAACTATTTGCGATAATGTAGTAGTAATAATTGAGTTATGCTTCCATATCAATTTTATGAAGGTTATACTAGTGTGTCTTATAAGTGCTCACTTCGTGACGGTTCGTATCGACATGTTGGCATAGACAGCGACCTTGTACGACTCCATGTACTATAACCTTGATCCGGAAGTGCAACAACTGCAATTTGAGAGGTTGACACCACTGCTAAACTCATGGCCTCAAGTTCTTAGCCATGCTTTCTATTGGAAACATCAACGTATTGGGCGCACCCGTATCAATGATCCATTGAATTTGGTAGTGGCTGACATTGATCATCAATTTAAGCAAACCGACAGTCTAAATTGCGCTCCATTTGCACTAATGCAAGTTGAAAGATTGATTATTGGACGTCCATCCATAGCATGAGGGCAAACTCACACTACAGCCTATAGTATAGAATAAGAATCGCATGTGCTATATATGAACTTTGTCGAGTACCGTAAGAGGCCACTATTTTTTTTTATAATTGGAACAATGATTATTGTAATGAATTTCGATATTTAAAATTTTATTTATGTTATGATTTAGTTTTTTTAGTTATTTTGGATTTTTTTCATCGTATAAGCCATGCATTTTCTTGTTTTTATTAAAAACAATATCTAACAACTTACAAAATACACAAAGTAACTCCAAAAAATTAACCATTTGCAAAAAAGATAAATCCTGCTCGGTTAATGTAGATCCCACTCGAGCGGGATCTACAAAATAGGCCACATAACCGAGCGGGATCTTTGTAAACTCGAGTGGGATCTTGAATTTGTAGATAATAGTATATTTTTTGATGAAATTTATCATATATAAAAAATTTGGATTTTTTCCTCGTAAAAGTCATGCATTTTCTTGTTTTTATTAAAAATAATATTTAACAATCTAAAAAATACACAAATCAACTCCAAAAAATTAATCATTTGCAAAAAAGATAAATTCCGCTTGATTAATGTAGATCCCACTCGAACAGGATCTACAAAATATGCCACATAACCGAGCGGGATCTTTGTAAAGTTGATTGGGATCTTGAATTGTAGATAATAGTATATTTTTTGATGAAATTTATCACACATATAATAATTTTGGATTTTTTTCATCGTATAAGCCATGCATTTTCTTATGTTTATTAAAAACAATATCTAACAACCTAAAAAATACACAAATCAACGACAAAAAATTAATCATTTGCAAAAAAGATAAATTCCGCTCGGTTAATGTAGATCCCGCTCGAGCGGGATCTACAAAATAGGCCACATAACCGAGCGAGATCTTTGTAAACTCGAGTGGGATCTTGAATTTGTAGATAATAGTATATTTTGTGATGAAATTTATCACACATATAATAATTTTGGACATTTTTTTCTCGTATAAGCCATGCATTTTCTTGTTTTGATTAAAATTAATATGCGAGCGGGATTTAATTTGTAGTGAGTGAGATATCAAAAAAGTAAAAAATATTAATAGTAGATTGTTAATACCGATTACAATGTCTACGCGTATGACCTTCTTCACGATAAATACCACATCTCCTCGGACGTTGACTGCTCGATGGTTCTGCTTCTTGCCTTGTGGTTTGTCTCCAGCTAGTTCTCTCCAATGCAGAACTTCGCTGATTAGTTCTCGGCTGTCCCGCTTGTGAAGTGATTACGGGAGGCAAGACCAAGATATTGGCCACTTCAAATGGAATTTTCCCAATCCTCTACATGTGGAACATAATGTATAGGATATTGATAAGCTTCATCCCAAGCTTCTCGTTTGTAGTACCATTGCACATACTCGTATACATCATCAACATTTTTTCTACAATTTTTTATTATAATTTTAATTATAATTTCAAATGGTTATTCAAATTGAAGCAATAAAACGTATCGGATAGCAGCAAAAGCATGCGAACAAGGCATTCCATCATCTTGAAATTCACAACATGAGCATGTGTGCGAATTGAGATCAACTTTCCAATTTCTTCTACCATCACTCACGTTGAACACCAAGTCGATTCCGCCACTCGTATCATACCTAAATGACTTATTCATTGATTCTGTCATCTTTTTAGCTGCCTCTTGAGTTACAACTTCATCATCGCCTTTGGGCAATTCCCGTCTCTCATCGAACCATTGCTCGATGATATACCTTATAGCGTCAAGCATTGAGCATATAGGGAGATCACGAGCCCATACTACTCTATGATTCCATACTTCTGCTGCATTTGAAGTCAGATGGTTATAACGTGGCAATGGACACTTACATCGAGCCCACTTCTCTGGTCCAACTCTCATTAATTTGTCGTATGCGCCTTGGCTCTCTCGTTGCATAGAGGCCATTGACTTATCATAAATTGAAGTGCGATATGCAAAAGCAGCTCGTTCGTACAATGTCACAACAACTTTCCCATAGCACGTCAACTTATTCAGCAAGTGATAGTAGCAAAGACCGTGAACTGCATTTGGAAACACCTCATTGACAGCGTTCGGTATAGAGACATGTGCGTTAGAGACAATCAATGTATCTCTAAATTTGCCATATGCCATTTTCAAACGGGTTAAAAACCATCTCCAAGATATATCATTTTCGATTGGGCCAACACCTATCGCCAGTGGAAAAATATGCTCGTTGGCATCCTTCGTCATAGCAACAAATAAAATGCCTCTATTCTTGCACTTGAGATGAGTGCCATTTAAAACGATCACATGTATCATATTGAATGGATACGCGAGTCTGCAGGCGCCGAGAGCCACGAACAAATGCTCAAATCTCCCATCATTTCCAACCTCAAGATCAATAATCGTGCCGAGATTTGATTCTTTAAGCATGTGAAGATAGCCACGCAATAACTGAAAGGATTCAACATACCCTTCATATATACTTTGTATTACTGCATGCCGTGCTCGCAACGCCAAATCATAACAGATGGTGATACCGAACTCGCGTAACATCTCCTCCATAATGGCCTTTGGCTCCATGATTTTACAGTTGGTTCTGATTTTTTGCTCCACGTAAGCTGCAACAACATTCATCTTGATTTTCCTCGGAGCGACACGTCGTAGCTGATGGAGGCATGAATGCTTAGGAATGAACTTGTGTATTATCCAAGTATTCGTTCCATGTGATGTTGCACGCAACTCAAATGGGCAATTCGAATGCTTGCACAAGAACTTCATTCGAATATAATCCGATTTCGGAGTTTTGAATTCAAGTCCTCTCTCCATGTGCCACGTTCCGACTGCAATATTTAACTTTTTTTTTATGTTGAAAACAACACCAACATGCAACTCATCATCATCTGTCGGGTCAAGATCACGTGCTACGAGAGAAATCGTAGCATCAGACGCAATCACCAGAACTAACCAATTGGTTAGATCGCACGCGTCCGTCATTGTACTGGGACGAATTCATGCACTGTGCTCCACCCTAGTAAAATCGCGTAAATCTTCCTCAGTCCAGTCTTCAGATGCTTCACTATCAGTTTCAATATCAGCACTGTCAACATCTTCATCGTCTGAATCTAACTCGATAGTGCATTGTGGTTCATCATCTTCGTTGTCTGGAACATGACAATCTGGAACAATAGGTACGTGATTTGTGGACGTCGCTTCGTAATTATATCCACTAGGATATAAGTTGGAAAAGAAATCCTGGGAATTTATTTGCTGTTGGATACGCTCCATTTCATCAGAATACGTGTGCCCTTGGTCGTATCGAAAGGATTACGCACCAGGTTCTTCGAAATATGGAACATAGACATCTATGTGGCTGTGGATGAGATACACAGTTGGAAGGGACTTCATGCACAATTGAGCAAATTGTTGATCTGTGCTCAAGAGAATTTTCATAGTGCGTCCACTTCGAGCACGCGATAAATAATACATTTCGTATCGAGTGCTCATCCAATTTCGACGCATCAACACATCGATGTTGTATTTCAAATTGATAAGAGCTGGAGTAGCAACAAGAACTTAAGTGATCGATTCTGAACCGCCCACATACTCACAATCGTGCCATTCTCCACCATATTTGATGTTGAAAGCTTTCCATTCTTCCATATTCTGAAATATAAACACTATAAGTATGAAAATCAAGACAATTAAAAATTTAATATAAAAGATCCAAATCGCATAATTTGTAGATCCCGCTTCGAGTGGGATCTTCCTTTACGAGCGGGATCTTACTATTCATGTGTGGGATCTACTAAGGACGCAATCTTAAATACAATTGAAACTAACCTTTTTTGGATTTGTTGATCAAATCTGAAAAATTCTTCGACTAATGACGAAATTCTCTTTTTAACTGATATTTTTTATGAGGTTCTAATATTTTACAGAATATTGATGGTTTTGGTGTTTGATCATTCATCTCTGCTACCACTTATATAGAATTCATTCATTCAATCAATTGGGTGAGTCAAGTTGTACACATTCACGTGAAAGTAAAATTGTTACATTAAAGGTGAAATTTCAACCATTCACGTGAACATTTGCAGATAAATTTGCACATCCATCACTGTCGAGTACTATCACACTCAATTGTATAGTACAATTATATTATCACATACTGTATAAAAATTATGAAAATCTATAAATTAAAACAAAATGAAAACCAAAAAATATGTAAACTATATAAATAAATAAATAATGTTATTAATTGCAAAAAAATTAAATATCCCGCTCGTACAAACTTAACAAAAATAAAGATCCCACTCGAGTGGGATCTTCAACATTATCGAGTGGGATCTTCATTTTTGTTATTTGGCGAGCGGGATTAGTATTTAATTTACAATTCATAAATTTGTTGTTATTTTGATATAGTTTACATATTTTTGGGTTTTCATTTAATTAGTTAATTAGTTAATACGTATTCAATATTATTATATAAGTAATTTAATTAAAAATTGAGTAATTAATTAACTATTTATTCATAATAATCTTTTAACTTTCAAACGCACAAGATCCCGCTCGCAAATTGGAAGATCCCGCTCGAGTGGGATCTTCAAAAATCTTGAGTGGGATCTTCCAATATTTATAATTTATCCGAGCGGAATTTCTATGTATTTGGCAAATCAATTAATTAGGGTTATTTTTGTATAGATTACATATTTTTGGGTTTTCATTTTAATTAGTTAATTAGATGTATTCAATATTATTATATAAATAATTTAATTAAAAATTGAGTAGTTAATTAACTATTTATTCATAATAATCTTTTAACTTTCAAACACACAAGATCCCGCTCGAGTGGGATCTTCAAAAATTTCGAGTCGGATCTTCCAATATTTGTAATTTTTCCGAATGGAATTTCTATGTATTTGGCAAATCAATTAATTAGGGTTATTTTTGTATAGTTTACATATTTTTCGGTTTTTATTTTAATTAGTTAATTAGTTAATACGTATTTAATGTTATTATATAATTAATTTAATTGAAATAATAGTAATTGATAACCATTTAATTATAATAATCTTAAAGCTGTAATTATTTTAGTATAAATTATATATTTTTCTTCCTTTTATTTCATATAGTATAAAAAATATTCAGTATTGAGTAATTAATTAATTGGATATGTCCTAGACAAACTAATGATTGCAACATTAATTATCTAATTATTGACCACTTTTGCTAACTTCCATGCCCTAACATCACAATAATTTTCGGTTAATGACTGTCAAAGTGAGAAGCAATCAAATCGCACTCAATGTGTAAGAGATATAATATAAAAAAATACAACATCAAGGGTAAATTGGTCTCTTCATACCAAATATGGACATAACTAATTGATTTTCTCACAGACGTATATAACTATAAGTGAAAGTGGATATATTTCACAATTGAGAATATATATATATATATATATATATATATATATATATATATATATATATATATATATATATAGAGAGAGAGAGAGAGAGAGAGAGAACCGATATGCTAGTCACCTCCCGTGAGCACCATTCGTGCGCACCACCCTCGATTTGTCTATATTAACATTATTTTATTTAATTTTTGATATTGCATTTTAGTCTATTACGTTAAAAAAATATTATTGAAATCATTAGATTGAAAATTTACATAAAAATCAAAGCTTGATTTATTATTTTTCCCTTTAACATCAAAGAAATGAATAAATAAACAAATCGAGCATTGATTTTTATGTAATTTTTCAATTTAATGATTTCAATAACATTTTTTAAGGTATTAGATTAAAATGCAATAGCAAAAATTAAATAAAATAGTGTTAATGTGGACAAATCGATGATGGTGCCCACGAATGGTGCTCACGGGAAGTGAGTAGCATATAGAACCTCTATAAATTAATACCCTCGGGAGCGTGAAATTTTATTATCTTTGATGGTCCCGATACGAGTTACTGGTGTATGGGGGGGGGGGGGAATACACCAGTTACGATTTTCAAACTTAACCCCCAAAAATAACTTCAACTGAGTAAGGCAGCTCAGTTGGAATTACAACCGAGTAAAGGACACTCAGTTGGAAGTGAAGTGCTGTGTGGAATGTGGTGGAACTTAAACTCGTAAAATAACTCACGCCTTTTTGCACGGTTGGTCAAAAACCAAATCAGTTGAGAATGCACGGATGCAGATTGTATGCTGGTTAGTCAGTCAGTTGAGAATGCAAGAAATACACAAAATAAACACTAGCACACAGAGATTTACGTGGTTCGGAAAAACCTCCTACGTCCACGGGGAGTTGTGAGTCCACACAACTCTGTCCAAGTTCTTCTGGACAAACCACTCAGCTTACGCGGGCTGAGCAACCGTTAAGGATAAGTTTACGGGTACTTATCAACCTTACAGTTTAGTTTTCGAGTACTAAACAACCTAACTACTCAGTTGCAGGAAGAGTAGGATCCTAAACCTTTTCAGGTGAAAGAACATGGGGTTCCAACTAAAAGCTCGAACATGAAGTGAGCTATGATCTAACACTCTATGAACTCTCACTAAGTGATGTTCTCAAGGTTCGATCTAAAGACACAAAAACTAACTAACTCTAGAACTCTCAACAAGTGATGTTTTAAGAGATTAAATTCAGTTCAGCTCGTGAAGAATATTGCTCTTTCTTTCGATCTCTGGTTTCTTCTCCCGTGTGTGTCTTGTGTCGTGTGTCCTTCTTGAATGAATGAAGGCCTCTATTTATAGGCGGAGAGTATCAACTAGCCGTTGGAGGCGCTGTTGAACTCTGTTCTTTGAAAGCGATGACTTGTCTCTCATCTCTGCAGACTTTCTCGATATGGCATCTGTGTTCTTCTGCTTTCCATCTGAGATAGCCTTGTGTTGGGCCAAATGGGGCAATGACTGAACGGTCAAACCCTCACGTGACTTCCTTTTTGAAATTCAAATCTTAACAATAGACTTCCAACAAGGAGTGGTCGGTTAAGACTTTCGATCTTCAACTAACTTGTTTTTCAGCCGATGTTCTATCTGACAACTAACAGTTGAACTCTCAGCTGACTTCATCTTCAAGCTGTTGATCTTCTCGGTTGAGTTCTACAACTGATGTTCTGAAACTAAACACTCAGTTGTCTTCCTTGTATCTGATCAGTTGGGTTCGAACGCTCAGATGGCTTCCTTTCATCTGATGTTCTCTTCCCATTTACTGCTTCTCATCTGATGAACGCTCGGTTGTTTTCCTAACAACTGATGTTCTGTCCGAGTGATGCCATGTTGCCATCTTCAGCTGGAGACCTGTAAAGATAAAATCTTGACAATGCTCAAACAGCGAGACTACCTACTAATATTAGGTTCTGGCAACATCTACTCGGTTGGGGTCAGTTGGTTTTGGAATTCATCAAAACTCTTACTAATAAATTTCCCAACAATCTTAGAGAGGTATTAATTAATCAATAAATTAATAATTTATTAATTAAAGGAGGTACCTCGTATTAAGTGAATTGAGATGAATTACAATACATGAATTCATCGAATGGTTAAGTGCAATGTATTAGAAAACTAGATGCATGTATTGCATTAGTACAATTTAAAATTAATTCAAGGAATGTAAGTTCTTAAATTAATTCATAGAACATTTAACTATATGCATATCGACGTTCGATGTTCCGTATTAATGAAAGAATTATTATATAAACAAAATAGTAGAAGGTTTTTAAATTTATTCCAAAAAATTCAATGACTTCTCATCTAAAAGAAATCGAAAAAACAAGGCATTATGCGAGTACAAAAGAGATAACCCTTCACAATTTTTTAATGCAGTTCGAGAATGCCACATTGGAGCTTTTAAGTGACGCGAGAAAAGTTAAAGATGAAATTAAAATGAAATAAATTTTAATAAAAACAAACAGAATTAGTTCATATTTTACTTAGTTATTCTATTTATCTATGTAATTTTAGAAAATTATTAATTTATGATTTTATTGGGGCCTTATATTTATATAAGGATCTTCCGAAAAATTATTATCTTATCAATTTATCGAAATTATTAATTTACGCTCAAGGCCCAACTCGGGATCAGAGAAAATTAATATATTAGAAAAGTTATTAATTTAAGGAGGTTCTGTTGTATATATATCATGATCTACAATTAACATTAAATTTTATTTTTATTGTAAAATATTCTTAATCCTGCTGAATATGAGGTTTTAACGCAAATGATTTGGGGACCTGAAGCATGCATGTAAGTTTATCCTTAATTCAGAGTTTTTAAATTTAATTTATCGATCATACAAATTACTATTTCAAACATAAATTGAGATTATCTCGATGGGCAATTAATTCAGATAATGGGTTTATGACAAGACTTGTAGAATGTCGTTTCTGGATCGGAGCATTATCAGATCAAATTCTTCGTCACCCAATAATTAAGTTAATTAGGTAGCCTCATTTCATGGATTGGAGGTGCTCTTATAGCCAACTTTTGAAATGGAATGGTATACGTTTATGGTTTATCTTTTCTGTTTTATTTTGTTTTTTCATATGTTGTACCTTTTCAAATTTTATATGTTGTACCTTTCCAAAACGAGATTTTTAAAGAATGTTAGCAATTTTCAAGATATGGAAATTAGTCCAGCTTGATGCAGTGTTCATAAATGTAGACTGCAAATATTGGAGAAAGTGTATTATTAGTGGGATTAATAGGCAACAGCACTGTAGACTGTAGTCAATGAGACAGTTCAGACAGGTGAAATTCATCCACCGACTAGTAAATGCTGATTTTTCTTGGTCATAACTTGCATGAAATTTAAATAGTTACAACAATTGACTCATCAAAATTTGCCACGTTAAACGATAATGGCTTACGTGGTATTATAAGAGGAAGTTTACGTGGTATGGTTAACATGTCGGACAAGATTAGCTTGCAAATTAAATTAAGGGTTAACTGTCAAATAACATGTCGGACAAGATTAGCTTGCAAATTAAATTAAGGGTTAACTGTCAAATAACATGTCGGACAAGATTAGCTTGCAAATTAAATTAAGGGTTAACTGTCAAATAAATCCTGAATTTTTGTTAAATTCTAGTTTAACCTTCACCTTTTAAATCTGTTTATAAGTACCTCACGTTTCGTTTTTATTGATTTTTTCCACGGCGAAATATTCCGCTCAAGTAAGAAGAAGAAGTCATCTCTTCGATTACCCACCGGCTAATAATCTTGAATTACCCAGAAACGGAAATGATACATGCACGTGAAATAGAGAGGGAAAAGAAGGGAATGATAGTACCGGCCTCTTCTTGGGCCTGATCCGAGGCCCAACCTAATTGGGCCTGTACGTTGAGCTCGGCCCAAGGACCTCGGCCCAGACGAATTATTAATTGCCTTGAAGACCAAGTAATGAAGTCTTATCCTAAAGAAGGAGGAATTCTATTATGAAGGAGATTCGGATATATACGAAGAATCCTAGTAGGGTTAGGGCTCGATTCAAGGCCTATATATAGATGCTAGATTAGAGGTGTAAATATGTAAAAATACTCATTGTACTCTCAAGCAATAAAGACTAGATATTCTCTCCCGTGGACGTAGATCACATTGATCGAACCACGTAAATCCTTGTGTCGTCGCATTATTGTTATTTACTGCTATCTCTACAAACCCTAGATCTATCATTGGCGCCGTCTGTGGGAACTCGATCGACGGTTCTTTGGTAGCAGAACTATGACGGTAACGCGATCACAAAACGTGCGGGAGGACCAAAGCCAACGTGGGAATCCCAACGAAGCAGAAAGTCGCCCCACAAACAGGGGCAATCGCCAGAAAGACAGTTCGGTCCCAAAGGAGGGGCACGGCAATAACCCTATAGAAGAGGATCCGTTCAAAGGGATGCCCGCGCTGGAAGACATCCCTCAGAAGGGTCCACAGAAATCAGGATCGAAAGGAGAGGATTTTCTCGACGACTTCGACCTCGCCACTACCTATGCCGCGACTGAATTCGCTAGAGCGAATAAGGAGAGCTTCAAGCGCTTCCTCACAACAGCTCGGATGCCCCCAATATCCGAAGCTAGGGAGAGTTCCACACGGAAGTCTATACCCAAAACTCCACATCATTCCAAGACGCAGGAGCCCGAGCTGAGGAGAAAGCGCGACACCCGGAGAAGCCCACTCCGCCGCCGGAGCTCCAGCCCACGTCGGAGTCCCAAGCAACACCATCTCCCAAGGCGACATCGTAGTCCAGGCAGGGACCGAAGTCCGAGCTATTCAAGAAGTTATAGCCCCAAGGCAAACCGACACCGACGTGAGGAAAGATCAGCCCGACTCGTCAGCCCGTTCACCGACGAGCTGCTTGATGCCAAGCTTCCCGCGGCGTACAAGTTGCCCAATATACCACCCTACAATGGGTTGGAGGACCCCCTCAATTTCTTGACGCGGTTCAAGTACAGCATGCACAACCAGGGCCTCACAGAAGAGCATATGTGCAAGCTGTTCCCTGAGATGCTGGTCGACTACGCCCGAGCTTGGTTCGACGGCTTGCCGACTGGCAATATAGGGTCCTGGGTCTACCTCGAAGGAATCTTTAAACAAAGATTCCTTATGAAAGTCCAAGCTCGCCGAGACACGGCCTACCTCCTGTCCGTGAAGCAAAAAGACAGAGAGACCATAAAGGAGTACGCCTCCCGATTTATGCAAGAAAGCTTGAAAGTCGATAAAATCGACGATGTTTTCCTCATCTCGGCTTTTCGAAACGGGGTCGCTCCTGGGTCCCTGAACCAGGAGCTCGCTAAACAGAAGCCCGAGACGGCCCAGGAGATGTGGAGAATCGTATACCAGTTCGCGGACGGCCAAGATGCGGACCGGTTGAAGCGGGAGGAAACAGAGAAGAAGAGGCCTGAAGGTGATCGGGGCCAGAATGATCGTGATCAGAGAAGTGCCCACGAACGCCTTCAGCGGGGACCTATCCAATCCCGGCTCGGACCTGGACCTATCCAGTCCCGGCTCGGACCACGGCCGGGGCCGGAGCCCCCTCAGCGACCTCCTTTTGTGAAAACAAATGCGGAGATCTTCGCACTTCATGAGGACTGGTTCACAAGACCACGCCCTATGTCGGGGTCAAAACCTCGAGATAAAAACAAACACTGCTCCTTCCACGACGACCACAGGCACTACACAGAAGACTGCCGCGATCTCACAGTGGAAATAGAGAGGTTAGCCCAAGAAGGAGCTCTGAAGAAGTACGAGGCCGGGGGAAGGAAAAACAGAAGGGGGAAGCGAAAGGGCGGACAGGGCCGCTGCGCTCCCGATAATAAGCGAGCTAAAACCAATCATGATGAGGAGGATGACGACCCTCAGAGCGGCGTGCCACAGTACGACGGGGTGGTGTCAACAATCTCCGGACTAACCCCAGGCACGACAAAAACTAAGCTGAGGTCTGAAGCTTGCAGACCACCAATTCCATCGGAAGAGGAACAGACAAAAAAAAGGTTCAAGAAAGGTGAAACAGTCACCTTTTCCGAGGACGATCTTGTACCTACAGCAACGCCCCATAATGACGCCCTGGTAATACAGGTCGGAGTGGCCAATAAGATTGTCCACCGCGTATTTGTTGATAGTGGGGCCAGCGTCAGTATCATCTTCCAACATTGCTTGGATAGGATGGGACTCGACCCAGCTCGGGTTAACTCCGCGCCCCTGCCCCTCAAGAGTTTCACACAGCATGAGACACGACCTGAAGGGATCATCGCGCTTGACGTCGCCATCGGCAGCCCGCCAACCAGCGTCAACAAGCTAATCCACTTCTACGTGGTCAAAGCGAACTCCCCGTATAACATCATATTAGGTCGAGATTGGCTGAATGTGGTCCGAGCCATTATCTCGCCATACCACTTGTTACTAAAGATCCCGACCTCGGGTGGAATCCTAACTGTCCGAGGCGACCAAAAAAAGGCCAAAGAGTGCATGCAAGTTGCCCTTCGAGGTCAACCGCAAGCATAGCAATCAAAGTATCCCGAGGAGTTGGAAGAGGCGACAACGATTTCAGACACCTCGGCGGAACAAGTCCCATTATCCGAAGAAGACCCTGCCAAATTTGTCAAGGTCGGCTTTGCAGGGGGACCCCAAACCCGCCTGCAGATAATCCAGCTCCTTAGGGAATATCAAGACGTCTTTGCTTGGTCGCCAACGGACATGATGGGGGTGTCCTCGGACATCATTACACATAAGCTCAACATCGACCCGAGCTCCACCCCAGTAAAGCAGAAGAGAAGAACTTTTGCTGCCGAGAGGAACCAGGTCATCTATGATGAGGTGCAACAATGGCTGAAAGCAGGGCTGCTATTCGAGGTCAAGTACCCAATTTGGCTATCTAACCCGGTGGTAGTCAAGAAAGAAGGAGGGGAATGGAGGATGTGAGTGGATTATACCGACCTCAATAAAGCTTGCCCAAAGGACTGCTACCCCCTCCCCAACATCGACGAGAAGATCGAATCCTTAGTGGGATACGAGGTATTCAGCTTTCTTGACCTTTACAAGGGATACTATCAAGTCCTGATGGATGAGGAAGATGCGATCATGACAGCTTTCGCCACGAGCTTTGGGGTCTTCGCATTCAAATACATGCCCTTCGGGTTGAAGAATGCCGGAGCGACTTACCAACGGATGGTCGACTTCCTCTTCCTAGATCACATTGGCGAGATCGTCGAAGTGTATGTAGACGACATTGTCGTCAAAAGCAAGGAAAAAGCTTCAGCGGTGGTCGATCTACGAACGACACTTGACGTGCTAAGGCAGGCAAACCTCAAGCTGAACCCCAAGAAGTGCACTTTCAACGTGCGATCTGGGAAATTCCTAGTGTGCTGGATCTCGCCGGGAAGGACTCAAAGCCAACCCGTTGAAGGTACCCCGAACTATTCGCGACGTACATAAGTTGACAGGCTGCATAACCGCGCTAAGCCGTTTCCTCTCAAAAGCCACTGAGAAACAACTTCCGTTCTTCAAAATCCTCAAGGAGGCACCGAAGTTTGGATGGGGACCGGAGCACGAACTAGCTTTCGACGAGCTAAAGCGCCACCTTGGAGACTTACCAACTTTGTCAGTCCCCAAAAAGGAAGAATCCCTATCCCTATACCTCGCAGTGTCGGAGGAAGCAATAAGCGCAGTGTTGGTCCGAGATGAAGGAGATCGGCAGCTACCTGTGTACTTCGTCAGCAGAGTCCTGAACGATCCAGAGACAAGATATCAGCCCCTCGAGAAGTTCGCTCTAGCCCTGGTAAATGCAGCTCGGCGCCTAAAACCTTATTTCCAAGCTCACCCAATACAAGTTTTGACCGACCTACCACTCCGGCAAGTCCTTACTAAACCGGAAGCTTCAGGAAGGATCGAAAAATGGGCAATCGAGCTCGGAGAGCATTCCATATCATTCGTCCCCCGCCGAGCTATAAAAGGCCAAGCTTTAGCAGACTTCCTTGCAGAAGCTCAATACAACGTCGTGAATAAGCCAAAAGAGTCCGAGGCCAAAGCCGAACTCCAAGAAATACTAGAGAAGACTCCCCCAGACTGCTGGGAGATGTACGTGGATGGAGCCTCGGAAAAGAAAGGGAGCGGAGCTGGCATACTCCTGATCAGCCCGGAAAAAAAGGAGTTAACATACTCGCTGCGATTCGAGTTCCCCACTACGAACAACGAAGTAGAATATGAAGCCCTCATTGCCTGACTACGTCTTGCCCAAACACTCCAGGTACGAGCTATCCAAACCTATTGTGATTCCCAAGTAGTGGTCAACCACGTGCTAGGAAAGTATGAAGCAAGGAGTGAGAAGCTGAAGAAATACCTGGAGAAAGTCAAGCTCCTAGAACAATCCTTCCAGTTCTTCAGGATAGTTCGCATTCCCCGAAGCCAAAATACCCGAGCTGACGAACTAAGTAAGCTGGTGAACTCAACCGGCTCAACTCTAATAGAAGAAGTTCGGAATCGAAGTATAGAAGAGGCGGAAGTCAATGCAATCGAGGAAGACGACCCGAATTGGATGACCCCCCTAAAGAGATATTTGGAGAGCCGGGAGATCCCTGAGGACAAAGCGGAAGCCAGGAAAATCCTAGCTAAATCCACGCAGTACGTCCTCAAAGGAGGAATCCTTTATCGAAAGTTATACTTACAGCCTCTCCTAAAGTGTGTGGGACCAAGGGAAGCGGACTACGCACTAAATGAAGTGCACACCGGGTCGTGCGGAAGCCACATCGGAGCTCGGATGCTAGCTCAGAAAATCATGCGGTGGGGGTACTATTGGCCAACAATGGTAAAAGACGCGGAAGAATTCGTGAAAAAATGCCTGAAATGCCAGCTGCATGCCAAGGTGACAAGGGTACCCCAGACCGACCTCTCCACTATACAGAGCCCGTGGCCATTTGTGGAGTGGGGCATTGACATCGTGGGGCCGTTCTACCCGGCCCCAAAACAAAAACGATTTTTAATAGTCGCCGTCGACTACTTTACCAAGTGGGTCGAAGCCGAACCTTCCACAAAAGTCACAAGTGAAAAAGCCGTCGACTTCGTTTGGAAGAACATTGTGTGCCGGTTTGGAGTTCCAAGAGTCCTCATCTCAGACAACGGGACGCAATTCACGAGCAGAGCATTCCAAGAATTTTGTGAAGGACTCAATATCCAGCAAAATTTCACCTCGGTCAACCGACCTCAAACTAATGGCCAGACTGAAGTCACTAACAGAACAATAGTGAACGGACTCAAGGCCCGCTTAGAGAAGGACAAAACGGAATGGATCTACAACCTCCAAAACGTCCTGTGGTCATACAGGACTACACCCAGAACTCCAACGGGAGAAACCCCGTACCGTTTAGTATACGGAACAGAAGCGGTCATACCCGTAGAGATCGGGGCACCAAGCCCCCGCACTATCAACTTCTCAGCGGAAGCCAATGAAGAGCAGCGCCGAACCGACCTGGATTTACTCGAGGAGAAGCGGGAACTAGCCAGCACAAAACAAGCTCGGTATAAACAGCAGATGACCCGATATTATAATCAAAGGGTCAAACCCCAGCAGTTCCAGGTCGGTGATCTTGTGCTTAGAAACAATGAAGTAAGCCATTCGGAGAAGCTCGGCAAACTTGAAGCCACATGGGAAGGGCCCTACAGAGTGCACGAAGTCCTCGGCAAAGGAGCCTACAAAATCGCCTAACTTTCGGGCGAGCTGATACCCAGAACGTGGCACATCGCCCACCTAAAGAGGTTCTTCGTATAAGCAGCAGAGTCTTGCATTTAGAGTCTTAAGTTTTTTCGTCTTTTCTTTTCTTTTTTTAAGTAATAATGTTTTGTTTTTACGAGCTCGTCAAAATTTGCTTCGCTTTTCCTTTAATAAAGTTTCTTTTCGTTTTGCATATTCTCGTGTCTTTTAATTTGCTTATACGAAGTATCCAAAGACAAATCCCCTCATAAGGATGAACTAAGGTTCACTTCCGAGGTCAATAATGATCCGATATGGGGTAATTATATTCTAAGAAATGCGCATAAGAAAACCCTTTTTGAGATCCGAGCTCGTCTCCCTCAAAAGGGAAGATCCGACGAGGTCCGAGTTAAACTCCCTCCAAAGGATAAAGTTTTCTCAGCCGGGGTCAGAACCAAGTTCCCCCGTGAGAATCATAACACGAGGTCTGAACCAAGGTTCCCTTGTCACACGAAGAGGTCCGAGTTGGACTCCCTCCAAAAAAAAAAAAAAGAAGAGCACGAATACAAGGAAAAAACCTTCCCGAAAAACAGGAAGTCCATAATAGACAATATATATTACTTCGTCATTGACTAATTACAACATTGTATGTACATAAATTACAGGAAAAAGCGAGCTACTCTACGGAGGAGGATTTGGCCTACTGAAGTTGAGCCATCGATCTTCGAAGGAAGTGTATCCCAGAAGGTCGTCGATGGATATGCGACCTCGTCCCCGACCTCGATTCCTTCCAGAGGAAAAACCATGACCTCGCGACGTCACTTAACTCCGCCCCGCGGACCGGCCACCGCGGCCCGGTCCGGCCTGACGTCCACGAGGAGCAGCTCTAGCCTCGCGAGCAGGCATAGTCCGGGAAGACGACGGAGCAGACCCATCCGCACTGTTGGACAAGAAGGCACGCAGTTTCGGCCGGCGGGATAGCACGCATTTATACAAGCTCGCGCTTTCCTTGAGTATCTCAAAAGCCCCTTGAAGCTCAAAAGACTCGGGACCGCATGCTGTTTTCAATTCGAGATACTGTTCCAGCAGCTCCTTCGTCTTCAGTTCCGCCTCGGAGATGGTAATACCACCGTTGCGGTGGATGATATCCTCGTATTCGGCATGCTCCTCAACGATCCTCTCATGGTCCTCCAGCACGCGCCCAGCCCTACCTCAGGCTACTTCCAACTCTTCCTCCGCATGAAGCAGCTTGGCCTGAAGTAAATCTGCGTGCTCTTGAGAAGCGACCTGCTTAATCTCAGCCTCCGCGCAGAGCGACTCGAACTTGACCTGCCATTCCCTCAGCTCGGATTCTTTGAACCTCAACAGCGCACACTTTTCGTCAAAAAGCACCTCAGCTCGGCGACATTTCTCCATCCATAACCGAGCTAGAGACCGTTGTTCAGATAGATCTTGATAAAGGAGACTTATTTGCTTGTGTAGAGAAGCTATACCAGGGATATCAGAAATCTACACAGAAGAAGTGCGAAATTTGTTTATTCAAAAAAACGGTCCAAGTACATGGTTACAAAAAAAAAAAAAAAACAACAAAAAATTTCTAAGGAGCATCCACCTCCTTGTCTTGAAGAGGTGGCTGCCCGGAGGGGGGGCCCTGAGAGAAGCCGTCAACGCCTGCATCCTTGGGATCCTCTTCGCCAGCCGAAGCCTTGCGCTCCTCTTCCTCCTTGTCCTCTCCTTCCTCGGCGAGAAGAGCGTCGAAGGCTGCGTCGAGGGCAGGGTCCCGATCTGCCGAGCAGGCAGCAATCTGCTCGGCAGATAGAAGCACGGACGAGCTGGCAAGGGCGTCCAAAATGGGCAGCTGGCCGAGGTGACGCCGGATCACTTTGGCGTACTCGGAGAAGAGGGCCTCGTCCTCCAGGCACTCGTAGCCATACTTGGAGACGTCCAGGTCGGGGAAATCACTGACGGCGGCCTCCAAAGCACTTAGGGCGTGGCTTCCATTGATAAGCCCAGCCAAGTCATTGGCCAGGTCGGAGAAGCTATCCGACAAGAGCAACCTCTTCGTATAAGCCCGCAAGGCCTCGCCTTGACAAGCCGCCAGCTTCGCCTCCCTCTCCTTGGCCGCACTCAGCTCAGCCTCAAACCTCCGGCGAGCTTCCTCGGCATTCAGCTCGGCGTCAAATCTCTTCTGAGCTTCCTCTGCCAGCTCGGATTTGGTGGCCTTTACCTCCTCCCGGGACTTGGCCAACTCTTCCTCAGCCTTCTTCAGCCGGGCTGCGGTCGACATCAGCTTTTCCGAGTACCGACTCTTTTCGTCCTCGTGCTTCTCTGACAT
This sequence comes from Schizonepeta tenuifolia, assembly GCA_029490685.1. Lineage (NCBI taxonomy): Eukaryota > Viridiplantae > Streptophyta > Magnoliopsida > Lamiales > Lamiaceae > Schizonepeta > Schizonepeta tenuifolia. The sequence continues at coordinate 29,226,908 of CM055958.1, forward strand.
CTCCCCGATGCTACTCTTCAACCAGGCCGTGAACATATCAATGCCCTGCAAGAAGGAATACAGTTAGCTACACGCAAGCAAGAAGTACAGAAAAATAGCTAACAAATCTCTACCTCGGGAAAGGACAAATTCCCCAGCCGAGCTGGAGCAGACGGGCTCGCGTCACTGCCCGAAATGTCAACGATCTCCACGTTGACCCTAGTTTTTTTGCGGGATGGGCTGGCGGAAGGGGAGAGAGCGCCCGTGGCTGCGGGCACAGCCACCTCGGTTGGCCGACCTAAGTCGGAGGCTCTTCCGAGCTGGCTCTGGTCGGACGACGCAGACCGTCCTGACGACCTTGGCCTCTTTCCCCCGCGAGTTGCGACCTTGGCATCAGGTCTCTGCTTCCCGAACTTCACTGCAAAGGCAAAGCAAGTAATAGGGTTAGGCAACGCTTCAACAATCAAACCAATCCTAACAGCACTAGCGGGGCCTCACCCGTTGCAGGATCCACCATATTTTGGGGCTCAAACGGGCTCAACCCCGCTTCAGCTAGCGAGTCTTCGTGGTAGCTATCCTCGAACGGCCCACAGCTCGCTATCGCCCTATCGACACTCCCCAAGCCCTCGTCCACCTCGTTTGTCACCCAAACGCGAGGCTTGCCTAACCTCCAGACCATCTCGACTAGGTTCTCATGTCGACAGAAAAAGAATTTCCTATGCCACTTCTCCACCTTGTTCAGGGTTCTCCCCTTAAACTCAGTGCGAGCAGTGGCATAGTACCAGCCCGCGGATGTTTTGAAGGCGAAGAGCTCGTGGATGAGCTCGGCAGACAACGGGTAATTGTGCCGGATAGCAACCACACCTAGGTCGGAAAATTGTCTAAAGGCGTTCGGGGTTATCTGCCCCAAAGCTAATCCGAGCTTCCTTTGAAGTTCGGCAAAGGGTGCCGGCAGAGGTAGACGAAGACCGGAGTGCAGGCTGTCCTCGTAAATCGTGCAAAACCCCATAGGGGGCGAGCACGCCCTATCCTCCGGACGAGGCTCTATGAGGTCAGCGTCTAGGGGGAAATTGTAAGATTTGGCAAGAAATTTTATCCTAGACTCATCTAGGATGGAAGAGTACTCAGCTACTTTCCCCTCTACGCGGCGGGATACAGATAAAGCCGCAACGGTCGGGGTAGGGGATCCTAACGAAAAAAATTCTAAAATTGACCATTCCGCCGGTGGAATCGGCCGGAGGACACTCGCTATCGCTACTAGAATGAGAGACGCGAGAATGGGAAGCTATACTTACTTGTTAATTAAGGTAGTCGGCCGGACGGGAGTTCACAGATGAAAATAAAGAACAGATGTGGAACCGGCGGCACGGCGGTACGGTTCGACTGAAATCTTTTGAGTGGAAATTGGGGGAGGAGCAGATTTTCTGGAAATTAATCTTTTGCTGTAATGACGAATTAGAATGATAGGTTATGGGGAGCCCCGTAGTGACTACTTGAATCCCGCCGCTGGACGTGTCACACGTGTCACATGGCAGCTTTTTCGGAATGTGAACCGTCTCTCCAAAATATTTTCAAAAAAGTCCCCAAACTTTCCCTCCATCCGAATACAATTGCAGCGGGACCTGGATCAACCCGACTACATCGTGACCCGGATCCGCGTGAGTACTCAAATAAACTAACTTTTGGGATTTAGCCATCCCCAGCTCGAGCTCGGGTGATGGAACCGCTGAATCAGGCCGGGACAACGCTGATGTGTGTGATTGTTCAGGTCGGCATTTCGACTTCTTTCCTCTTTTTTTGGGGGGGGGGGATGTGATAGTACCGGCCTCTTCTTGGGCCTGATCCGAGGCCCAACCTAATTGGGCCTGTACGTTGAGCTCGGCCCAAGGACCTCGGCCTAGACGAATTATTAATTGCCTTGAAGACCAAGTAATGAAGTCTTATCCTAGAGAAGGAGGAATTCTATTATGAAGGAGATTCGGATATATACGAAGAATCCTAGTAGGGTTAGGGCTCGATTCAAGGCCTATATATAGATGCTAGATTAGAGGTGTAAATACATAAAAATATTCATTGTATTCTCAAGCAATAAAGACTAGATATTCTCTCCCGTGGACGTAGATCACATTGATCGAACCACGTAAATCCTTGTGTCGTCGCATTATTGTTATTTACTGCTATCTCTACAAACCCTAGATCTATCAGGGAAAATAGCAGAAAAATCGGGCAATTTCTGAAAAAAAAAAAATAGAGATGGAATTGCTTGACCCTCATATTATAAATCTTTATTTTTTCATGAAACGACGATGTTTAGTGTTTAAAATACTACGTCGTTTCATTAGTCACGGTGATTTGTAAAGTCGACATTTTCGGCGTCCAACTCAGCATTAATAAAAAAATTATTATCGTGGTCGTGGGGAAAAATTAGAAAAAATAAAAGATGAGGTATTTGTAGGCAGATTTAAAAAGTGATGGTTAAAAACCAGAATTTGACAAAAGATCGGAATTTTATCTTACATTTAACCAAATTAAAACCTTAAATGACACCAAATGTAAGTTGAGTAATCATTTTGATTCAAATAAAAGTTTAGATTTGATAAAACTAGCATAGTTTAGTAACCTTTTAAGAAATTAACCGTATTAATAATGAACTATTTTGTGGCATTCATATAAAATCATGAAAAACCAACTCACACGACAGAGATTTATGATTGTCTCGGCTCAACCACTTAAGCTAGACTCCTTGGATATTAATATTCTTTATTTCATTCTTTCTTTCTTTCATTAGGCATGTGCCCAACAATTAATTAAACATGCAGTCTAAGCAGATTGCAGATATATAGGTCGGGCGTTGGGAGTTAGTGGTTGTGGTTTTGTGGACTAATGGTGGGGCTTTTAATCAATTTTAATCTCGATATTATAGAAATTGTTCTCCCACTAGAATGGGAAAATATCTGTATTTATAGAACTCCAAAAACTTTGCTTAGTTTTTAAGCTGGCTAATACCTTTTTTTTCTTTACTTGGGAAAGGAAAGCTTGAAATTGAATCCTAGACTTCACTGCCTACATGTTTAAGATGCATCGCTGAAATATTGTCCCCTTAACGACGGCTAATTCCTAATTAATACCAATATTTAGTACATGTTTACTTTGACCCTATGAAATTTTTTATTTTTTTTTTATTTTTGGAGCATATTCCTATGTTAATGAATGAATGTCTAAGTCGCTAGCGTTAATCATTATTGTTGCCCTAAGTTTGAAAGAATTTTCAAACCAACATGAGTGTCGTCTACTTTGTTGCTAGAGCTTGAAGGTTATATCTGTAATTACATGATTGATTGAGAATATAAAAGTCCTTCTAAAAATATTGTAAAATGTATTAATATAATATTACTCTTTTCTTTCTGTAAAATAGTAGTAATATTTATTATACTAAATTCATGATCACTAATCAACTAAAACTTGTAACATTCCAAGCTCTGCATATTCTTCTCGAACAAAGGGTGTATAAATCTCGACTTATATCCCAACTTTAACATCCATGTATATTCGACTTCTCTATTTTTTTCCAGTGTTCTGGAAAATGTCGTTTCAAATATTGGATCGAAATTGTAATTTAATTTTACGGCTGAGTAGCAATTAATACTTGTTTTGAAAGTGTTAATTAGAAAATTAAAAAATGTTTGGCAAATGTAGTCCTACTCCTACAATGAGCAGTGTTTTTTTGGGCAAAAACTTGAGTGCAGATTTGCACCCGGCCTAACCCGACGTGCCTTTATGACCCACATGTGAGATCCACGCGCTGCTCGTATATCTCACACACCTACTATTATTATTATTATTGTTATTATTATTATTATTATTATTATTTTTTTTTTTTTTTTTTTTTTTTTTTTTTTTAATTTTTTTTATTTTCAGAATTTTTTTCCCCTTCTTTTTTTTGTTTTGTTGCTTGTTCTTTGATTAAGATTTGAGCAAGGAGAGCCAAATGTCTCGAATCGAGCTGAAAAATTCAAATTGTTGCCATTACGATTATTTTATATTAGTAATCGGAGCGAAAGTAGAGCCATAAAATTAGAACCTAACAGAAAAAAAAAATTGAAAATAAAAAGTCAAAGAGGTGGGTTGATCGGGTTGGATCCGGTTCAGGTCGGTCGGGTCCATCTCCGCCGTGCAAGTTGAGTGTTGCTCTTTCTTTTAGTTCTTTTCGGTGCAAGTTTGTAATTTTAATTTGTTTTTTCTTCTTCTTTTTTGTCGTTATTATTTTTTTTTTCTAGTTGGTAAATTTTATTGGTCGCCTTTTATTTCATAATAATTATAGTTAATTATTTAATCATTTATTTGTATAAATAGGTATAAAATAATTGAACTCCAGTGAAACAAGTTGCCAATTAACAGAATATGTGTAATTTCACAAGGCAATTGAAAGTTACAAGTTACAATTAGCACGATGTCGTGCATTTCCCCGGAGGAAGGGGAGGGTGCGGCGCGAGGGAATATTTTATCTAATTTTCTTTTGGCATCAAAATAACATCATTTTTACAGTTCCAACATTTTTTACTTTTTTGAACAAAAATCGAGCAGCCCACATTACCAAATTTACATTATCATACCAATTACCCCCTCATTCTTATTACATTACCCTTTTGTTTTGATAAACAAATGAAAAACTATAGTAGTATTTGTTTTATACATCGACTGAAGAACTGGAACCTAAATCCAAACAGCTAGCTCCTTCACAAATCAGTTTTGCTTAACCAAAAACAAAATCAAATTAAACGAACAAACTGTTGGTCCGAATTAAAGAGAAAAGGAAAAAATGAATAAAAAACAAAAATTGAAAAAGACGAAGAAATGTTATCCAATTTCATTGAAGCGCAACTCCAGATAAATTGAAAGGAGAGGGCTCAAGCAGATTGGAACAAACTTTTTACAGTAATTTGCTATGCGCACAAATAAAATCTCGGGAATCATTGCAGTAAACATTCTGAGAAGAACTATGTGCGGCTTTGTGCTAAAAAGAATAAGAAATTGTAATGAAAAATCAGACTTATTAACAAAAACGGTGAAGATAATTAAACTTGAAGGAGGCCGGCGAGAGAAATGAACAACATTAAACCAATTCTGCTACTTTATATAGAGAGAGGGAGAGTGCGTGCGTGCGTGCGTGCCGGCTCGGAGTGAACCCTAGATCTAGAAGAGGAGTAGAAAGGGAAATTAATTGAAAATAGAGTGAAACAAATGGAGTACTATTTATTTATTTATTTTTGCTCTAGTGTATATATATTGTCAATAAGGAAATAGACGTAATATCCTGGATATTTCTTTCCGTCACGAAAATAAAAATTTTCGTATTAATTAAGGCTTTGCACTTTTAAGTTAAAGAAATTCAGTTATAAGAATAACAGCGAAGTCCGTTTTTGAAAATAAGTTGCAGAAGTCGTTCAATCTACTACTGTATTAGGGTTTTGACACCCGATAAAATTTTCGTTAGAGACCTCAGATCAGTATGGCGTCTGCATTTACATTCACTTATTTTACGATACGAGTCTTTTTCTAAAAATCAGTAATATTTATTTTTCGGGCGAAAATATTGTACTTTCACGTCTCGACTTTTCAAAATTTTTGGGGAAACGAGCCGTCCTTTCCGACTAAGTGAAATATTTCAGAACTAGTGGTCGTGTCCGTTTTTGCAGAAAATGTGACCGTCTAAAAAAGTAGATGTTCGTTTTTAGTTTACAGTATTATATCCGGAAAAGTGGATATTTAGTAAAGAAATTAGTGTACAAATTGACTTTGTCTTCTACTTATAAATATCACTTAATATCTCAACAAATATCACACAACTCTCTCCCTCTCTCACCTCCACAACCCCCCACCCCCCCCCCCCCCCCCTATGCTCTCTTCTCTCTCTTGTTCTTCCCATCTTCAAGTTTTCTTCAAGAAGTTCTTCATTTCTTCAAGCTCGTTGAAGCTCATAAGTCTTTCGGTTTTCGATTAAAGTCAATTTCGATTGCATATTCGTAAAGGTGAGAGCTTCCTCTATAGTGCAAACCAAACAAAAGTTTAATTCCTTTAATTCTTGAAGAAGGCCAAAAATTGTAAGAGGTATAGGATTGATGTTCTAAGTTTATTACGTGATTATTTATGCTTAGAAATGAGTTTCCATGGTTTGAATCAAGTATAAATCATGTTAGAATTTATTTGGTGATTTTCGAAATATATGTTCTTGATTCTTTCGAAAATTTTGAGTTCATTTAGATGAGGTTTGAGCTTGAATTTAGATGTGTTGTTTGTAGAATATGTTTGCATGCAATGAATGATGATTGTATGAATTCATTAAGAATTTTCTAAAAATAAGAACAAGTTTGTAAGAGGCAAAGAAGTATGATTTTGATTGAGTAAATCTTATGATTTTGAATATTTGACGATATATTCTGTACCTTTCTAAAAAACCGATCCTTGTTTACCAACCACACACTGTCTAACCAAATCAAATTCTCTCTTGATATTGATACGTTCCTCAAAAAATCCGATTCGTGCGGATTCTTCCCCTAACTAACGAAGAGATCTTGGCGAAATTGCCACATATGAAATTGAGCACAATTTTGCAAAGAAATAGCCCACTTCTTTCTCGAGAGGAGATGGGAAACATGCTCAATATCATTTGATTGAATAGTTGACCCAGCTCTTTGTTGTTTGAAGAAACCCTCCACTTCAATTGGTATTTTTTCTCGAAAAGCAGACATGAGATAAGAAATCCAGCGTTTCACTAAGATTTTGAATAGCGGTCCCGAATTCAAGTTGATTCTATTTTGCCTCTTCCTCAGAGAAAGACGATCAAATAATTCCCAATCACGGCCCTTGCGGATCGGATCATCCATATAATATACAAAAAAAAACTCCAGATATTGGATATCTTTCTCTTTGAATAAGATCTCAATTCCAGCGACGATTTCATTAGATATCTTACAACTAGAATCCCTCTTTTTTCCGATCCAGTTCCTCCACCACCGTGAACTGTGTTGTGATATATGAGATGTAGGAAGCATGTAGTTGATCATATATTTAAGTTAGATTTTTCTAAAAATAAAATGAAAATCATCGGAGGCGAAGAATCGACGAAAAGTTAAGTATAGATGTTGATATGAACTTATGGTTTGCATATTAGTTAATCTAAGTACTTAATGATCATAATTTGAAAGTTTGAATGAATTCAAAGAATGTCGAACTTTTTATAAGAGATGAAGAATCAAGCATAATCGTCAATAGAAAAATAGAACGAGAAAACTAATCGAATATTAGTGATTGTTGATATGTTAGGTTTCTTGTTGAATTAATTGAGAATTAACTAACAACTTTGAAAAATCGAGTTCAGGAACCGATAAAAAATGACGTGAATTGATTAAGTGTTAGTTATAATGATGTTAGTATGTTAATATGATCATTGTTAAGTATAAAGATGATAGAAAGTAATTTGGTTTGAATTGGATTAGTAGAACTTCAAAAATTAAAGAAAGTAAGTAAGTGTAGAAACAAAGAAACGAGAAAACAAGGGTTTGTATATTTCTGATTGATGAGATGGTCGATGTATTGATGATAAGCATGATTATATGTACTTAGTATGAATTTTTTAGATTTTATAAAAATGTTTGGAAAAATCGACAACGATGTTCGTTGCTCGATAAAAACGACGTGTTAAATGATTATGAGTATGTGTTGATTGATTTGAGTTGGTTGATGATTAATAAGCATGAGTGTAGTTGATGATGATTTCATATAAGTTATGAAATAGAAGTTAGAAGTTAGTTATGATTTGAAATTGAAATGAAATTTGCTAAGTGTTTTCGTTAATTGAAAGGACGAGAAGTGCTCGTCGTATTTTTAATCGAGGAACGTGAAAGTGTTCATGTTAAATGATTGTGTGACTTGACTGTTAAATTGATGGAAATTTCGTGCACATAAAGGTTGTATAGCATTGATCGAACCTAGGGAAACGTGCGTTGAGTTTTCATTATATCTAGGGTTTTTCGGCCAGTTCTGCCACCCTTCACAGAAACGGCCATAACTCCCTGCTCGTTCAACAAAATCGAGATCCGTAAATTGGACAGTAAAATAGACATCCGTATGTTTCTTTTGGTACTAAGCACCTCCCCTATTTCTCATCTGTCAGTTCTGCGTGAGCTTTTGAATCTTCAGCAGTTGTGCAGATTCTTCTGCAGCTCTATTTCTTAAGTGAAATCTTTCCTTAACTTGAATTCTTGGGAACACCTAAGTCATTTAGAGTTATTGACTTCCGTTATGATGTTCTAAGTGTCGAGTAAAGAACCAAGTTAGTTTTTATCAAGATGTGTTCGAGTCTCGTTTCTTTTAGTAAAAGACTGGTTAAAGTGCAAAGGCCTAAAACTTGTTTAATCGTTGTCGAGTCCGTTTCTCTTAAATTGTCTTGACCAATTACTAAAGTTTGAATGTTTGCGATCAAAGGAGAAAGTCGAAATTAGAAGACAGGACGGAAGACCGAAGACAGAAGTTTGTGTTTGTTCTGTAACCAGTTAAGGTGGGCTTTCTATCTATAAAAAAAAAATGTGGGCTTTTCTATATAACAAAATAAAGTGAGCGTTGCTCAAAATGTTTACTTATTGCTTTATAAGTGTGTTTTGAAAATGATTATCAGTTCATAAAAGAATTGTTTTTGCAAGTTCTTTTGTGCCACTCTGAGTTGGTTCGCCAACTAATCGATCGGACTCTAAGTTAGTGACACCGTTAGGTGCTTTCCAGGGTTAGTGTACACGGTAGCCGTTGTGTGTGGTAATCTTTTGAAGGGTAGCCAGCCACGGTGAGGAACGTGCGCGGGAGAAGTTAACTCTCCCCCGGCGTTGAAAAAGAAGTTGGGCAAGTTTAACATAACAACAGAAAAATGCTTGCAAGCTATTTATGAAAAGAAAATGTTTAGTAAGCACGGGCCTTTGATGAAAAACCCCAATGTGTTACTTTAAAGATACCTGATTAATCTATAAAACCTATGATATGATTTCGGCAAAGTGCCCACTAAGTGCTTTTGTACTTAGCCCTGTATGTATTTATAAATGTGCAGATTGAGGGACGAAAGCGGCGGAGGTTGAGTAGAGGTCCTACTTATGGAAGTAAAGTTTAGTTGAGCCTCGATTTCACACCGGAAATGTGTTATCACTCTACGTTTTATTCCGCTGCAAAATACTTCTTTTTTATGATAATCTTTTCGGTTTAAGTTTTCATACTTGAAACCTAGTCAACTCAGAAACAACTTTGTCGAGCAATCCTTCGAGATTGATTCTCTTTTGTTTAATAGAATCAGTTTATAGTAATTTTCTTGTTTATAAATGTCAGTTTATTCTTTCATTCGGTTATTTTCCCTTCTTCCCCGCTTCTTTAATCCAACCCTTAGTCGCACCCCAGCTTTGTCGTCCCTCGGGATTTGGGGTTGTGACAGAGTGGTATTAGAGCAGTCGGTTCTGCTCTGGTCGTAAGTTATTTTTCTAATGATACCACAGAGTGGTATCAGAGCATTCGTTTCTGCTCTGTATCCAATTTTTTTTTTTTCAGTTAGTACGACAGAGCATTTGTTCATGCTCTGCACTTGAGTCTTTTTCCAAGTAAAGTTTAGTTCGTATCACTAAACTTAAGAGTGTAGTTAACGACTCAACTTCCCGTTACGTCAACTCAACCGAAGAAGAAAAGAAAGGTTTCAAAAGTGTTACTCCCTCCGTCCACGAATCAAATCCTACTTACCCACATTTTTTTGTCTATGAATTAAATCCCTACTTACCTTTTTATACAATCATACCCTCCTACTTTTCCTTTATTTACTATCCTTTGCCATTGGTGGTCCCACCTCACAACAACTTTATTCCTACTTTTTGATCATCACAACAACTTTATTCCCACTTTTTGGTCAATACCACCTCTTTTTTGTCAATACCACATCTTTTTTGTTATTACCATTGTTTTTTTGTCATTATCCTACTACCCTACTTTCTAACTTTTACCCAACTCAAAATAACTTTATCAACTTTCTTATTTTCCGTGTCGGAACCCAAATGGGGATATGATTCATGGACGGAGGGAGTACTATTTTTGAAAGTTTGAAGTATGATAGTTATGAATTGATTAAAGTATAAGATATACTTTTGTTGAGTACCAAGTATGAATTGATTAAAGTATGAGATATACTTTTGTTGAGTACCAAGTATGAATTGATTAAAGTATGATAGTTATACTTTTGCTGAGTAAAAGTATGAACTGATTAAAGTATGATTGATATACCTTTGTGGTATTAGATGAAATTATTTGAGTTATAATTTCGTTGATCGAGATACATGTCAGCATGAGAATCTAAGTTATTTTCTAATGCTTTTCCCGATTCTTTGAGAACATAGAACTAATAAGAAGTGTTGGTTCTAAAATATTTCGAGAAACATGATCAGAAAACGAGAAGGACAAAATCTTTTGTAGACGAATGTTACTTACGTGAAAGTGACATGAACGAAGAATACAATAAGTACGAGATTCAAGTGTCGAGAAGGGTTTATATTAATACGGTTTCTACTTTAATGTGGCATCAAAAATATATTCTAATCAATGAGAACGAGACGTGTTTATCGGTTAAGAGTTTTTCTTCAAGGAAACTAAGAAGTCTAAGCTAAGAGTTGGAAAATTTCGAATTTTTTTTTTAAAAAAATGTTTGTATGCAATTTGAGAAATTGCTATATGCTTAAGGTTAAGGTTAAAAAAAATAATAAGTATGTGAGTGGTCTAAAGCGAAGTGTTAATGAAAAAATTCTTGATTTCCTTAGTTTCAAAAATGCCGCCAAGAGTAGCGAATACCAGAAGAAGAGGACCTAGTAGGCCTAGAGGACCTGGAAGAGGTCATAGACAACATGAGAGAGAATTATAAGTGAATCCGAGGGAACGATTCAAGTACTAGAAGATATATTAAGAACGATAGTGTTAGATCAAAGTGACAACGGGGAGAATATTTACCGTTGAATCGTTGATCAAATTTACTTATAATAATAGTTATCAGGCTACGATAAGTATTGTGCCTTACGAGGCCGTGTATGGAAGGAAGTTTAAATAACCGTTGTATCATAAGGAAATAGATGAAAGGAAGAATCTAGAACTAGATTCACTCAGTGAAATGATAGATATATTCTTTCGATAGATTCGAGTCAGAATGAAAGAAGTCTAGAGGTGACGAAAGTCTTATGTAATTTATGCCGATCTGACTTAAAATTAGAGAAGGGGGACAATTTTTCCTCATGATTTTCCTTCTAAGGATATGGTAATTATTTTCGTGTCAAGTATAAGCTTAGACATAGATTTATATGATTAGTAGTTTTTTTTTTTTGAAAAAGATAGTTTTAATGTGTATAGATTGGCCGTGTCGCCAAGTCTATGGAATGTTTATTATATTTGTGTATCTCATTTGAGAAAGTACGTGTTCGATCCTACACACGTGATTCATCAGCAAGACGTAGTTCTTGATTCCGATTGACCGCAATCGATCTTGGATAAAAAAGTGCAAGAGTTGAGAAATAAATTGATACCACTAGTAAAAGTGTCATGGAATCACCACGGGCAAGAGAAAGCTACGTGGGAACTTTTCGAAAAAGATATGCAAATTTCGGAACGAAATTTTTCATTAGAGGGGTAGAATGTAATATCCCAGATATTTCTTTACGTCACGAAAATAAAAATTTTCGTTTTAATTAAGGCTTTGCACTTCTAAGTTAAAGAAATTCAGTTAAAAGAATAACGGCGAAGTCCGTTTCTGAAAATAAGTTGCAGAAGTCGTTCAACCGACTACTGTATTAGGGTTTTGGCAGCCGATAAAATTTTCGTTAGAGACCTCAGATCAGTATGGTGTCTGCATTTACATTCACTTATTTTACGATACGAGTCTTTTTCTAAAAATCAGTAATATTTATTTTTCGGGCGAAAATATTGTACTGTCACGTCTCGACTTTTCAAAGTTTTTGGAAAACGAGCCGTCCTTTCCGACTAAGTGAAATATTCCAGAACTAGTGGTCGTGTCCGTTTTTGCCGAAAATGTGACCGTTTGAAAAAGTAGATGTTCGTTTTTAGTTTACAGTATTATATCCGGAAAAGTGGATATTTGGTAAAGAAACTAGTATACAAATTGACTTTGTCTTCTGCCTTATATATATCACTTAATATCTCAACAAATATCACACAACTCTCTCCCTCTCTCACCTTCACAACCCCCCCCCCCCCTATGCTCTCTTCTCTCTCTTGTTCTTCCCATCTTCAAGTTTTCTTCAAGAAGTTCTTCATTTCTTCAAGCTCGTTGAAACTCATAAGCCAGTTCTGCCACCCTTCACAGAAACGGCCATAACTCCCTGCTCGTTTAACGAAATCGAGATCCGTAAATTGAACAGTAAAATAGACATCCGTATCTTTTATTTGGTACCAAGAACCTCCCCTATTTCTCAGCAGTCGGTTCTGCGTGAGCTTTTGAATCTTCAGCAGTTGTGTAGATTCTTTTGCAGCTCTATTTCTTAAGTGAAATCTTTTCTTAACTTGAATTCTTGGGAACACCTAAGTCATTTAGAGTTATTGACTTCCGTTATGATGTTCTAAGTGTCGAGTAGAGAACCAAGTTAATTTTTAGCAAGATGTGTTCGAGTCTCGTTTCGTTTAGTAAAAGACTAGTTAAAGTGTAAAGGCCTAAAACTTGTTTAATCGTTATCGATTCCGTTTCTCTTAAATCGTCTCGACCAATTACTAAAGTTTGAATGTTTGCGATCAAAGGAGAAAGTCGAAATTAGAAGACAGGACGGAAGACCGAAGACAGAAGTTTGTGTTTATTCTGTAACCGGTTAAGATGGGCTTTCTATCTATAAAAAAAAATGTGGGCTTTTCTATATAACAAAATAAAGTGAGCGTTGCTCAAAATGTTTACTTATTGCTTTATAAGTGTGTTTTGAAAATGATTATCAGTGCATAAAAGAATTTTTTTTGTAAGTTCTTTTGTGCTATTCTGAGTTGGTTCGCCAACTAATCGATCGGACTCTAAGTTAGTGACACCGTTAGGTGCTTTCCAGGGTTAGTGTACACGGTAGCCGTTGTGTGTGGTGCTCTGTTGAGGGGTAGCCAGCCACGGTGAGGAACGTGCGCGGGAGAAGTTAACTCTCCCCCGGCGTTAAAACAGAAGTTGGGCAAGTTGAACGTAACAACAGAAAAATGCTTGCAAGCTATTTATGAAAAGAAAATGTTTAGTAAGCACGGGCCTTTGATGAAAAACCCCGATGTGTTACTTTAAAGATGGCTGATTAATCTATAAAACCTATGATATGATTTCGGCAAAGTGCCCACTAAGTTCTTTTGTACTTAGCCCTGTATGTATTTATAAATGTGCAGGTTGATGGACGAAGGCGGTGGAGGTTGAGTAGAGGTCGTACTTAAGGAAGTAAAGTTTCGTTGAGCCTCGATTTCACACTGGAAATGTGTTATCACTCTACGTTTTATTCCGCTTCAAAATACTTCTTTTTGATGAATAATCTTTTCGGTTTAAGTTTTCATACTTGAAACCTAGTCAACTCAGAAACAACTTTGTCGAGCAATCCTTCGAGATCGATTCTCTTTTGTTTAATAGAATCAGTTCATAGTAATTTTCTTGTTTATAAATGTCAGTTTATTCATTCATTCGGTTATTTCCCCTTCTTCCCCGCTTCTTTAATCCAACCCCTAGTCGCACCCCGGCTTTACCGTCCCTTGGGATTTGGGGCTGTGACAATAGATCAGTAAGAATTTTGTTAACTCATTAATTTTACCCTCTTCTATTTAGAACATTTGTATTTATATGCACTGGTATTCCGATTCATGAATCCCTCATATTTTCAAATGATTATTCAATTTACATAAAAAGTTCTTAATAGTAGTATATTTTTGGCGATACAAAAAAATTTAAAAAGTTTAAACGACACCTCATTATCTAGCTAATAGGGCAAATATAGTATTTAATAAAAGGATTATTAATGCAAATTAGAAGGCATTTACTAAGAAAATATATAAGTTATCCAGTGTCTACTTTTCTGGATTACAATTTATGCCCCTGATTGTTGCAGAAACAAAAAAAAAATTTACGCCCTTGATTATTGCAACTATATGGCATTATTGGGGTGATATGAATCCAACTCAAAGATGTGTGATTGAACTAACCTTAGGATGTTGATGAGTTGCTTTTGTTTAATATACCAATTTACACTCAACTTATGCAAAAAAAAATTACAATGTTTTCTCTAATCTTGATTTCTTCTTGCGCTAAATTTTTTTAGAATTATTTCTCCCCACACTTCAACGATGAACCTTAAAGATTTATGAGTTAAAATTGACTCTACAAACGTGAGTTTTTTGAACAATAGATCGCGAAATTTGATTTCAATTTTAAAGCCCATTGAAAACATGCCTTTACCATGAAGAAATAGCTACATTATAATTTAGCAAAAGGATATAAAATTGAAATTATTCAATCTTACTGTGCCAGACAAATTATTCAACCCTTCTAATATTTCACGTTGTAATCTGTTTTTGTACATCCACGTATCATCATTGTAGTAATCAAATGTAAATAATCGGTAATCTCAAAAGATTTCAAAAATTGTACTCCCTCCATCCCACTATGCTTGTCTTATTTCTTTTAGGCACGAGATTTAAAGAAAAAATAATTAAGAATAGAAAATATGTTTAGTGGAGTTTTTAAAGTAAAATAAAATAGGTAGAAAAAGAGTAAATAGTGAAATAAAGTGGTAAAGTAAAATAAAACGGATAGAGACAGTGAATAATAAAATAAAGTGAAATAAAGTGAGTAGAGATAGAAGGAGAATAGTAAATGACACAGAAAATGAGGTAAAAAAATATGATGAAAAGTATAAAGTGGATTGTTTAATAAATTAATTATCTCTTAATTAATTTCAAAAAAAGAAACAGAACAAGAATAACAGGACAACTCGAAAAGGAAAACAAGACAAGAATAACAGGATGGAGGGAGTATTCATTTATCTATATCAAAGCCATTGTAAATCATAAAGGAATTTCTACTGAAAGAAATGCAATAGTACAAAACATGAAAGAGAAGTTGAGAATACTCGGAAATCCAATGAAATAAAATTTCGCAATCAGAGGCCACAAACATTTCAATAGTTAAGTTTCCATTTTCAAAGTTGTCAATACAAAAAAATACCAATGGAATTCACCCTAGATATACGATATAGCATAAAATATGAAAGAGTCGACAAAGGCCAACAAGTTCGTCTCTCATGACCAGCAAAGGTTGTATAACGAATATTACATAGAACAAAATCTGAACCGACGCAACTTGGTGAGCAGAATACATGTGCTGAAATGTAATGATCAATCATAACTAGCATTCAAGAACTTCAACAGTTCATTCCGATTGCTCTCAGCCAATTTGTCTTCCTTTGTTTTATCTAGCTTCAATAATATCTACAAAGAAAATTGACTAAGAACTTAACTTGTACTCATAATTATTTAAGTTATAGCAATAAAATGTAGTAAATGATGCTTTCTTCAATAGATGGAGAATCATGCCAACAAATTTTTCATTATTTCAGTCCACCTTCTCAAAGATACTATGTTCTCTGATACTGCAGGCTCTATAAAAAAAATTCGCATTCACAAATACATAATCATTTTATGTAGAATATATGTGTTAACTACTGTTAATTAAGAAACAGGGCAACAGCATAAACATTCCATGAGGGTTCGGGTGTTCTACATAAATAAAGGTAAAGTGCTATCAACTTTTAGAAATCGTGCCCAGCTCCCCTACACTAACATAAAGACAAGCATAAGCATTTCAAGCGGTTCTGCATAAATTCATGGAAAACACCTTATCAAAATTAATCACCGCCCTTGCACCTAATAGCACCTACAAATCTACACCTTTCTTCCGAGAAACAATATTACAACTAAATACAACACCAAGCTCCCTTTTCTGTTTTCTAGCGTAGACCTGACCAAATTGCAATCTCTAAATCATCTCATAACATACAAGTCGGCATAAATGAAAAAATCTTACGAAATTTCATGTCATAATCAACAAATCATGAAGGCTCAAAACAAGTTAAAACACTTCTGATGGAGTACTATATTAAATGTCAATGAGAATTAGCTATATTATACTATGCATGGATTTTGAGGTGTACTTGGACTGTTGCCTAATCATTTTAGCTCATCAACGCAATGCTTTACTATCAAACCTTAATATGGATTATAATTTTGGGGGAGGGGTTGGGGGATGGGCAGTTTACAAGTAGGAAATTGAAGGAAAATGCATGAATAAATAATTAACGTTAACCATCTATAGCCTTTAAAATATATTGGGTACCTCAAATCACAATGCTCATTTAATATTTAGAGTAAATCTTTTCTTAAGATTTAAAGATAAATCATGATATCAAAGCCAAGAGCTACCAGAGATTAGATAAATTGAGAAGCATTGCTATGTTACTAAACGAACCTCGTCATGGGTTTTTATGATTGGGCATTACCTCAGAAGTGTAGTTCTTGCAAACAACAATACCAAAAACAGTCCACGTAACAGCATACATAAGATGCCAATAGATATTAGAGGGCATGAATATAACTAAACAAGGGTCAACAAGGTTCTGCCAAAACCAGGCAAGTTGTCAAACTCATCCTTTTTGGTCCATAATTTTCCTCATATTATTCTTACTATATAAATTATATGAGACCAACATTTGGGTCTACAACTTGAAAAAGTCCCAAAGTTCATTCCAATTTAATTTCTGTAGATGCAATTCTTACATAGAGATATCAACTTATGAGGTTCATGGGCATCTTGTGCACCTTTAAATAATGCGAGAATAAGTTAATATTTGTGAATGTTGCGAGTCTTGTGACTCGTGAATGAAAATAAGTTAAATAACACAAAATGTTCATGCACAAATGCTGCATATGCAGAGGAACAGATAAACCATACCTTTTTCCCGGAGACGGCACTACGACGAGCACTGTCATCATCTTTCTCCTTTCCCAAGAACTGAATAACACATAGTATACATCAGTTCTACACTATAAATCATATAGCACGACATATTATCCACAAATGCGAGAATGCAAGCAGACTGAAATAGATATTAAGAAATAAAACCTTCGAAAGCTGCACAGGACCACTACTCTTCTCTTCCTCCTTCTGTATATGGCTCACATTGGCATGACAAAACCAAGCCAGAAAGGATTACCATGTCACAGACACCAGCTCCAATTTCGAAGAGCCATAAATGAAAGGCAGAAAGTAACATAAGAATCTTATATTGAAAAATAGTGTCAATGAAGGAAAGACGATGATAAATCCACCTTAAGAACAACTAAATGGTCACTTCAACAGAAAAACAAAATAAAATAAAATATGTGGTTCGCATGTAGTCTCATCATGGAATGGAGACCATATGAGCAAAAGATATCATTTTCTACCTCTTTAGCTTTTAGTTTATGACGTCCATGGCTATGGCTTTTCTTTTTATCTTTGTCTTTGTTCTGAAATGCACCCAACCAGTAAATGAGAAATAATGTGTGACAAGATAACGCTCAGGAAATAGGAAAATTCCATCACATGATAACCTTCTTTGATTTGTCATTCCTTTTATGCCGTTTTGAATGACGGGATGTATGTCGTTCACTGTCAGAAGAACTGAAATTCACAAAAGCAAATAACATGAATTCAGAAGAGAAGAGCATATGCTATCATTTCCTTTTCATAGCTAAAGTAAAAATTAACAAAGAGCGGGAGAAACTTTTCTAAAGAGAAATTTTCAATAACAAGTGCAAAGAACTAACAATTATTAAAATGTTGATTATCATATATAAACACCACGCTTCATTTTCAATGCTAATATAATACTTATTGCACAAGATATATGGAAGTCAATTTTTTACTTAAAACATATGAGTGAGCTACAATTTACTGTACATACACCTTTTTTAGGTGTCCATTAAATTTTCTTGCAAGATTTTGCATGATCTCTATCATTAGACTTCTAATTGCAAACAACACAATTTACTTTAAGTGCTTAGACCCTACTCTATATGCTTTATTGGCAAGATGGAAAAAGATGATTGTTGTTGTTTAACTATATATTATACTTTACAGTTTACATGATTAGCTTGGTCCTGCAACGATACACATAGGTGACGAAGAAAACCAGACAAAAGTCATCATATTTAAAGAGTTGGTAGGGAGACCTTTGAACACATAGACGTTTGTCTGGACGGTTGTTAAGTGATAGATACAATTTACAATTTCAGTTGATCAAGCATGAAAGAAAAAGGAAAGAGAGAACTTTATAAGAAGCTGATGGACTGAAAACTCTACAATTCAAGGATCAATGCGAAAGAAATTGGTGATGGCTATCACAAGCAACCTTATGTTATCCTTGGCTAAAGTCATCAAAATCACTTCGATTATTTATTCTTTCTTAATCACCATAGAATTTAGATATGTTCAATTTAACAAACATGGGATGCATCTTTACTTTTACTTAAATCCACAGAACTCACTGAAACAGTGAAACTAACTGATACTTCCAGACAGAACTATATCTTTTATTCTCAAATTTTGATCTTACTCCAAAAACAATCACATCTTTAGTTTCCTAAGCTAAAGAAACCATTACTCTTGGATTCATATTCAAAACCTATTTTTAACCTCATCCATTGTATCAGTTTAAACATATACATAGATGTCTTCTCTAACATGTTTCCTACAAAAACAACACTCTTTCAAACACAAAACATTTCTTCTAAAACACACAGGTAAATGACAGCATTCCGCCAATAAAGAATCAAAACTTCGTCCACTTTACTGCCGACAACACAATGCCGCAACAGAACTTTTCTCATAAGTAACAAACAGCAAATGGGTTCTACTCCAAGTTGCCTGATTAAATATATTGTCCTATTTTTCAATCTAAGATCTTTTTCAGCCATCAATACTTATAGATTAACTTAGACAAATAGATTATTAACAATCAAAAGCTACTGATTAACTTACACAAATTCAAGTTAATTCCAAGAGAACTGATCTGACCCCAGTAATTGAGTTTCATAGTCCATAAAAAAGGAAAGTTCCAGTTTTCAACGTACTCAACATATATAAGTAAACCTATCAAGCAGGAATTTAGCTTTAAATGAAAGAAAATAAAAAAAAAAATACACAAAAAATCTAAACTGAGATCTGTTAAGAAAAAGTCTCCAGAGGGAAACTTAAATAACAAAATCTATATATGTTAAACCTGTAGTCTTCGGAAGAGGAGGTAGAGGTATAGCTTTCAGAAGAAGAGGGCGAATGACGCCTACGGCGACGTTTTGTGTGAGAGCGGCTCTTTTTGCTTACTTTTAGAGGGTCTTCGTCGGTTTTTTGGCGGTGACGATTCCGGCGTCGGCGGCGAGACACGTCGGAGGATGAAGACGACGTCGTTGACGACGATGATGCTGCCATTGATTGATTTTCCACGTTAATGATCTTCGATCAAACCATTCGCAGTTTGAAGTGTATTTAATAGGTGCCCTAAAAAAGAAATAGGAAAAAAAAAAAATATTTATAGGGGTCTTTTGTTACGGGGTGGACGTGGTACGACGTCGAGTTGTGTAAAAAGGGCCAAGGCCGTTGTTACATAATTGGCCATTGAAAATTTTATTGGATACATATGAGTGTTTTTAGAAACAAATAGAATCAGTTTATATTATTTGAATACTCCCTCCTTTGACAAAAAAACAGTTAACATGCATGTTTTTTTTCCTTTTTCGTCCCTCAAAAAAAATATGCACTTTCCTATTTTCCTCGCTACCACAACTTATTTATAGAACTGTATTTCAAAATACGGCTTATGCGCCCACGATCCATTCTAGATGTTTAATGAGTACATATAAAATCTATCCTAAGCATGCTCTTATTGAATTAGAATTGAGAGATGCCTGTGAAGCGAGAAGTAATCGACTCTAGATTAATCTTCCGATTTCTTCCCACGACAAGACTTGACGTTGAGTGGCAACGATCTTCGATTCCTCTCACTCTATGGCAGCCGACCCTCTCTCTCTCTCTCTCTCTCTAGGATTTATGATTTTGATTCTACGCAAATCACAAGTAATTAAAATGAGAATTTTACTTATTATTTATACTAGGTATTAAAATACCTAAATAATAAGCTCACCATTTAATTAATCCATTACAAAGTCCAAAGGCTTAAGTGAGAGTGTAGGGGGCTTACCCACTTTGGAGCTAGGCCTTGATTGGGCTAAACAGAGATCTACTAGCTCGAATAAAGTTGGTCTCCTAATGCTCAAATTCCTTATTCTGCCGGAATATAAATTTATTACTCCACTAGAAAATTAATATTGAATTACCTCTTTATTCTTTTGGTGAGACAGGGCTAACATTTGATTTAATTAATATTCGCATTTAAGATATATAATATCCATTAATTAATTAACTCTTCCGACAGTCAATTAATTAATTAATTAGTTGTTTAATTATAAACGATATCTCGAATGCTACCACTTAAACTTATTATCGTATCTGAACTAATTCCACATGTAGGGTTTAATACGATAAACTTATTAAGTTCCTTGAGAAGATGTTATCAACATGTTATTAACACGATATGGATCCTTACTACAATTCAATCCCATATCAAATAACAATTGCTATCACCCAAAATCTGTTTATGTTAAGGATAAGAAAGTAGATGAGGAGAAGGATGACGAGGTTGAAGAGGAAGAAGCTCCAAAATCTGTTTATGTTAAACCCAACCTTGTTGTTCGTGCTCCTTTTCCTACCAGGTTGAGAAGTAATAAAAAGGATGAAGAGTTGTCTGAGATGTTCAAAATCTTTCAAAAAGTTAAGAACAACCTGCCCCTCCTCGTAGCACTTCGCAACATGCCCAAGTGTGCAAGATTTCTGAAGGAACTTTGCTTAAAGAAGGTGAAAAGCGTGGATGAGTCTAAGGTTCTCTTAGGAGAGAGTGTTTCAGCAGTCCAAAACGAGACTTGCCTAAGAAGTGTGGAGAACCAGGGATGTTTGCCATTCCCTGCGTGATTGGAGATGTTGGGAAATTTAAGTAAGGTTTTGATTGATTCCAAAACCAACTGACCCCAACCGAGTAGATGTTGGCAAATCCTAATGTTAGTAGTTGGGCTCGCTGTTTGAGCAATGTTAAGATTTTATCTTTACAGGTCTCCAGCTGAAGACGACAACAAGGCTTCACTCGGATAGAACATCAGTTGAGAGAAAGTCAATTGAGCGTTCAAGAAGGAAGATGTAAGAGACAGAACATCAGTTGCAAGAAAGACAACTGAGCGTTCAAGAGATAGAACATCAGTTACGAGAAAGACAACTGAGTGTTCAAGATAGAACATCAGTTGCAGGACTCAAACTGATAAGATCGACAACATGAAATTCAAGGCAGCTGAGAGTTCAACTGTTCCTATTCAGACAGAAGGTCAGATGAAGATATCGATCAGATGGAACATCAGCTGAAGACCACTCAGATGAAGACCAAAACTTCTCAACCAACTAAACAAGGTTGAAAGTCAAAGGTTGAAGATTTGAATTTCAAATAAGGAAGTCACGTGAAGGTTTGACTATCTGTCATTACCTCATTTGGCTCAAAACAAGGCTGTCTCAGATGGAAAGCAGAAGCACACAGTTGCCAAATCTGGAAAGTCTGCAGAGATGAGAGACAAGCCATCGCTTTCACAGAACAGAGATCAACGGCTCCTCCAACGGCTAGTTGATTCTCTCCGCCTATAAATAGAGGCCTTCATTCATTCACCAAGACTCACGAGATAGACAAGAGCAAAGAGTTAGACGAGCGAACATCACCAGTTGAGAGTACATATCGTAAACGAGCTGAACTGAAATCAATCTCTAAGAACATCACTAGTTGAGAGTTCCTATAGTGTTAGATTCTGTCTTGGTGTTTTTAGATCTTAGTTTGAGTCTCCATTTGTTCAAGCTTAGATCCTAGCTCACTTCTTGTTCGAGCTAGTAGTTGGAAAAACCCACCCTTTACACATCCTCTCAAAAGGATTGTTAGGACCCTACTCTTCCCGTAATTGAGTAGATAGGTTGATAAGTACCCGTAAACTTATCTGTAAGGTTGATAAGTACCCGTAAACTTATCTTAACAGTTGCAAAGCCCGCGTAAGCTTTGTGGAAATTGTCCTAAAGAACCTGGACTGAGTTATGTGGACTCACAACTCTCCATGGACGTAGGAGTTCTCTCCGAACCACGTGAATCTTTGTGTGTTTGTGTTTATTATTCAGTTATTTATTGCATATTCAACTGACCAACTAACCAACACTCAAACTGCATTCTTACATTCTCAACTGATTTGGTTATTAACCGACCTTGCATATCTGAGCGTGAGTTATATTTTACGAGTTAATTTCCACCACATTCCGCACAGCACTACACTTCCAGCTGAGTATCCTTACTCAATTGTGATTCCAGCTGAGTCCTTTTACTCGGTTGTGATAATTTTTAGGGGGTTGTTTTTAAATTTCTTAACTGGTGTATTCCCCCCCCCCATACACCAGAACTCGTATCGGGACCATCAAGTGGTATCAGAGCAGTGATTCAAAAGACTGCTGTCTCTATTTCACGAGGTGTGAATCGAGGTGTTTTTATTCAGTGGTCAACTGAACAGATCTTTTTCACGCTAGTGCATATCTGCTTGCATCTGTCTTTTGTTTGTGTGTGCAGATGGATGTTAAGGACAAGATCGTTGTCATGTTCTCGATTGTGAACTATACATCCTGGAGAACTCGGATGAAGAAGATTCTACTGTCAAAGCATCATCGAATGCAACAAGTGATCACATCCGGATCAATCACCATCATGGAGAAAATCACTCGCACTCCCACAAATCCCAACGATGGGGATACAACTGAGGTGATGGTTGAGAAAAAGCCATAAGACTTCACTCCTGAGGAAGCTAAAGTGGGCCAGTTGGATATCTGGGCTCAGAGCACTATCATGTCCACAGTTGGACAAGACTATCTTCCATGGATAGAAGAGTGCGACACATCTAAGGAGATGTGGGATATTTTGGCATCTCTTAGCGAAGAGAGTGACGAAACCAAGGAGAACAAGTTCTTCCATGCCTGTCAAGATTTTGACAACTTCTGTCTAAGAGCTGATGAAACCATTGATCAGCTAAAGCTTCGGTTCATGGATATTATCAGAAGGATTCAATCTATCCGACGAGGTAAATATACTTTGAGAGAAATCAACCTCAAAGTATTACAAGCTCTACCAGCTGAGTGGGACACCTTCACCAACATCCATGAGAGCCGAGCTGATCTTGGAGAGATGGGAACTAAAAGATTGTTCTCAATTTTAAAAGAAAACGAGTACAAGGTGAACCGACGAAGATCTCAGTCCTTGGTTCAGACGAGTCGACATGAGGATGTTGGTTCAGTAACAAAGACAGTTGCACTTCGACCTGATTATTCCAAGCTGCGAACATCAAGGGCAACAAGATCTGCGGACACAGCTACGAAGGAGCCAAGCAGAGAAGAGCTGCAACAGAGTATAGCTGCCCTGTCAAAGAAGCTAGCAGACATGGATGCTCGATTCGGAAAATACAAACGGTTCTATAAATCCAACCGAACTCGAGATAACTCAAAGCCTGTGACCAACAGTTGCTTTAAATGCGGCAAAAAGGGACACTTTAAAGCAGATTGTCCAGATCTTTCGAAGAAGAAAGAGAAGCGTTGAGGGCCAAGCAAAGTGCAAAGAACAAGGCCATGGTTGCAGAAGAAGCAGCTGACGACATGGACATCTTTACCGACACTGAAGATGAGGACGAGGTGACTTCCGCCAACAACGCTATCGGTCAGGATCAATGTCTCATGGCATTTGGAACCGACCAGGATGACGTTGAGGTACACTCTAGTCCTGTTAATTTAAATTCTTCTATTGCTACTAACATGCAGGAATCAGTAGAGGAAGAGTTGGAACCCTCTTGGGGTGATTTCTTAGAGCTCAGTGAGGAACTGCATCAGCAATCGGTTGAGTTTAAGAGTCTTCAAGAACAGTTTGCCAGACTTGAAGAATCCTTAATCGAGAAGGATGATCTGATTAAAAGTTAAACAGAAGAGATTGATAATCTAAAAAATCAACTGAATGAGGTCAACCGAACTAATGCTCCAACCGATGAGGAGTTGAAGAAGCAGATCAAGGAGCAGCATGATCAGTTGAACAAGCAAGAGGCACAGATCGACAAGCTAACGAAGAAGTCAGATGCACAGACCAAGCATATAGTCGTTCTCCTCAAGGAGCAAACTGAGAAGGACAACCTGATAAAGCTATATCAATCATCCAAAATCATCGAGAATCTCATCAGTTATCAAAGACAAATCGATGACGTGTCAGGACTCGGTTACGACGTGGTCAAGGACATTGGAATTCCACCCGCAACATTCATCAAGGCAGTGGATGACACGGTTGCCAAACCTAACACAGTTGAGTCTGCAACTCCCCAAATTAATCCAACCTCCACGTCTCAGCAAGCACAACCGACTAAGGGAACTTCAACTGAGAAAGGAAAGGGAGCTGTGGTTGGAGAACTGAAGAATTCATCAGTTAGGACATCAACCGAGGGGGAATGTTCCAAGACTCGGAAGAGGAACCAGAGGCGTCGGAGATACAATCAGAACCGACCTCAGAAGAGATGGAATCAACCGAACCAACAAGGATTCAACCATCAGAATCAACATTGGTTCCATCAGAGTCAACCTATGTGGAACAATTCCAACAGCTGGGGATATTCATGCCACAACATGAATCAACAACAGGGCATGAACAGCTGTCGCCAACAGTCAGGAAGATGGAATCAGAATCAGCCACAAAGATTCCAACGTGGCGTCCGACCTCATTGACAAAACCAACAGGATAAGAATCGCCATCAAAACAGGGGGAATGCCTCTCCTCCTAAAGCTCACAATGGGAGAAATCAATCTCCTCCCAAGAAACAGAACATCAACAATAACAACAAGCCTAAGGATAACCGAGGTGTTGTTATAGTTGATGGAGAAGGAAAAGTGATTTGGAATGATAAATCTATCCGAGTATACAGGGAAAAATGACTCACAGTTCAAGGGGGAACTGGTTCTAACCCTCCAGGATCCAACTAAAATTGGGGACCTAAGCGTGTTTCTCTGTGCAGGAGCAGAAGGAACAGCTGAAGAAGAATAAGGCATCACGAACCATGTGGGTGATGGATAGTGGATGCTCGAAACACATGACAAATCTGAAGGATTTGCTTGGAAGTTTCGTGGAGAAGGAAGGACCATCAGTTACCTTTGGTGACAACTCAAAAGGTCACACCAAAGGCTACGGTACCCTTGAAACCAATCATGTATCTATTTCTAATGTTTCATATGTTGATGGATTGAAGCATAACTTGCTCTCCATCAACCAATTCTGTGATAATGGTTTCTCTGTCAAGTTTGATGCACAGGGCTGCAGGGTTAAAAATGTTGAAACAAAGCAAGTCATATTGTTGGGAAATCGATCCCCAACCGGGAATGTCTACTATGCAGATTGGAACAGTAGTCCTCCTGAAACCTGTCTGTTATCGAAGAGCAGTTCAGATGTGAGCTGGCTGTGGCACAAAAGGCTCAACCATCTGAATTTCAAGACAATGAACCGACTTGCGAGACAGTTACATGCAAAAGGCATTCCAAACCGAGTATTTTCAACAACACATATCTGCAGTGCATGTCAGTTGGGAAAGCTCGCTAGATCCTCCTTTCGGTTGAAAACAACTCCCTCAACCGACCGAGTATTGCAGCTGATCCATATGGATCTCTTCGGGCCAGTTACACCAAAAAGTATGAATGGTAACGAGTATACCCTTGTTGTTACTGATGATTTTTCTAGGTACACGTGGACCATTTTCATGCGTCACAAAAGTGAAACCCGAGATAAGCTACCCAAGTTGATGGATCGGATATCGAACCAATAAGAGATGAAAATTATTTCTATCCGATCAGACCGTGGAACCGAGTTCCTAAATGAAACCATCATCGAGTACTGCGAGAAGCATGGAATTACTCATCAAACATCAGCTGCGCGTACTCCACAACAGAATGGAGTAGCCGAGCGAAGGAACCGAACGCTGAAGGATGCTGCTACATCCATGTTGACAAGCTCAGCTCTGCTAAAGAGATTTTGGGCTGAGGCAATCAACACAGCCTGCTACACTCAGAACCGGTCTCTTCTGACCAAGCGGTTGGGAAAGACTCCATATGAGCTATGGAGACGCAGGAAGCCAGATATTTCATATTTCGCGTTTTTGGTTCTAAGTGTTATATTCACAAAAATGGGAAGACTCAATTGAAAACTTTTGACGCCAAGGCTTCGAAGGGCATATTTCTCGGATATGCCGCTCGGATCAAGGCTTATAGAGTTTTCAACAACAGCTCTCGTGTTGTGGAGATAACACCTCATGTTAGTTTTGATGAATCTACTTTTGAGTTCAGGGAACAGGCTAAAGGACAACAAGCTGATTCACATGTTCCACCAGTTCTCACCAGATC
This sequence comes from Schizonepeta tenuifolia, assembly GCA_029490685.1. Classification (NCBI taxonomy): domain Eukaryota; kingdom Viridiplantae; phylum Streptophyta; class Magnoliopsida; order Lamiales; family Lamiaceae; genus Schizonepeta; species Schizonepeta tenuifolia. Next base: position 29,253,534 of record CM055958.1, read on the forward strand.
GCAGGTTCTAAGGTAGAAGAATCTAGCTGAACCATTGGTATGGGCAACCGAGGATGATGATCCTTGTTCCTCTGAAGATGAATGTGAGGACCCCAGCTCATCTCAAGGGGGAACTCCAGCTGATGTCACTCCAACTGCATCAGCATCCGAAGCCCAACCGAGCTCAGTTCAAAATATTGTCCATGTTGAGGATCCAGACTCCACAACTGATACATCACCAGTTCAGAAGATCCCAGCATCTCCCACAGCTCAGGTTAACCCATCAGTTGAAATCACGGAACCGCCACTGTTGGAAGAAGAAGGAATACGCAACAAGAGATGGCATGAAGATCATTCTACAGACAACATCATCGGAGATCCAACCGAAGGTGTGCGTACTAGAAGCCGAGTTGCAAATTCAGACTCAGCAGAGAAAGATTCCAACACTTACGCTCAATATGCTGAGGAGTTGGCAGTTCTGGTAGCTGATGTGCCAGAACCGAAGAATGTTGTGGAAGCTCTCAACTGTGTTCATTGGACAACAGCCATGCAAGAAGAACTGAATGAATTTCTATGCAACTGTGTATGGGAGTTGGTAGAAAGACCAAATGGTGTCAAAGTCATTGGATTAAAGTGGATTTTCAAAAACAAGAGAGACGCCATTGGATTCATCGTGAGGAATAAGACAAGGTTGGTAGCTCAGGGATATTGCCAACAAGAAGGAATCGATTTCGAGGACTCCTTCGCGCCAGTTGCAAGGTTGGAAGCCATCCGGATATTTCTAGCCTATGCCGCATTTCACAAATTCAAGGTCTATCAGATGGATGTGAAGTGTGCCTTCCTCAACGGTGATATTAAGGAAGATGTTTATGTTGAACAACCTCCTGGTTTTGAAACTGGAGATGGAAGAGTGTATAAGTTGAAGAAAGCAATCTATGGATTGAAGCAAGCACCTAGGGCCTGGTATGACACTCTATGTGGTTTTCTTCTGACCTCGGGGTTCAAACGAGGGTCAATTGACAAAACACTGTTCACCATAAAAGTTGGAGAGGATATACTTGTTGTGCAAATCTACGTCGACGACATCATATTCGGTTCCAAGTCGGAGGAGCTGTGCGAGAAATTCTCAACTCTCGTGAAGGAGAAATTCGAGATGTCGATGATGGGCGAGATGAATTATTTTCTTGGGCTACAGATGAAGCAGTCATCAAAAGGAATTTTTATCAATTAGTCCAAATATACAAAGGAGCTCATCACAAAGTTCGGTTTGCAGTCAAGTAAAACCACAAGGATCCCGATGAATACTAACTGGAAGATTGAACCCGGATCTGAGGGAAAACTCATGGATGCCAGTAAGTATAGAGGGATTATTAGTTCTTTGCTATATCTAACCGCCAGTCGGCCAGACATATCTTACGCGGTTGGAGTGTGGGCTCGGTTCCAAGTTCAACCGAGGGAAGCACACATGTTGGCAGCAAAGAACATCATTAAGTATCTGAAGGGCACTGTTAATGTTGGGCTGTGGTATCCAACTGATGACATTATCCAACTGTCCGGATACTCAGATGCGGATCTAGCCGGAGATCGGTTGGACAGGAAGTCCACATCTGGACACTGTCAGTTCATGGGAAGCAAGTTAGTCTCATGGTTCTCCAAGAAACAAGCATGTGTTGCCACTTCTACAACCGAGTCAGAGTATATGGCTGCAGACAGTTGTTGCATGCAAGTGTTGTGGCTCAAGCAACAGCTGAGAGATTATGAAGTTGCAACTGGACAGGTTCCCATTCGTTGTGATAGCTCAAGTGCCATTGCTATCTCTTTGAATCCTGTTCACCATTCTCGGACGAAGCACATCGACATCCGACATCATTTTATCCGAGATCATATTAAGAAGAAGGACGTATCTATGGAGAAAATTCCAACTGAGATTCAGAGAGCTGATATCTTCACCAAACCTCTAGCGGAAGCACGATTCAAGATGTTATGTGATCTACTTGGATTGTTGGATCCATCAGATGAGGAACCAGCCGAGGTGAAGAGATAAATATTCATCTGAGGGGGAAGCTCAGATAAAGGGGGAATCTCAGATGCGGATCGCCAACCGAAGACATCAGACGTCAGCTGAACAAACGAACTCGAGTCAGCTGATGGTATGTTGCAACATTGGATCAGACATCAGCTGAACAGACGAACTCGAGTCAGCTGATGGTATGCCGCAACATTGGAACACAGCTGATTCCGACATCAGCTGACAGGTATCACAGTTGATTCCGACATCAGCTGGCAGGTAACATTTATGGCTGAAGGTGTTTATGTCTTAAATGAGAATGTTTGAAATAAATTCAAACATTCCTGAGCATGTCAGTTAGACTAAAATAGCCATCATAGCGCATTTAATGTAAAGTACGGCTGAACAACAATAGCCCTACTTTATAGTGTGACTGTGCTGACATGAAAAATAGTTCACCTTCTCACGCGCTAGTTGGGACTCGGATTGTGCGTCAAGTCAAAGCTAGTCAACAGTCGCGAGATCTCAGCCGTTGATGGATTCGCGCCATTCAACCTTAGCCATCGATTTCAATCGAGCCACTAACCTATAAAAGGCGGAAAATTAGGAAGTGATCTCTTACCTTCTACATTTGTGTTTATCTGCAGTAACTGTTCATTTTCGTCTCCGATTTGTCTCACCATTTTCTGCAAAGTTTTTCATCTCTTCTTATATAAACCTCACTGCATTACAAAAATGGCACCAAAAGGAAAGAAGATGGCATCCTCTGGACCTTCCCTAGTCCCTTCATCTTACGAAGAATCTTTCGACATGCTGCTCTCCAAGATCCACTTCGAGCAGATCTTATCAGAGGATGAACTGGAATCACCGGTATTGTCTCCCCTCGTCGAAACTCTCAGGGAGAACAGCCTCCTGGACTGGGCAACGCTATTCCCGTCCCACCAGGCGACAGGTCGGGGAGTTCTACCTGAACTTGCGATCACCCATCGACAGCCGAGATGGCCTTGTCACAGAAGTTTCTTGTCAACAACGGGATGTCCCTGCCAGAACCATCCGCCGCGTCACCATCCCCATTCCAATTCCGACATTCTACGCCAAATCATTCCACCGAACCAGACCGCCACAAACACTATCGAGAATATAACAGATGCGGAAGCTGATGAATTTCTGGAGAATACTCTCATCACTCCAGAAAAATTAAGGAACAATATGCAGCGAACAAAGTTGAAGCCAGAACATCGACTTCTGTTCGATGCTGTGTCCAAAGTTGTCTTCGGCTACAGCGGGGCCTTTGGAGACATCAGCGACCGAAGCTCAAGAAACTAATTGCTTTGGAGCACAAACACAAACATGACATCAACTGGTCCTAGTATTTTGAACACCAATTGACTCTGGAAAAGCAGTAGATCTCCGAATCCACAACCGAATCCGGAGAGAAGTTGTTGAGTGTCAAAGGAACTCTCAACTTTGGTTGCAAAATTACTGCTCTGATCCTTTTCGTGACAAAGGATCAGAACATGGTCTGGGACGACTGTGAGGAGACCCCTGTGAAGAGGCTGATGCTGTTCCCAACAGCTAAGAAGGCTCAGGATGTGATCAAGAGCGTTTACACTCCCAATGACAAGAGGGAAGCTGTAAAAGATACAACTGAGGAGCCACCTCCAGCTGCCACCCGCCCATCAAAATCCACAGCTAGACACCGATACAAAGCTGAGTCGGAGAAGGAGAAGGAGGAAGACCAGCTAAGAAGAAGCTGAGGGTTCGAATCAAGAAGTCAGTTACCAAGCCAGCTGAGGAGTTGCCAGCTGAGGAGACTCCAGCTGAGGAGACACCAGCTGAGAAAATACCTGCTGAGGAGCCATCTGAGTCGAGTCACTTAGTCGACGCGGCTGCCTTCGAGGTTGTTCCTCACAGAGATGAGATTGAAGGGATGGAAACTGAACCAGCTGACGAGCCGACTATCTCCTCGGATGCATTTTCTTCATCTGAGGAAACCGAAGACATTCCAACCTCCCCCACGGCAGGAGCTGATGCCGTACAGCCCAAACAGGTTATCCCAACCGACTCACAGCCAAATATTTCGAGCTCTTCACTCGATGCCAACATTGAGACCATCTCTTCGGCCAATGTTGATGAACCTATTGATACTAACCTCCCCACACAATCAGATATTCCGAGCTCCCATCTCGATGCCAACGTTGAGACCACTTCTTTGGCCAACGTTGATGAAACTCTTGAACCAATACCATATGAAAATCTATCTCCCTCTCCCATCGATGACGAAGCTGATCGTCAAGCCGTCGCGTTGGAACATGAAGGCAAGGTGGCCTACTGCTTTCAGAAGCTGATCGGGATGTTCCCTGAAGCGCGCGACATGCCGATTTTTGCTACGCTAACCGAGCTGCTGTATCGGTTCAACCTCATCTTCAGTCACCGGTATGTGAAGGAAGATACCATAAGGGTACACAGCTGGAACCAGCTGAAGGCAGATGAGTCGCGCATCAGAGATTACTTCAACTACACCAACCTTGAGGTTGCCTACAATAACAAGGTAGCACTGCTGACGCGTCGTCTGGACATCAGCAAGGTTGAAGGAAGAGATACCAGGGAGTCAGCTGAACAAGACTGCATTGCCTTCCTCGATAACATGCTCGTCAAGTCTGCCGATTTTATTAATGATCTGGACGCAGCCGCCGCCGCAGCAAAGGAAGAAGAAGCAGAGCTTCAACAGTACATGGCTAACCGCCAAGCCATGGTTACTGTTGAACAGCCAGCACTCATTGAACAACCCGCTCCAGCTGATCAGCCAGCACCCTCAACTGATGAAATATGTGAGCTGATCGCTGAGAGGGTTAATTAGCTCAGGAAGGAAGGAGATGCTTGCCAACATCCAGCACAACAAAGAAGATCAGCTGAGGATGATGGAAGCACAGGCGGAGCAACACAAGAAGCTGCACGAAGAGAATGATGAGCTGAAGAAGAAGCTGGACGAATCCTCAACATCTACCAGTCAAGACATCAATGCACTAAGGACAACCGTTCATGGAATCAAATCCGATCTGAACGTGTTCAAGTCCATATCTGATTCCAACCTCGCCAAATCCCAACAGACTAAAGATGAAGAATGGCATTCTCGGTTCGAGTCAAGATGGGCTGAGTTCGTTGCTTTCCAAACCGAAGTCATTGAGACACTCGCTACACTGAAGAAAGCCGAGCAAGAGCGCCTTGACTCTGAACTAGCGAATAAGGTTGAAGTAGAGTGCGGAGTTGATGAGCTCTTCAACCGCATCCAACAAGCTGAGCAACAACTCACCTCTCTGGATGGCTCAGTCGCAAGCCTTGTTGTTGATGCCAAAAAGGGGAAAGTTGAGACTGGTAAAGATGAGATGCAGGGGGAAGATGTGATTGGAGGAGATGAGACTCAAGAAGAATCTCAGCTGAAGAAGGCCCAACCGAAGAAGACTTAGAAGAAGAAGTCCACTCCTAAGCCAACCGACGTCGGCGGAGCTGAAATGGCGAAGGACATGGAGCGAGCAGAAGAATATGGAGTATCTTACAACTCCATAGCTGAGATCGCAGCCGAACTTGATTCGGAACTCGACGGTATCACAACCGAAGAGTGTATTGTTGCTGCCAAGGCTATGGATGTTGCTGAGAAAGACTACATGAACCCGGAATGGGTGAAGAAATTTGCTGCAAGCCAGGCTAAATGAATCAACAAATTTGAAGAGGAGCTTGACAAGGTCACCAAGAACCTGGACAAAAATGTTGCATCCCGCAGCCGACGTCGAATTGAGAAACATCAGGTTAAAGCTGAAGCACGGTTGAAGCAACAGAGACTGCTAGGAAAAGTCAAACTTCAAAGTCGGTTCAGGCATGTGGACAAGTGGATGCCAGTTGAGTGGAATGAAGACTGGGAATCATTCAAACAGGAGTTTGTGAATGATTTCTACTATAGGAAGGTATTCACAACTGACGATCCGAGGAAAGCTTTCAAAGAAGCGCTGACCGAGCTACACTCTGAGGACCCAGGCATGTTCAGCCAGTTCAGGTGAGCAATGATAGATGCAAAACTGGATATGAACACAGTCCCGGTCCCTCAGAAGGTCACTTATCTCCCTCCCTTCCTTTCGGACTCAAGAAACCCCAACCGTCAGAAGATAGCAGCTGAGGCAAGACAAGTTTGTCGAGAGCATGGGGTTGACATCTTGAATGAGTCAGAGGCAAAAAGAGAAATTTTTGTTAGAATTTTTGGGAAGTATGGGCTAAAGCATTAGCCAAGTTAAAGTTTTTGAGCAACTGATGTAATTTTGATTTTTGTGCATTTTGTTGTAACCATCAGTTGTAATGAAAACTTTCTTCAGTTATACGATTCAACTTGACGTACAATATTTCGTTGTCCAAGCTCGGAATCGCAAAGTTATTTCAATACCATGTTATGACTGTGCTAACCCTTTGATGTTTTAATCTTATAGACTGTCTAGAATTTCAGCTGAGATTTTAGATAGGTCAGTAGGGTTTAGATCAGTTTGATCAGTAAGGGTTTTGGCATCATCAAAAAGGGGGAAATTGTTGAGAAATTTAAGTAAAGTTTTGATTGATTCCAAAACCAACTGACCCCAACCGAGTAGATGTTGCCAGATCCTAATGTTAGTAGTTAGGCTCGCTGTTTGAGCAATGTTAAGATTTTATCTTTACAGGTCTCCAGCAGAAGACGACAACAAGGCTTCACTCGGATAGAATATCGGTTGAGAGAAAGTCAACTGAGCGTTCAAGAAGGAAGATGTAAGAGACAGAACATCAGTTGCAAGAAAGACAACTGAGCGTTCAAGAGATAGAACATCAGTTACGAGAAAGATAACTGAGCGTTCAAGATGGAACATCAGCTGCAGGACTCGAACTGATAAGATCGACAACATGAAATTCAAGGCAGCTGAGAGTTCAACTGTTCCTATTCAGACAGAAGGTCAGATGAAGATATCGATCAGATGGAACATCAGCTGAAGACCACTCAGATGAAGACCAAAACTTCTCAACCAACTAAACAAGGTTGAAAGTCAAAGGTTGAAGATTTGAATTTCAAATAAGGAAGTCACGTGAAGGTTTGACTCTCTGTCATTACCTCATTTGGCTCAAAACAAGGCTGTCTCAGATGGAAAGCAGAAGCACACAGTTGCCAAATCTGGAAAGTCTGCAGAGATGAGAGACAAGCCATCGCTTTCACAGAACAGAGATCAACGGCTCCTCCAACGGCTAGTTGATTCTCTCCGCCTATAAATAGAGACCTTCATTCATTCACCAAGACTCACGAGATAGACAAGAGCAAAGAGTTAGACGAGCGCACATCACCAGTTGAGAGTACATATCGTAAACGAGCTGAACTGAAATCAATCTCTAAGAACATCACTAGTTGAGAGTTCCTATAGTGTTAGATTCTGTCTTGGTGTTTTTAGATCTTAGTTTGAGTCTCCATTTGTTCAAGCTTAGATCCTAGCTCACTTCTTGTTCGAGCTAGTAGTTGGAAAAACCCACCCTTTATACATCCTCTCAAAAGGATTGTTAGGACCCTACTCTTCCCGTAATTGAGTAGATAGGTTGATAAGTACCCGTAAACTTATCTGTAAGGTTGATAAGTACCTGTAAACTTATCTTAACAGTTGCAAAGCCCGCGTAAGCTTTGTGGAAATTGTCCTAAAGAACCTGGACTGAGTTATGTGGACTCAAAACTCCCCATGGACGTAGGAGTTCTCTCCGAACCACGTGAATCTTTGTGTGTTTGTGTTTATTATTCAGTTATTTATTGCATATTCAACTGACCAACTAACCAACACTCAAACTGCATTCTTACATTCTCAACTGATTTGGTTGTTGACCGACCTTGCATATCTGAGCGTGAGTTATATTTTACGAGTTAATTTCCACCACATTCCACTCAGCACTACACTTCCAGCTGAGTATCCTTACTCAGTTGTGATTCCAGCTGAGTCCTTTTACTCGGTTGTGATAATTTTTAGGGGGTTGTTTTTAAATTTCTTATCTGGTGTATTCCCCCCCCCCCCCATACACCAGAACTCGTATCGGGACCATCAGGAGATATGAAGATTAAGCGTGCCATTCTTGACTTAGGCGCGTCAATCAATGTTATGCCATTGTCCATGTACGATTAAGATGTCATGGGACCACTCAAGCCTACTAGGGTGGTTATCCAATTGGAGGACAAGTCTAATGTGTACCCTAAGGGCATATTGGAGGATGTACTAGTCAAGGTGAGGATCTAATTTTCCCATATTTTTATGTTCTTGACATGGATAAGACATAAGCTAAAGCATCAGTCATGCTGTTGGGAAGACCATTCATGAAGACTGCCAAGACTAGGATTGATTGCAATTCACGGCAACTAACATGTGAATTTGATGGGGAGTCAGTTACTTTTAACATATTCAAAGCGATGGAGCACCCCCAAGACACGGAGATGGTCGAGTACATTGATCATGTTGATCAAGCAGTAGAAGAGGCAGTCCCTTTTCTTGGAAGTCAAGATCCACTGGATGCAGTCATTCAAGGAGGAGTTGAAGAAAACCCGAATAATTATTTCCAGGTTAGTCGAGCTTTGAAGTACTTAGGAGCAGAGGAAGTGGAAGGACCCCGACTGTCCCCATATGCCTTGGCCAAGATCAAATAGGAAGATAGATTGGTTCCTTCACTTGTTCGAGCATCTAAGTTGGAACTTAAATCTCTCCCCGCTCATTTGAAGTACATATTTTTTAGAGAGAATGATACATTGCCAGTGATTATAAGTTCAGAGCTGAGCAATAAAGAAGAAGATGGAGTTCGTGATGTCTTTATGCGCTACAAAGATGCAATTGGTTGGATCCTTGCCGAAATCAAAGGCATTAGTTCATCTCTTTGCACTTACCATATCTTGATGGAAGACGATGCTAAATTGACTAGAGATCCACAAAGGAAGTTAAACCCAACCATGAATGAAGTAGTTATGAAGGAGTTACTCAAGCTATTGGACTTGGGCATTATCTACTCAGTTCCAGATAGCAAGTGGGTAAGTCCGGTACATATGGTGCCCAAGAAGTCAGGAATACAAGTGGTCAAGAATGAGAAGAATGAGCTTGTGCTCACAAGGCTCCAAACGGGATGGCAGATGTGTATTGGCTATAGGAAGCTTAACAAGGCAACAAGGAAGGATCATTTTCCCTTACCTTTCATTGACGAGATGCTGGAGAGATTGGCAGGGAACAAGTACTTTTGCTTCTTGGATGGATACTCTGGATACATGCAGATATGGGTTGCCCAAGAAGACCAGGACAAGACAACGTTTACTTGCCCATTCAGTACGTTTGCGTATCGCCGCATGTCTTTTGGTTTATGCAACGCCCCAGGCACGTTTCAATGATGCATGATGAGTATATTTTCAGATTTATTGGAGAATTGCATCGAGGTGTTCATGAACGATTTCACCTCCTATGGAAAATTATTTGAGGCTTGTCTTGGGCATTTGGAGTTGGTCTTGAGCAGATGTGTGGAAAAGAGCTTGGTGTTGAACTATGAGAAGGTCACTTTATAGTACGAGAAGGCATTGTGCTTGGGCACATGATTTTAGAGAGAGGGATACAGGTTGACAAGGCGAAGATTGATGTCATCTCCAAGTTACCTTATCCAACCAACGTCAAGCAATTAAGAGGATTCTTTGGACATGCTGGATTCTATAGGAGATTTATGAAGGATTTTGCTAAGATTGCCCAACCAATGACGAGATTGCTCCAAAATAAAGTAGAGTGGGAATTCAATGCAGATTGTCAAAGGGCGTTTGACGTGCTAAAGGAGTGCTTGGTCACGACACCTGTGATACAACCCCCTGATTGAGGTATGCCATTTGAGTTAGTGTGCGATGCAAGTGGGTATGCCGTGGGAGCAGCGCTGTCAAAGGAGAGGTAAAGAAAGCCATGTTATCTATTATGCCTCTAAAACTCTTAATGCAGAGCAAATTAATTATACCACCACGGAGAAAGAGCTTTTGGCGTTTGTGTTTGCCTTTGAAAAGTTCAGGTCTTATTTACCCGGGGGCAAGACAATTGTCTACACTGACCATGCAGCGCTGAGATACCTTATGAACAAGAAGGAGTCGAAGCCAAGGCTTATTCGTTGGATTTTGCTTTTGCAAGAGTTCGATGTGGAGATCAAGGATGAAAGTGGAGCTCAGAATTTGGTGGCGGATCACTTGAGTAGAATAGTCAGAGAAGAGAATTCCGTGCCCATTACGGAGACTTTCCTTGACGAGCATTTGTATATGATTGAAGCCGAATTTCATGGGGAGCCTTGGTACGCTGACATTGCCAACTTTAAGAGTATGGGAGAAGTTCCAAACGATCTTTCATACTATTAAAAGCAGAAAATTCTCAAGGAGAGCCAAAAGTATGTTTGGGATGATCCCTACTTATGAAAGAAGTGTGCTGACCAAGGATTAAGGAAGTGCATGCCCGACTGGAAAACTAAGAGTATCTTGAAGCATTGCCACAACAGGGAATGTGAAGGTTACTTTAGGTACCGGAGAACAGCAAGGAAGATTTTCGAGTGTGGGTTCTTTTGGCCCACAATTTTTAAGGATGCTTATGAATGGTGCAAGGATTGTTTCAAGTGTCAACCAGAAGGGAATGCAACTAGAAGGGATAAGATGCCCATGACCCCAATCATGTTGGTGGAAATCTTTGACATATGGGGATGGATTTCATGAGACCTTTGCCCAGATCAAAAGGAAATCAGTATATCATATTGGCAGTTGACTATGTGTCGAAGTGGGCGGAGGCGAAGGCTACACCAATGAATGATGCCCATGTGGTTGCTACTTTTCTTAATGGGAATATTTTCAATCGATATGGAGTTCCAAGAGCAATAATAAGTGATCAAGGTTAGTATTTTTGCAATGCCACCATTGACAAGTTGTTCAAGAAATATGGAGTCCATCATCGAGTTATCACTGCCTACCATCCGCAAGCCAATGGGCAAGCACAACTGACAAATAGGATTATCAAGACAATATTGAGGAAGGCAGTTGGGCAAAATGGAAAGGAATGGAGTTTGCATTTGGACAATGCTCTTTGGGCATACCGTACAGCTTTCAAGACACCTTTGGGCATGTCACCATACCGTCTAGTGTTTGAAAAGCCGTGTCACTTGCCTGTGGAGTTGGAACAGAAATCATATTGGGCAGTGAAGAAGTTCAACTATGATTGGAGTGATACTGACAAGAAAAGGAAATTGCAATTGCGAGAGTTGGAAGAGATTCGAATTGAGGCTTATGATAATGCTACTTTGTATAAAACAATGATGAAGAAGGCTCATGAAGAACCCAATTGATCAAGGGAAGAAATTTGAGCCTGGGCAAGCAGTTCTGCTGTATCAGTCAAGGTTCAAGTTTATGCAGGGCAAGCTGAAATCAAAATGGATTGGACCATATGAAGTGGTGACTCAATTTCCTAATGGGTCTGTGGAGATTTATTGCTCAACGTCATCCAAGTATTTTATGGTCAATGGTCAGAGGTTGAAGCTTTTATATGGAGACAAGAAGGATGAAGTTGTGGACAAAGAAGAAGTCCACGTGATGGTGCCCTTCTAGGGGCAAGCAGAATTATGTCGTGCCCACGACATAAACTAGGGGCTGGCTAGGAGGCAACCTAGTGAGTTTTATTTTCAGTTTTTCCTTTTTCGTATTTTCTTTTTATTATTTTATTTTGGGTTTTTATTTTCTAATCATAGGATAGTAGTTTTTGTTTTGGAAGTGCGTTTTGTGTCCATGTATGCAGGGCAGGTACGTAGAGAGGATATGCAAGCAAAAAGTTCATGTTGGTCGAGGAGAGGGTGAGCCCGGTGAATGCGAACGTGGCTGACGTCAGCACGTCACGTCCACTGGCATTTACTGTAACTGCCAAGTCACACACCTATACCCTACTTTCTAGCCTACTACTACACCCCTCTCTCTCACAAATTTCATTCATCTTCTAAATTCAAACTAGAAACTCTTCAATTCCATCTCCCTCTCTACTTTTGCAGAAACAAAACCCCCCTCACCACTCTCACAATGAAGAACACACGCAACAACAAAACACTCGATAAGAAGGCGACTAAAAATTCTAAGTCACCTAAGCCCCCTTCCAATCAACCCCATCCAAAACAACTCGAAAAACTCTACCCAAATCATCACCCATGGATGGTTCTTCTTTTCACATGGAAGAAGAAGAAGATGTCGCACAAATGCTCATAGACAAGCCTGCTCCATCGCTCAATGAGAAGGAAACCGCTGCATCTAAGGCAGGCGGTTCGTTTGGCAAGGGAACGGAGCAGTAGGAAAATGTGCCTACTGGAGAAGGAGAAGGAGATCTGGCTATGGTAGAGCAGCATGATTCAGAGGCTATGGAGGACGAACAAATCAAGGAATAATCAGAGGAAACCCCGACCAAAAAGGCCAAAGGAGTGGGTTTTGTTGCCAAGGGCAAGGAGGTGGCTTCTACACCACCCAAGCAGCGCATCTCAGTGCCAGGCTGTAATACTCCAAACTTTTCTAAGTTTTTGAATGCGCTTTAAATAATTTATATGCCTGTATGATGTGCCTTGAGTGATAAAAATTTCCAAGAAAAGAAATTTTCTTGTGAAATGACTAAAGTGCCCTTATGTGCTCTTATGTGATTTTTCTCGTTTCGATTATTCGAATCGAGTATGTGATGCATTACCTGATCATTATGAAATGAGTTTGAGTTTGAGTTTGAATTTCGGAAAGTTCTGAGAATTTTTACTTTTTGATGAATGATAATCGAGATTTTACTATTCATCGACTAATTCTGAATTTTGTCTAATTAGTGTCTTTTGAGTCTAGAAGATATTTTAAGACTTTTGAGATATATTGGAAGTTTATCCGAGATCATAAGAGAGAGTTTTATAATTATTGCTTAATGGTTTAATTAACCGATCAATTTTTAAGTTTTTCTTCGTTAGTCGGAATTTTGATTTAAAAATTTGATATTTAGATTCCTTGATTTATTTGGTGCAATATAAGATGAAGTAGAAAGGTTTTCGACGTCGAGAAAGAGTTGAGGAGAGTTTTAAGTCGTTTGAGAGATAAACGGAATAATAGGGATATTTTCTACTGGAAAACTTTTTCTTCCGGGGATTTTTAGCAGATAAAAATCTGCATATCTATCCTAAATCTACCCAAATCTCTCCCCCACTCTCACCCCTTGTGCGTGAGGTGCACTCTTCCAACCCTCAATGATTTAGTCGACTACTCTCTCTATCTCTCTCTCGATTCTTCACTTCAACATACACATCAATTATATTCCCTCATCTTCTCTCTAAGTCACCATCTCTCTCTCTCATCTCTCTCTCTCAACTAACATACATACACACACTACACACACTTGAAGAACTCCATGGAAACTTGAAGCTCATAGCTCCAAAATCTTCAAAGATCATCTTCATCTTTCATCTTTGATCTAAAATAATAAGGTAATCTTCATCATCTCAACCTTGTGATCATTTTGAGACCAAGATCTATCATGTCACAGCCCCAAATCTCGAGGGACGGCAAGGTCGGGATGCGACTAGGGGTTGGATTAAAGAAGCGGCGAAAAAGGGGGATGAATAAGAATAAACGAATAAATAGACATTAATGATAGAATAACTACTATGAACAAGACTTCATTTAAAAGAAAGAGTTGATCTCGAAGGATCACTCGACAAGTTGTTCAAAAGGAATTGAATTCATTGTACGGGATTTAGACAAAAAGATAGGTTTACATTAACTCAAAAAGGTTGGCAGCGGAAAACTTAAAGCATTGATACAAGTTCTTTATTCTAGTTACGACTCTTAACTCAACTTCAACCACCGCCGCTCCCGTCACTCAACCTGCACATTTTATAAAACATATGCAGGGTTAAGTATAAAAATACTTAGTGGGCACGTTGCCGAAATCATATCATAAGTATAGATTAATCAGGCATCTTATAAATAGCGCATCGGGGTTTTTCATAAATACCCGTGCGTACTAAAACATTTTCTTTTCTCATAAATCACTCGGCCGAGCATTTTCTGACAGATGTTACGTTCGATTTGCCCAACATTTCTCACCGTGGCTGGCTGTTGGGAAATTTATTAAAGTTTTGATTGATTCCAAAACCAACTGACCCCAACCGAGTAGATGTTGCCATTTCCTATTGTTAGCTTTTAGGCTCGCTGTTTGAGCAGTGTTAAGATTTTATCTTTATAGGTCTCCAGCTAAAGACGGCAACAAGGCTTCACTCGAATAGAACATCAGTTGTAAGAAAGACAACTGAGCGTTCAAGAGATAGAACATCAGATGTAAGAAAGACAACTGAGCGTTCATCAAATGAGAGTTAAGAAGGGGGAAGTTGTAAGAGAACATCAGTTATAAGAAAGACAATTGAGCGTTCGAAGCCAACTGATCAGATTCAGAACATCAGAAAGACAACTGAGCGTTCAAGAGATGGAACATCAGTTGTAAGACTCAATCAGTAAGATCAACAAAATGAAGTTCAAGTTAGCTGAGGGTTCAACTGGAGATAGCATTCAGATAGAACATCAGCTGAAGACAAATCAAATGAAGATCAAATTTCTCAACCGACCATCCAATGTTGAAAGACTAATGTTGAGATTTGAAATTCAAATAAGGAAGTCACGTGAAGGTTTGACTCTCTATCATTACCTCATTTGGCCCAACACAAGGCTGTCTCAGATGGAAAGCAGAAGTCCACAGTTGCCAAATCCGGAAAGTCTGCAGAGATGAGAGACAAGCCATCGCTTTCAAAGAACAGAGATCAACGGCTCCTCCAACGGCTAGTTGATTCTCTCCGCCTATAAATAGAGGCCTTCATTCATTCACCAAGACTTACGAGACAGAAAAGTGCAAGAAGAGATAAAAGAACGAGATAAAGAAGGAAAAACTGCACTCAAGCAAAATTGCTGTTATCCTCTAAGAACATCACTAGTTGAGAGTTCTAGAGTGTTAGATTCTATCTTTGTGTTTTTCGATCCAACCTTGAGAACATCACTAGTTGAGAGTTCGTAGAGTGTTAGATCCTAGCTCACTTTCTTGTTCGAGCTATTAGTTGGAAACCCACCCTTTCACACATCCTCTCAAAAGGATTGTAAGGACCCTACTCTTCCCGTAATTGAGTAGATAGGTTGGTAAGTACCCGTAAACTTATCTGTAAGGTTGATAAGTACCCGTAAACTTATCTTAACGGTTGCAAAACCCGCGTAAGCTTTATGGTTTTTGTCCAGAAGAACTTGGACTGAGTTGTGTGGACTCACAACTCCCCGTGGACGTAGGAGTTCTCTCCGAACCACGTAAATCTTTGTGTGTTGTGTTTATTATTCAGTTATCTGATTGCATATT
The DNA here is from genome assembly GCA_029490685.1 of Schizonepeta tenuifolia. NCBI lineage: Eukaryota > Viridiplantae > Streptophyta > Magnoliopsida > Lamiales > Lamiaceae > Schizonepeta > Schizonepeta tenuifolia. Next base: position 29,268,942 of record CM055958.1, read on the forward strand.
CAACTGACCGACTAACCAGCATACAAACTGCATCTTTCCATATCAACTGTCTTGGTTATTGACCGACCATTGCATCTGAGCGTGAGTTATATTTATACGAGTTGTTATTTTCCCCGACATTCCGCACAACACTTCACTTCCAGCTGAGTGTTTCTTACTCAGTTGTGATTCCAACTGAGTTGCATTACTCGGTTGTGATAATTTTCAGGGGGTTGTTATCAAAAGTCTTTACTGGTGTATTCCCCCCCTCCCATACACCAGAACTCGTATCGGGACCATCAAGTGGTATCAGAGCAGTGGTTCAAAAGACTGCTGTCTCTGTTTCACGAGGTGTGAATTCGAGGTGTTTTTTTCAGTGGTCAACTGAACAGATCTCTTTATCATGCTAGTGCATATCTGCTTGCATTTTTCTTCTGTTGTTGTGTGCAGATGGATGTTAAAGACAAGATCGTGGTCATGTTCTCGGTTGTGAACTATACATCCTGGAGAACTCGGATGAAGAAGATTCTATTGTCAAAGCATCATAGAATGCAACAAGTACTTACATCTGGACCGATCATCATCAGAGAAAAGGTCACTCGCACTCCTACAAATCCCAATGATGGGGATGCAACTGAGGAGTTAGTTGAGAAGAAGCCAGAAGACTTCACTCTAGAGGAAGCTAAAGTGAGCCAGCTGGATATTTGGGCTCAGAGCACTATCATGTCCACAGTTGGACAAGACTATCTTCCTTGGATAGAAGAGTGCAACACAGCTAAAGAGATGTGGGATATCTTGGCATCTCTGAGTGAAGGAAGCGACGAAACAAAGGAGAACAAGTTCTCACATGCCTGTCAAGACTTCGACAACTTCTGTCTAAGAGCTGATGAAACCATAGATCAGTTGGAACTTCGGTTTATGGATATCATCAGAAGGATCCAGTCCATCCGAAGAGGAAAATATACTTTGAGAGAAATCAACCTCAAAGTATTACAAGCTCTACCAGCTGAGTGGGATACCTTCACCAATATCCATGAGAGCCGAGCTGATCTTGGTGAGATGGGAACTGAAAGATTGTTCTCAATTTTGAAGGGAAATGAGTACAAGGTGAACCGACGAAGGTCATCTCAGTCCTCGGTTTAGACGAGTCGACATGAGGATGTTGGTTCAGCCACAAAGTCAGTAGCACTCCGAGCTGACTATTCAAGGCCAACAAGATCTGTGGACATAGCTACAAAGGAGCCAAGCAGAGAAGAGCTGCAACAGAATATAGCTGCCCTGTCAAAGAAGCTAGCTAACATGGATACTCGGTTCGGAAAATACAAGAGGTTCTACAAATCCAACCGAACTCGAGATAACTCAAAGCCTGTGAACAACAGTTGCTTTGAATGCGGCAAGGAGGGACATTTCAAAGCTGATTGTCCAGACCTTTCGAAGAAAGAAAGAGAAGCATTGACGGCCAAGCAAAGTGGAAAGAACAAGGCCATGGTTGCAGAAGAAGCAGCTGATGACATGGACATCTTCACCGACACTGAAGATGAGGATGAGCTGACTTCCACCAACAATGCTATCGGTCAGGATCAATGCCTCATGGCATTTGGAACCGATCAGGATGACGCTGAGGTACACTCTAGTCCTGCTAATTTAAATTCTTCCAATATTTCTAACATGCAGGAAACACTGGATGAAGAGTTGGAACCCTCCTGGGGTGACTTTCAAGAACTTAGTGAAGAACTGCATCAGCAATCGGTTGAGTTTAAGAGTCTTCAAGATCAGTTTGCCAGACTTGTAGAATCCTTAACCGAAAAGGACGATCTGATTAAAAGTCAAACCGAAGAGATTGAAGATCTCAAAAGTCAACTGAATGGGTCCATCCGAACTAATGCTCCAATCGATGAGGAGTTGAAGAAGCAGATACAGGAGCAGCATGATCAGTTGAACCAGCAAAAGGCTCAGATCGACCAGCTGATAAAGAAGTCAGACGCACAAACCGAGCATATAGCTGTTCTTCTCAAGGAGTTGCAAACTGAGAAGGACAACCTGATAAAGCTATATCAATCATCCAAAATCATCGAGAATCTCATCAGTTATCAAAGACAAATGGATGATGTGTCTGGACTCGGTTATGACGCGATCAAGGATACTGGAATTTCTCCAGCAACCTTCATCAAAGCTGTGGAGGTCAAGGTTGTCGAACCTAAGACAGTTGAGTCTGAATCTCCGCAAATTAATCCAACCTCCACTTTTCAGCAAGCACAACCGACCAAGGGAACCTCAACTGAGAAAGAAAAAGGAGCGGTGGATGGAGAACAGAACATTCCATCGGTTGGGACATCAACCGAGGGGGAATGTTCCAAGTCTCAGAAGAGGAATCAGAGGCGTCGGAGATACAATCAAAACTGAATTCAGAACCGACCTCTGAACCGACCTCAGAGCCAACATCAGAAAGAATGGAACCGATCGTAGAACCGACAAGGATCCAACCATATGAATCAACAGCGGTTCCATCATCGGTTCAACCAGAGGTTCCAACCGAGTCAATCGATGAGGAACAGTTCGGACAGCTGGAGATATTCATGCCACAACATGAACCAACAACAGGGCATGAACAGCTATCATCGACAGTCAGAAAGATGGAATCAGACTCAGTCACAAAGATTCCAACATGGCGTCCGACCTCATCGACAAAACCAACAGGATAAGAATCGCCATCAAAATAGGGGGAAAACCTCTCCTCCTAAAGCTCACAATGGGAGAAATCCATAACCTCCCAAGAAACAGAACATCACTACTAACAACAAGCCTAAGGATAACCGAGGTGTTGTTATAGTTGATGATGAAGGAAAAGTGATCTGGAATGATAAATCTATCCTAATATACAGGGAAAAACGACTCACAGTTCAAGGGAGAACTGGTTCTAACCCTCTAGGACCCAACTAAAATTGGGGACCTAAGCATGTTTCTCTGTGCAGGAACAGGGGAAACAACTGAGGAAGAATAAAGCATCACGAACCATGTGGGTGATGGATAGTGGATGCTCGAAAGACATGACAAATCTGAAGGATTTTCTTGGGAGTTTCGTGGAGAAAGAAGGACCATCAGTTACCTTTGGTGACAACTCAAAAGGTCACACCAGAGGATACGGTACCCTTGAAACCGATCTCGTGTCTATTTCAAATGTTTCATATGTTGATGGATTGAAGCATAACTTGCTCTCCATCAGCCAATTCTGTCAAGTTTGATGCACAGGGCTGCAGGGTTAAAAATGTCGGATCAAAGCAGGTCATATTGTTGGGAAATCGATCCCCAACCAGGAATGTCTACTATGCTGACTGGAATAGTAGTCCTCCTGACACCTATCTGTTATCGAAAAGCAGTTCAGATGTGAGCTGGCTGTGGCACAAAAGGCTCAACCATCTGAATTTCAAGACAATGAACCGACTTTCCAGACAGGAACATGCAAAGGGCATTCCAAACCGAGTGTTTTCAACAACACATATCTGCAGTGCATGTCAGTTGGGAAAGCTCGCTCGATCCTCCTTTCGGTTGAAAACAACTCCCTCAACCGACCGAGTATTGCAGCTGATCCATATGGATCTCTTCGGGCCAGTTACACCAAAAAGCATGAACGGTAACGAGTATACCCTTGTTGTTACTGATGATTATTCTAGGTACACGTAGACCATTTTCATGCGACACAAGAGTGAAACCCTAGATGAGCTACCCAAACTAATGGATCGGATATCAAACCAACAAGAGATGAAAATTATTTCCATCCGATCAGATCGTGGAACCGAGTTTCTAAATGAAACCATCATCGAGTACTGCGAGAAGCATGGAATTACTCATCAAACATCAGCTGCGCGTAGTCCACAACAAAATGGAGTAGCTGAGCGAAGAAACCGAACGCTGAAGGATGCTGCTACATCCATGTTGACAAGCTCAGCTCTGCCAAAGAGATTTTGGGCTGAGGCCATCAACACAGCCTGCTACACCCAGAACCGGTCTCTTCTGACCAAGCGGTTGGGAAAGACACCATACGAGCTATGGAGACGCAGAAAGCCTGATATTTCATATTTTCGTGTTTTTGGTTCTAAGTGTTATATTCACAACAATGGGAAGACTCAGTTGAAAACTTTTGACGCCAAGGCTTCGAAGGGCATATTTCTCGGATATGCCGCTCGGATCAAGGCTTATAGAGTTTTCAACAACAGTACTCGTGTTGTGGAGATAACACCTCATGATAGTTTTGATGAATCTACTTTTGAGTGCAGGGAACAGGCTAAAGGATAACAAGCTGATCCACAAGTTCCACCTGTTCTCACCAGATCGCAGGTTCTAAGGCAGAAGAATCTAGATGAACCATTGGTATGGGCAACTGAGGATGATGATCCCTGTTCCTCTGAAGATGAATGTGAGGACCCCAGCTCATCTCAAGGGGGAACTCCAGCTGATGTCACTCCAACTGCATCAGCATCCGAAGCCCAACCGAGCTCAGTTCAAAATATTGTCAATGTTGAGGATCCAGACTCAACAGCTGATCAATCACCAGTTCTGAAGATTCCATCATCTCCCATAGCTCAGGATTCACCATCAGTTGAAATCCTAGAACAGCCACTGTTGGAAGAAGAAAGAAGACGCAACAAGAGATGGTATGAAGATCATTCCACTGACAACATCATTGGAGATCCAACCGAAGGTGTGCGTACTAGGAGCAGAGCTGCAAATCCAGACTTAGCTGAGGAAGATTCCAACACTTACGCTCAATATGCTGAGGAGTTGGCAGTTCTTGAGGAGTTCGAGCAAGCAGGAGATGTTGCTATGATTTCTTGTTTCTTAGCTGATGTGCCAGAACCGAAGAATGTTGTGGAAGCTCTCAACTGTGTTCACTGGACAACAGCTATGCAAGAAGAAATGAATGAATTTCTATGCAACTGTGTATGGGAGTTGGTAGAAAGACCAAATGGTGTCAAAGTCATTGGACTAAAATGGATTTTCAAGAACAAGAGAGACGCCATTGGATTCATCGTGAGGAATAAGGCAAGGTTGGTAGCTCAGGGATATTGCCAACAAGAAGAAATCGATTTCGAGGACTCCGTCGTACCAGTTGCAAGGTTGGAAGCCTATCCGGATATTTCTAGCCTATGCCGCATTTCACAAGTTCAAGGTTTATCAGATGGATGTGAAGTGTGCCTTCCTCAATGGTGATATTAAGGAAGATGTTTATGTTGAACAGCCTCCCGATTTTGAAACTGGAGATGGAAGAGTGTATAAGTTGAAGAAAGCTATCTATGGCATGAAGCAAGCACCCAGGGCTTGGTATGACACTCTATGTGGTTTTCTTCTGACCTCAGGGTTCAAACGAGGGTCAGTTGACAAAACACTGTTCACCATCAACGTTGGAGAAGATATACTTGTCGTGCAAATCTATGTTGATGACATCATATTCGGTTCCAAGTCGGAGGAGCTCTGCGAGAAATTCTCAACTCTTATGAAGGAGAAGTTTGAGATGTCGATGATGGGCGAGATGAATTATTTTCTTGGGCTACAGGTGAAGCAGTCATCAAAAGGAATTTTTATCAATTAGTCCAAATATACAAAGGAGCTCATCACAAAGTTCAGTTTGCAGTCAAGTAAAACCACTTGGATCCCGATAAATACTAACTGGAAGATTGAACCCGGAACTAAGGGAAAACTCGTGGATGCCAGTAAGTATAGAGGGATCATCGGTTCTTTGCTATATCTAACCGCCAGTCGGCCAGACATATCTTACGCGGTTGGAGTATGTGCTTGGTTCCAAGTTCAACCGAGGGAAGCACACATGTTGGCAACAAAGAACATCATAAAGTATCTGAAGGGTACAGTTAATGTTGGGTTGTGGTATCCAACCGACGACAATATCCAACTGACCGGATACTCAGATGCGGATCTAGCCGGAGATCGGTTAGACAGGAAGTCCACCTCTGGACACTGTCAGTTCATGGGAAGCAAGCTAGTTTCGTGGTTCTCCAAGAAACAAGCATGTGTTGCCACTTCTACAACCGAGTTAGAGTATATGGCTGCTGGTAGCTGTTGCATGCAAGTGTTGTGGCTCAAGCAACAGTTGAGAGATTATGAAGTTGCAACTGGACAGGTTCCCATTCATTGTGATAGCTCAAGTGCCATTGCTATCTCTTTGAATCCTGTTCACCATTCTCGGACGAAGCACATTGACATCCAACATCATTTTATCCGAGATCATATTGAGAAGAAGGATGTTTCTATGGAGAAAATTCCAACTGAGATTCAGAGAGCTGATATCTTCACCAAACCTCTAGCCGAAGCGCGGTTCAAGATGCTATGTGATCTACTTGGATTGTTGGATCCAACAAATGAGGAACCAGCTGAGGTGAAGAGTTAGATATCCATATGAGGGGGAAGCTCAGATGGAGGGGGAATCTCAGATGCAAATCGCCAACCGAAGACATCAGACGTCAGCTGAACAGACGAACTCGAGTCAGCTGATGGTATGCCGCAACATTGGAACACAGCTGATTCCAACATTAGCTGGTAGGTGAACACAGCTGATTCCGACATCAGCTGGTAGGTATCATTTATGGCTGAAGGTGTTATGATCTTAAATGAGAATATTTGAAATAAATTCAAACATTCCTGAGCATGTCAGTTAGACTAAAATAGCCATCATAGTGCATTTAATGTAAAGTGTGGCTGAACATCAATAACCTACTTTATAGTGCGACTGGGCTGACATGAAAAAAAATTCACCTTCTCACGCGCTGGTTGGAACTCGGATTGTGACGTCAAGTCAAAGCTAGTCAACAGTCGCGAAATCTCAGCCGTTGATGGATTCGTGCCATTCAACCCTAGCCGTCGATTTCAATCGAGCCAAAAACCTATAAAAGGCGGAAAATCAGGAAGTGATCTCTTACCTTCTACATTTATGATTATCTACAGTAACTGTTCATCATCTTCTCAGATTCTGTCTAACCATTTACTGCAAGTTTTTCTTTCCTTCTTATATATATATCTTCACAGAATCACTAAATGGCACCTAAAGGAAAGAAGATGGCATCCTCCGGACCTTCACTAGTCCCCTCATCATACGAAGAATCTTTCAACATGCTGCTCTCCAAGATCCATTTCGAGCAGATTCTTTCAGAGGATGAACTGGAATCGCCAGTTTTGTCTCCCCTCGCCGAACTTCTTAGGGAGAACGACCTTCTAAATTGGGTGACACTCTTCTCCTCCCACCTGCTCAGGCGCCAGGTCGGGGAATTCAACATAAATCTGCAATCACTCATTGACAGCAGGGATGGCGTAGTTACAGAAGTATCCTGTCGACAACGGGATGTTCCGGCCAGAACTATTCGCCGGGTCACCGTCTCCATTGCAGTTTCCAACTTTCTACGCCAAATCATTCCACCAAACCTGACAGCCACAGACACCATTGAGAATATAACCGACACGGAAGCCGATGAGTTTCTGGAGAGTGCTCTCATCACTCCGGAAAAATTGAAGAGTAATATGCAGAGGACGAAGTTGAAGCCGGAGCATCGAATTTTGTTCGATGTTGTCTCCAAGGTCGTGTTTGGTTACAGTGGTACCTTCGGAGACATCAGCCGACCGAAGCTCAAGCAATTGATTGCTTTGGAGCACAAACACAAACACAACGTCGACTGGTTCAAGTATTTCGAACACCAGCTGACTCTGGAGAGGCAGAAGATCTCTGAGACCACAATCGAATCCGAGGAAAGGTTGTTGAGTGTCAAGGGGACTCTCAACTTCGGTTGTAAAATTTCTGCTCTAATCCTTTTCGCAATAAAGGGTCAGAACATGGTCTAGGAAGACTCCGGTGAAGAAGCTGATGCTGTTCCCAACAACAAAGAAGGCTCAGGATGTGATTAGGAGTGTTTATACTCCTAAGGAGAAGAAGGATGCTGGGAAGACAGCTGAAGAAAAGGATACAGCTGAGGAGCGGCCACCAGCTGTCAGCCGCCCCTCAAAATCGAAAGCTGCTCGCCGACAAAGAGCTGAGTCGGAAAAGGAGCAAGTTGAAGAACCAGCTAAGAAGAAGCTGAGGGTTCGGATCAAAAAGTCTGTTGCGATTCCAGCTGAGGAGTTGCCCGCTGATGAGGTTCCAGCTGAGGACGCGCCAGCTGAGGATGTGCCAGCTAAGAAGCCAGCTGAGGAGATACCAGCTGAGGCAACACCAGCTGATGAGGTACCAGCTGAAGCGGAGCCATCTGAGTCGAGTCACTCAGTTGACAAGGACGCTTTCAAGATTTCTCATCGCACAGGAGGAACTGCTGAGATGGAAGGGATGTAAACGGATCTGACCTCAGATGCTTCTTCCTTCTCTGAGGAAACAGAAGACATTCCAACCTCCCCCACGGCAGAAGCTGATGCCGTACCGCCCAAAGAGCCTCTCGCTCTCACAACCAACTCACAGCCAGAAATTCTGAGCTCATCGCTTGATGCCAACATTGAGACCATTTCTTCGGCCAATGTTGATGAACCTGTTGATACCCCCCTCCCTACAGAATCCGAAATTCCGAGCTCCCAGCTCGATGCCAACGTTGAGACCACCTCTTTGGCCAACGTTGAAGAAACCATTGAACCGATGCCATATGAAAATCTCTCTCCCTCCCCAATCGATGACGAAGCTGATCGTCAGGCCTTCGCGTTGGAGCATGAAGGCAAGGTGGCCTACTGCTTCCAGAAGCTGATCGGGATGTTCCCTGAAGCGCGAGACATGCCGATTTTTGCTACGCTTGGAACCGAGCTACTGTATCAGTTCAACCTCATCTTCAGTCACTGGTATGTGAAGGAAGACGAGTACACAGCTGGAACCAGTTGAAGGCAGACGAGTCATGCATCAGAGATTACTTCAACTATACCAATCTGGAGGTTGCCTACAACAATAAGGTTGCACTGCTGACGCGTCGTCTGGACCTCAGCAAGGCGGAAGGCACAGATACGAGGGAAAAGGCTGAACACGATTGCATCAATTTCCTGGACAACATGCTTACAAAATCTGCTGATTTTATTGTTGATCTTGATGCAGCCGCCGCAGCCGCCAAGAAGGAAGAAGAAGAGCTTCAACTGTACCTGGCCAACAGTCAAGCCATGGTTATAGTTGACCAGCCAGCTCAATCTGAACACCAAGCTCCAGCTGATCAGCCAGCACCCTCAACTGAAGAAATTTGCGAGCTGATCACTGAGAGGGTGAACCAGCTAAGGATGGAGATGCTTGCCAACTTCCAGCACAACAAAGAAGATCAGCTGAGGATGTTGGAAGCACAGGAGGAGAAGAACAAGCAGCTGCTGGAGGAGAATGTTTCACTGAAGATAAAGCTGGACGAATTCTCAACCTCCCCCATCCAAGACATCTCTGATCTGAAGTCAACCGTTCTGGGGATCAAGTTCGAACTGAATGTCTTCCAATCCATTTCTAATTCCAACCTCGCCAAATCCCAACAGACTCAGGATGAAGAATGGGAATCACGGTTCGAGTCAAGATGGGCTGAGTTTGTTGCTTTCCAAACTGAGGTAAATGAAACATTCGCTGGACTGAGGAAAGCCGAACAAGAGCGCCATGACTCTGAATTGGCGAAGAAGGTTGCAGTAGAGTGCGCGGTCGATGAACTCTTCAACCGCATTCAACAAGCTGAACAACAACTCACCTCTCTGGATGGCTCAGTCGCAAGCCTTGTTGCTGATGCCAAAAAGGGGGAAGAGAAGACTGGGGAAGTTGAGATGCAGGGGGAAGATGAGACCCAGGCTGAGGAAGAGATTCCAACTGCAAAATTCAGCTGAAGAAGAAGACCCAGAAGAAGAAGTCCACTCCCAAGCCAACCGACATAGGCGGAGCTGATATGGCGAAAGACTTGGAGCAGGCGGAGCAGCATGGAGTTTCTTACAACTCCATTGCCGACTTCGCAGCCGACCTTGATGCGGAACTCGACGGTATCACAACCGAAGAGTGTATTGCTGCTGCCAAGGCTATGGATGTTGCTGAAAAAGACTACATGAATCCCGACTGGATTAAGAAGTTTGCTGCCAGCCAAGCTAAACGAGTCAACCAGTTCGAGGAGGAGCTTGACAAAGTGACCAAGAACCTGGACAGGAATGTTGCCTCCCGCAGCCGACGCCGCATAGACAAACATCAAGTAAAGGCTGAGGCAAGGCTGAAACAACAGAGGCTGCCAGGGAAGGTCAAGCAGCAAAGTTGGTTCAGGCACGTAGACAAGTGGATGCCAGCCGAGTGGATCGAGGACTGGGAATCGTTCAAGCAGGAATTTGTGAACGATTTCTATTATAGGAAGGTATTCTCAACTGACGATCCGAGGAGAGCATTCAAGGAAGCCTTGACCGAGCTACACACTGGGGACCCGGGCATGTTTAGCCAGTTCAGGCGAGCCATGATAGATACAAAACTGGATATGAACACAGTTCCGGTCCCTCAGAAAGTCACATATCAGCCTCCCTTCCACCCAGACTCTCGAAACCCCAACCGACAGTAGGATTTAGATCAGTTTGTTTTGTAAGAATTTTATAAGGGTTTTGGCATTATCAAAAAGGGGAAAATTGTTGGGAAATTTATTAAAGTTTTGATTGATTCCAAAACCAACTGACCACAACCGAGTAGATGTTGCCATTTCCTATTGTTAGCTTTTAGGCTCGCTGTTTGAGCATTGTTAAGATTTTATCTTTACAGGTCTCCAGCTGAAGATGGCAACAAGGCTTCACTCTGATAGAACATCAGTTGTAAGAAAGACAATTGAACGTTCAAGAGATAGAACATCAGTTGTAAGAAAGACAACTGAGCGTTCATCAGATGAGAGTTAAGAAAGGGGAAGTTGTAAGAGAACATCAGTTGTAAGAAAGACAACTGAGCGTTCGAAGCCAACTGATCAGATTCAGAACATCAGAAAGACAACTGAGCGTTCAAGAGATGGAACATCAGTTGTAAGACTCAATCAGTAAGATCAACAAAATGAAGTTCAAGTTAGCTGAGGGTTCAACTGGAGATAACATTCAAATAGAACATCAACTGAAGATTAAATTTTTCAACCGACCATCCAATGTTGAGATTTGAAATTCAAATAAGGTAGTCACGTGAAGGTTTGACTCTCTGTCATTACCTCATTTGGCCCAACACAAGGCTGTCTCAGATGGAAAACAGAAGTCCACAGTTGCCAAATCCGGAAAGTCTGCAGAGATGAGAGACAAGCCATCGCTTTCAAAGAACAGAGATCAACGGCTCCTCCAACGGCTAGTTGATTCTCTCCGCCTATAAATAGAGGCCTTCATTCATTCACCAAGACTTACGAGACAGACAAGTGCGAGAAGAGATAAAAGAACGAGATAAAGAACGAAAAACTGCACTCAAGCAAAACTGCTGTTTTCCTCTAAGAACATCACTAGTTGAGAGTTCTAGAGTGTTAGATTCTGTCTCTGTGTTTTTCGATCCAACCTTGAGAACATCACTAGTTGAGAGTTCGTAGAGTGTTAGATCATAGCTCACTTTCTTGTTCGAGCTATTAGTTGGAAACCCACCCTTTCACACATCCTCTCAAAAGGATTATTAGGACCCTACTCTTCCCGTAATTGAGTAGATAGGTTGATAAATACCCGTAAACTTATCTGTAAGGTTGATAAGTACCCGTAAACTTATCTTAACGGTTGCAAAGCCCACGTAAGCTTTGTAGTTTTTGTCCAGAAGAACTTGGACTGAGTTGTGTGGACTCACAACTCCCCGTGGACGTAGGAGTTCTCTCCGAACCACGTAAATCTTTGTGTGTTGTGTTTATTATTCAGTTATCTCATTGCATATTCAACTGACCGACTAACCAGCATACAAACTGCATCTTTCCATATCAACTGTCTTGGTTATTGACCGACCATTGCATCTGAGCGTGAGTTATATTTATACGAGTTGTTATTTTCTACCACATTCCGCACAGTACTTCACTTCCAGCTGAGTGTTTTTTACTCAGTTGTGATTCCAACTGAGTTGCATTACTCGGTTGTGATAATTTTCAGGGGGTTGTTTTTAAAAGTCTTTACTGGTGTATTCCCCCCCCCATACACCAGAACTCGTATCGGGACCATCACTGGCTACCCCTCAACAGGGTACCACACACACCGGCTACCGTGTACACAAACTCTGGAAAGTCCCCCTTGTATACTAACTCAGAGTACGATCGATTTAATTAGCCCCATTGTATCTAACTCATAATTTCTGGAAAGCAGTCGGCTAACTCAGAATGGCACAAATGAACTCACATAAAACAAATATTTCATGCCCTGATTATCACTTTGAAAACACAATTATCAAAGCTGTAAATAAAGATTTTCGAGCATCGCTCATTTTATTTCGTATATAGAAAAGCCCACCTCAATCATTTACAGAACAAACTTTAACCTTCTATCTTCCATCCTGTCTTTAACTCCAACTTCCTTCTTTTATCACAAATATTCAAACTTTAGTAATCGATCAAGACGATTAAAGAAAAGAAATTGAATTCGTTTTAGACTTTTAGGCCTTTGCACTTAACTACATTCTTTTGATTAACGAATAAACGAGACTCGATAAATTCTCATTTATAAACTGACTCGGCTCATTACTTGACACTTAGGTCAGTAGATAATGGATGTCGATAACTTATAACGACTTAAAAGTTCAAAAGGAATCAAGTTGAAAGGATTCAACTTAAGAAATTAGGTTTTTGGAAACTTCCTGCACAAGGCAGTGGTTCTGGAGTTCGCACAGAATAGAGAACTTTAAAACAGGGGATGAAATTTATACCAAAAGAAAGCCACAGATGTCTAGTTTACTCTCCAATTTACGGATCTCGATTTCGTTAAGCGAGCTAGAAGTTATGACAGTTTCCGTGAAACGTCGTAAAACAGTCGCGCGAAACCCTAATGCTCGACAAATCTCGATGCACGATTCCCTAGGTTCGATCAATACTATTCCACTTTTATTTTCATGAAATTTTCATCTTAATAAAGTCAACATGCAGTATCCCTTAATCGGGTTCACATTCACGTCTTTTGATTAAACAAACGACGAGCATTTCCTCGTCATTTCCAACTAACCAATTACTATACCAATTCAAGTTCAAATTCCTATTTCATTCTTCGACTTCTTGTTTATTAACTTAAAACCAAAAATATCTCGTATCTCGGATGGAAATGTCGTCAACTACAATATCGTTCGTCAACCAATAACAATCATTATTATTAAAAAGGTTTTCCTTATTCGACTTTTCTATCGGCTTATAATCTTGATTCTCCGTCTCTTATCAAAATTCGAACCTTCTTAGAATTCGTTCAAATTTTATGGTCACGATCATTAAGTATCAAGATTATCATAGGTTCGAATCACAAACCTAAATTATTATTTATTCTCGACTTATCGTCGATTGTTCGTCTCTTAACGAAAATCCTACGTTCTCCGTTTTCGTTCAAATTTTACAACAACGATCATCATCTAACGAGCATCACTAATATGTAAACCATATTCTAAAAACATTAACGAGCTTCAACTTAACGACGTGTTTCCGTCTCTTACGTTTTCCAATTTATTTTTAGAAAAATCTCAAATAAATATATATTCATCCTTAATCATCCCATATCTCATTTCCATTAACCAATCAAGCATATCATAACATTTACTACACCAAATCATGCATTCTTTCTCTCTTACAATTCTATTTTTATTTTTAGAAAATTCTAAATCAATTCATGTAGTCAATTAACAACATGTAGAACACTATTCTATCAATCAAACATCAAAGAAATCGAACTATGAAAAACCCCTAAAATTCCATAAAATTTCGGTATTAACAAAGTTCAAAGGGGGATGATTTTCTTCATGATTCGATCGGTAGAATCTATTCCTAAGCATACTAGAACATGATTTAAACAAAGGTGCATCATCCTATTTCAATTCTATTTTTTTCGAAAAAAAAACAAGTAGATGGAAACAAGTTTTTGTTCGGTTTATATCGTAGACGAAGTGCCTACCTTGCGGAATATGAACTCGGAAATGAATTTAATCGGTAGATGGAAGACTTGAGTGCTTTGAGAAAGCTTGGATGATGAACTCTAATGGAGGAAATTTTGAGAGAGAAATGAGAGAGAGAGAGAGAGTGATGGGGCGGTAAAGAGAAAAGAAGAAAGAGAGGTGATGACTAGCCATTTACTATTCATAAAGGTATAAAAATCTAACTAAAAGGGTGATGAGTCGTTAAGGGGCGTTTGGCGTGAAATATTTGACGGAAATATCTCATTTTCGGGTTTTAAACGACGTTATAAAAGTCGAGAAATAATTTCTTAGATAGTTACGAATTCGACGAAATCTAATTCGTCCGTTAGATTAGAAATAAATCACATACTCAGAAAACCTAATTCATTTTTTAAAATCCGAGAAAAGTCGGGATTAGACAGTCTAAAATTCGCCCGAAAAAATCTGGAATGCCCCGTAAATTCCTTACGTTCTTAAAATTTTAAAGTTAATTAAATAAATGGCTTTGCACGCCTAAGTTTACAATTTTTGAATTCTAAGGCTAACGGTCGAATCCGTTATTAAAAATAAATTACAGAAGTCAGCTAGACGACTACTGTATTTAAGGTTAGCGCGTACGAAAAGTTTTTAGTTCGTAATCTTAGAACGGAAAACCGTCTAATTTTTTTACAATCATGAAATTGCGATACGAATACGCCGAGAAAGTTTGCTTTTATGTTTTTCCGGACGAAACTCGGACTATGTCGTCCCGAGTTTTTTGTTAAAATAAATTTTGTAAATTTATTTTTTTCCAATTAAGTTCATACGTTAGAATTTTTAAGTCAAATCGAATCGCGACGATTTTTGTACCGAACAACGTTTTTCGTCGTTCGTTTTTCCGTAACGTCGGATCGCGCCGGAAAAACCCGTAAACCTTCTAATTTATTTCTGCATGCAGCCGATTTTTATTGTTTTTTTTATTATTTTTTTTAGTTATTTAGGTGTAAGACATGCATGTTGACTTTGTTAATTACATGACACCTAAACCTTACTTTTCATGTCTTTCAAACCTATCATCATAACAACACTTAGACAAAACCAATTTTCCTCTCTATCTCTCTATCTCTCTCGGCAACTCTCTCTCTCTCTGACCCCAATCTTCCATCTTCATCTTCTTCACTTAATCACCTCCATTGAAGCCTTCTCCAAGAACAAGAAGAAAGAACACAAGTCAATCCATCCATTCAAACACCATACATCCTTGTTTAATTTTCAAGGTATGATGATCCTCCACAATTCTATCCAATTAGTTTTCTTTTCTTTTCTTTTCTTTTCTTCTTGATCGAAAAATTTGAGCTATGATTTAGATGTTTTTATCTTAGAATAATGAAATTAGATGTATTAGATATGATAATTAGGAAATAAAATTGAAACAAAAACAAGAACCCTAAACCCTATGTTAATGCCGAAATTTTTAGCATTTTTGTAGGATTTTTATTTTTTCTTCTTTTGATGATTGATTCATTCTTAATAGATGTTTAATTAGTGATTAGAATGAAAAGGAATTGAAAGCCCTATGTGTGTTTATGAATTTTCAATTAGAATTTGAATTGAATTTAGGGGTTTATGCATGTTAGTTGATTTTGGAATTGCAATTGATTAATGGTTGTTATAATAGGTTGATTAGTGAATATATGTTGTTAATTGGAGAAGAAAATCATCCCCTTAACATATGTATAAAAACATAAATTTATTAAGTGATTAGGGGTTTTCATGTATTGATGTTAAGTGATGAATTGATTAATGGAATATAGTTGCAAATAATGTTAGTTGATTATAGAATTTAATTGAGAATTTTCTAAAAATGTTTAATGAAACATAAGAGGTAAAGATCACTTTATAAACTGAGTTATAATGATGTTATGAGATGTTTGCATGCATGAAAACGTTTCACGTTAGACGTAGTTTAACGTCGTAAAATTTGAATGAAATCCGACAACGTTGAAAAATCGCGTAAGAGACAAACATGTAGTTGTAACTAATAATCGAGAAGTCGGATGAAAATTCTAATTTGATATTATTGTTTATAATGAAATTTAGAACAACTTTCTCGTTGACGTCATAAGCTTTCGAGTTGATATAATATGGGCTATAGTTATAGTCGAGAACTAGAACGCGTTTGAAAGTTTTTGTTGGTTTAGTACTTGTTAGTTGAAATCCGACGTTAGAACGTCGTGCTTTTGAGCGAGTTTTGAGAAGGAGTTCGTCACGTACGGAAGTACGTGATGACTGCCTTGAGAGTTCAGTTTCTAAAAAAAAATTAATACGAGAACTTAGAACGAACTTAAGACGTTATACGTCAAACCTATCAAGCAATTAGGGTTTTCACGGCAGTTTTGCGACCCTTGCCAGAAACTGTAATAACTTCCAGCTCGTTTATCGGATTTGTGATCCGTAAATTGGAGCGCAAACTAGACTTCCTAAGATTTCTAATGGTACAGGGTTCATCCCCTGTTTCCAAATCCTCTGTTCTGGACAGCCTCCAGAGTTACTGGACTGTGCAGTGAAATTTCAGTTTCTTGTTTTCTAAGTTGTTTAGTTCACAACTTAGTTTCTTTTGATCGTTTAAGCCGTTTTTATCTAACGTACATCTCTTTACTGACCCTAAAGTCAAGTATAGGACCTTGAGTGATGAAAACCAGTCGAGATCTTATATCTTATCCTTTCTTTAAAGAAGTAATAAACGAGAATTTTCATAAAACGTTCAATGATCTAAAACGTAAATCGCCTAAGTTGATTCTTTCCAACTTAGTTTCTTATAATCTTTAAAGTCATATTAAGATATCGACTACCTTCTCTACTGACCCGAGAGTCGAGTATGAGATCTTCTGAGTTCTAAACGAGATTGGTACGAGTCTCGTTTCCCGTTTAAGTAAAACAAATCTAGTAAGCGTGCAAATGCCTAAAGAATGAAACAACTAAAACCTTCTTCGATTCTTTTTAATCGATTATCTTTTACAACCCGTTTTTAAGTATGTTTATTTTTACAATGAAGGAGCAAGCCAACTGTAGAGAAAGAACGGAAGATCCAAAGTTGGAAGCTTTTGCTTTAAGTTCTGTAAATCAAGGTGGGCTTTTATATACAAATAAAACGAGCAATGCTCGGAAAATCTTTCTTTATCGCTTTGATATCTGTGTTTTCAAAGTGATAATATGGCATGAACTGTTTTATGTTTTATGTGAGTTCTCTTGTACCTATCTGAGTCAACATTCATGTTTTCCAGATTTAGAGTTAGTCTTTTTAGATTAACTAACGATCGGCTCTGAGTTAGCTGCTAAGTGTTTTCCAGAGTTAGTGCACTTTGTAACCTGTGGTGTATGTGATATCCTGTTGAGGGGTACCAGCCATGGTGAATTAGAATTGGTCAAGATTGAACGTAACATTAGTCAGAAAATGCTCGCGCGAGTGATTTATGAGAAAAAGTCAGAAAATGTATAGTAGACACGGATTCTTTCAATAAAACTCCGATGTGCTACGTTTATAAAATGCCATATTTATCTATATCTATGATTATGATTTCGGCATCGTGCCCACTAAGTACGTTTGTACTTAGCCCTGCATTATTTTCTAAATGTGCAGGTTGAAGCGACGGTGAGCGGCGACGGTTGATGTTGAGTTAAAGGATAGATGCTTAGTTAGAACCCTTCTGCTGCCAACTTTGAATTTCTTTTTGAGATGTACCTTTGAACAATACTTTGTAGTATAAGTCTGTAATATGAACTTAGTTTCTTTTTGTACTTTTGTCGAGAAATCCTTAGGGATTAACTCTTTCTATTATATTCAAGTCTTATTCATGGTTTAATAATGTCTTTTTCATGTATGTTTAGTTAGTTAGCCCCCCTCTTCCCCGCTTCTTTAATCCAACCCCAGTCGCACCCCGGCTTCTGCTGTTCCTCGGGATTTGGGGCTGTGACGGAGTGGTATCAGAGCAGAGGTTCGTTCTCTACTCTGGACATAAGTTATTTCCCTAGTATGAGTCATTCTTTTTAATGATACCACAGAGTGGTATCAGAGCAGTGCTCGTTTTCTGCTCTGCTTCTGAGTCAATCTCCTAGTGTAAGTTAGTGTGAGTCATTCTTTCAAGTACGAGTCATTCTTTGAAGTAATATCATAAAGTGGTATTCGTATACAAGTCTTTCTCCGAGAAATAATATGGAGTATTTGTTTGTACTCTATATCGAGTCTTCTTTCAAGTCATGAGACATGGTATTTGTGTATACTCTGGATCAGAGTCGCCTTTCCAAGTATGAGATAAGAGTTAGACTATGATGCTAAGATTGAGAACATAGAAGTCAACTCAACCGCCCGCTACGTCGACTCAACGAGGAAAAATGAAAGAGTTTTATAATGAGATTTCTTTTAAATAAGGAATTTATGAGCAAGTAGTCAATAAAAATTTTGAAGACGAGAATGAGTTGTGTTTTAAAAAAAAGAGAATTCTACAGAAGTATAATTTTTTTTTATATGCTTACATGATTATGCGATAGTACAAGTACTATCTTATGTGAAAATATGTGCGCAATGATTTCCTTTTTATGAAAAATTATGCGGATACGAGAATATAGTCGTATTTTAAGGAATTTTTCCCGGTTCAATGAGAACGTAGACGTGGAACTTAAGAACTTTCCGGTTCTTCGAGGACTTAGACGTTTTTAAGAAACGTAGTTTTGAAATGATTTCGAAAGGAGATCCCTAACGCGAGAAGGACTTCCTCTGATGAATGTCACGTGTGCTTAGTGACATGAATAAAGATTCGGTAAAGTCGAACTTGTCGTCTAAGAATTTTCTGCGAGGAAAAGAAATAAAATGAATAAAAATAATTCAATAAATCGTGTTAGTAAAAGAAGGGAGTGATTAGACGTTTGAGAAGCTTTCGGCTTCGAGTTAAGAGAGATATGAACGAGACGACAACTGGAACTTAGTTTTCCAGGAAATTATTCTTAAGTTATATTTCTTTTTCTTTTTATGGAATTAAATTCCATATTTCGTCTTGAGCGACGACTACAATTAGTACGAATATCAAGAATCGTAAGCGATAAATTCTTTGAAAATGGATGTTACTTTTTGAATAAGTAACATGAACGAAGTAAATATACTTTGTTTTAATAAGTGAAAATCGTTAAGAGTTAGTGAGTTAAGAAATAAAAGAAATAGAAGAATTAAAATGAGTAATAATATGGTGAAACAAAAGAATGAAAATAAAATCTTTAATTTTATGTCTAAATATATATATATATATATATATGTTGTTGAGTGCAATTTCTTGAATTGCTAGAAGTCTTAATAAGTGGTTGGCTTAAGTGTTGATGTTACAATTGAATAAGGGATATTCATTTTGTAATTTATGTTTTCGTTAAGATAAGTTATTTTCTTTTCCTACCTGTTACTGATCCGTGTTACCTTAAAACTTTTGTAGGATGGCTAGGACTCGTGTTACGGCTCGGAAGAGCCAGCCTTTGGCCTCGTGCGAGCGCACCATAGTCGACATGTTGCAGGATGAGTATTATGAGTTTGAGGTAGACTACGGAGAAGCGGATGTGGGACAGATTGTAAGTAATTTTTCTTCGGCCTACTACCCAGTGAGACACCTGATCAGGGAGAGTCAGGCGATACTAGATTTGATCGTGCACTTACCGGACGAGTGGCGCGGATGGGCACACCGTGCAGCTTGGTACTTTTTGGCGACGACACGGAGCCGACCGACAACTACGCCGGGTTTGCCCTGTGTGTGCACAGGCGTTTCTTTGAGAGCAGGCATATGCTTCTCCTTCCTTTAGAGCCACACATCCCCTACAGTCACTTTCCAGCCGAGACGGAGCTTGAGGAGCTTGACTTAGACCCGGAGTTCTTAGAGTTGTTAGAGTTGCCACCAGACGGTGTACTGGAGGAAGAGCCTGAGGCTGAGTTAGAGCAGCCAGAGGAGGACGAGGAGACGATAGTTCCACCAGAGTCACCACCGGTTGAACATCAGATTGAGGAGTTGATCCCAGGCCCGGGTTTTGTAGAGGTTGACGCTGAGACAGCCGCGTTGTTGGGGTTGTCTTCACCGTTTGTACCAGACGTTTGTGTTAGGGTCAGGGAACCGTTGGAGACGAGACTGTACAGAGAGGGGCCAGACTACCGAGAGACGCAGAGCTCGCCGCCATGTTAGAGTTGCCTTCTCCACTTACGCCACTTGAGGAGATCTGCACGAGGTGGGGAGTAGCCTGGAGGCACAGAGAGGCAGGACCGTCCAGGGTCCGTTCTAGAGAGGACTTTGAGTCACGTTCGGGTTCAGGTTCAGTTCCCGAGCACCTTCTTCCCCTGAAGAAGCGTGCGAGAAGGATCAGTGAGGACTACTTGGTCTCCGACTTGGAGGAGACTGTTTCTGAGGCACCCTCACCCACCCTGCTTACACTTGACGACGGTTCTACTCTGAGGGTGGACCAGGCACTCGAGTTGGTTTTTGGTTCGGAGTCCGAGGAGGAGGATCCGGAGGAGGATCCAGAGGAGGATCCGGAGGAGGACCCGAAGGAGGACCCTGAGGAGGACCCAGTGGAGGGTTGTTAGAATTTTGCAGACTTCAGAGTAGTTTTTGGTTTTCTTCTGCAGTTTAGTTAGGCAGTGCTTTATAGATATGGGTAAATATCAGTAGTAGTGGTAGCTTTTGTCCTGTATAGAGTCGGATCAGTAACTAGTTAATTTTTGTAGTACTCTAGCGGATACGAAATTTTATGAATCGTTTCCGTTCTAGTACTCTAGTAGATGCGGAGTGCAGTTTGTTAGTGCACCCAGTAAATAATAGGCAGTCAGCCTAGTTTAGACTAATAGTAGTCTAACCCTTTTTGTATAAGTCCTCGTTAGAGGCAAAAGTAATATTCTTTTTGGGTATATATAATATATATATATATATATATATATGACCCGTAAAGAGGGTTTTTAATCAAGTAAAATCTCTTATGAATCGAGTAATAAAAAAAAATCAGAATGTTAAATGAACTCGTGTAACGAGGAAATAAGTTTAATTCAAAAGTTAAAAGATTAATGAAATAATATCAAAGCTATGTTCGATATGTTGTCCCATGAATTTGTTTAAGTCAAGAACGAGCTAGTAAGTGCCAAGTGTAATTAACAGAAAGAAACTAATGAGAATTTTCAATTCTTCTCTAGACTAAAGAAAATGCCGCCGAGAAATGTTAACAACAGGAGAGGTCGAAGACCTGGAAGGCCGAGAGGACGTGGTGGACGTCAGTCAGAAAATAACCAAGAACAAGAAAATGAGCGGAATATCACTCCATCCCCATCTCCACCCCCGTCACCATCACCACCACCTTCACCACCACCTCGTAGAGATATTGAGGATCTTTTCCTCAAAAGGAACCCTCCAATGTTCAATGGAACTGGAAGCCCTAGCGATGCTGAGCTATGGGTAAGGTCGACCGAGAAAATTTTCAAACTCCTCAGATGCACTGATGAGGAGAGAATGCTGTGTGTTGCTTTCCAACTGACGGGATCGGCAGATTACTGGTGGGAAGCAAGACAAAAGGTGATACCTGCTGAGCATCTGGCTCGTTTTTCGTGGGAAGAGTTTAAGGAGATTTTCTTTGACAAGTATGTTCCCAAGACGTATAGGGCACAGAAAGAGGCCGAATTTTATAATCTGAAGCAGGGAAAGCTAACTCTGACGGAATATGACGTCAAGTTTTGCAAGTTGATGAGGTATGCGCCGACATTGGTCGACACTGAGGAGAAGTTATCAAAGAAATTTCAGGGAGGTTTACGTCATGAATTGGAAATCGCTTTGGCTAGTCATGGAGGACTAGGTTATTCAGACATACTGAGAAGAGCATTGGAAATGGAGGCTGTCGTGCCTGATGAGAAAAAGATTGTACCAACTGCGTCAGCACCAGCGCAGAATCAGAATCGAGGCTACTACAACAACAACAGTAGCAACTATCAAGGGAAGAGAAAATGGAACGGAGGAGGTAGCGGAGGATACAATCAGGGCTACAACAATCAGGGAGGACAGAAAAGGGGTTATCAGCAGCCTGCCAACAACAACAACAGTGGCAAGAAGCCGTGGCAGGGAAACAACCAATCGGGGTTGTTCATTCAAGGGAACAGGCAGAACTTGCCATGGAAGGGCAATAATCAGTTAAACCAGCCGCAAGGGCAACACAGGAATTTTAACCAGGGAGCGAATAACCCAGGGAGGGTTACCATCCCTGTCTGCCCGAAGTGTAATCGAGCCCATCCTGGAGTCTGCCAGATAGGCACCCCTAACTGTTTCAACTGTGGACAGAAAGGGCACATGAAAAAGGACAGCCCTAAACCGCTTCAAGCAGTACCCCTCCGAGCCATCCAAGCACAGCCACAGCAGCCGCCTATGAACCAACAACAGTTTCAGTAGCATGCACAGCAGCAACAGAATGCGAGGGCATGCGCTATCAAACAAAGCAGTCAGCGCAAAGGAAAAGGCAATCTAGCAGGTATGGGAAAACTCCACAACACCCCCATTAAGATATTGTTTGATACTGGCGCATCGCATTCTTTCATTGCTGGCTCATGTGCCGATAACTTAGACATCAGACCTGTAAGGGCTGCACAATCTATGAGAGTAGCCACACCTTCAGGAGAGATCACTACTTCTACGCATGTTTGCTCTAACCTAGAACTAGAAATCGGAACTCATAAGGTTATAACGAACAACCTAAATGTTATGATAATGTGGGACGTAGATATAATCCTAGGTATGGATTGGTTGTCAGAGAATTACGCCACGATTCTCTGCAACGAGAGAAAAATTTCTTTTCAGCCGCCGGGAAAAGAACCAACCGAATTCCACGGAATTTCAATGGGTAGAGGTGTACCAATCATATCGGCCCTTCAAGCCACGAAAATCATGAAGAAAAAAGGTACCACAGCCTATCTTGTGTACCTAATTGGAGAACCAGGAGTCGAGAAGACCATTCAGGACGTAAAAGTTGTGAACGAATACGAAGATGTTTTTCCGGAAGTACTACCAGGATTGCCACCAGATCGTCATGTGGACTTCACGATCGATTTAGAACCAGGAGCAGCTCCTAAGTCCAAAGCCCCTTACAGAATGGCACCGAAGGAACTGGAAGAGCTCAAAATCCAATTACAGGAATTATTAGACCTTGGTTTTATCAGGCCAAGTGTTTCACCTCGGGGAGCACCCGTGCTGTTTGTTAGAAAAAAGGACGAATCGATGAGAATGTGCATCGATTACCGAGAACTGAACAAGATCACTCTCAAGAACAAATATCCTTTGCCAAGGATCGAGGATCTGTTCGATCAGCTTAAGGGTGCAGGAGTCTTCTCCAAGATAGATTTGAGGTCAGGATATCATCAACTCAAGATCAAACCTGAAGATGTACCGAAGACCGCTTTTAGAACTCGATATGGCCACTACGAATTTTTAGTGATGCCATTTGGTTTGACCAATGCTCCAGCCGTATTCATGGACCTTATGAACAGAGTTTTCCACCCCTACTTGGACTAATTTGTTCTAGTATTCATCGACGACATCCTTATTTATTCTAAGAATGAGACGGAGCACGAGGAACATCTACGGATAGTGTTGGAAACACTAAGAGCTGAGAAACTCTACGCCAAGTTCAGTAAGTGCGAATTTTGGCTGAAGGAAGTAATGTTCCTTGGACATATAGTATCGACAGAAGGAATCAAGATGGATCCAGCAAAAGTAGAAGCAGTGCACAACTGGAAGACACCAACAAATCAGAATGAGATCAGAAGTTTCTTGGGATTAGCTGGTTATTACAGAAGGTTTATCGAGGGATTTTCTACAATCGCTCGCCCGATGATGCAGCTACTCAGGAAGGATACCAAGTTTAAGTGGACAGATGAGTGCGAGAAGAGTTTCCAAACTCTTAAGGAAAAGTTAACTACAACGCCAGTACTAGCACTTCCAGACGCAAACAAGGAATATGTGGTTTACACTGACGCATCGAAAAATGGATTAGGTTGTGTCTTGATGCAAGACGGACGAGTAATAGCTTATGCTTCACGACAACTTCGACCCCACGAAGTTGAGTACCCAACCCACGATTTGGAACTTGCAGCCGTAGTTCATACGCTAAAGATTTGGAGACACCATCTCTATGGTGTAAGAGTTGAGATATTCACCGATCACAAGAGCCTAAAGTACTTTTTCGAGCAAAAAGACTGAACATGAGACAAAGACGATGGCTCGAATTAGTCAAGGATTATGACTGTGGAATTAACTACCATCCAGGAAAGGCTAATGTGGTAGCAGACGCATTGAGTCGCAAGGCTCCAACGAAGTTAGGATGTCTTTTTGTAGAAGAAGAAACCTTAGTGCGAGAATTCGAGGAGATGGATATCAGAGTACTTGACACGCAAGCAACGATAACAAGTCAAATAGCAGCATTAGAAGCTACACCAGATTTGAGAGAAATGATCATTAGTGCTCAGAGAAAAGACGAGTCAATGGAAAGGTTACGAGTACGGATAAGGACAAATAAGCCGGAAGGATATTCTGAAGCTCCAGACAATGCAATACTTTACGAAGGCAAGATTTGTATTCCCGACAACGACAGCGAATTGAAGAACGAAATCTTGAGTGAGGCTCACGATACGCCTTACACAGCACATCCAGGAAGTACGAAAATGTACTAGGATTTGCGAAGAAACTTTTGGTGGAATGGAATGAAACGAGACGTTGCCTCGTTTATAGAAAGATGCCTAGCATGTCGACAAGTTAAGGCTTTACACCGACGACCGTATGGATTGCTACAACCGTTGGATGTCCCAGATTGGAAATGGGAAGGCATAGCTATGGACTTTGTCACAGGCTTGCCTAAGTCGAGAAGAGGAAACACAGCAATTTGGGTGATAATTGATAGACTTATGAAGTCAGCTCACTTCTTACCGATTAAGACTACATATGGATCAGAGAGACTGGCTCAGTTGTATGTCAGAGAGATTGTACGTCTGCATGGAATACCGAAGGTCATAATATCAGATAGAGATGCTAAATTTACCTCGAGATTTTGGATTACAATGCAGAAAGAGTTGGGAACAGAGCTTAATTTCAGTACAGCTTTTCACCCACAGACAGATGGACAGTCAGAGAGAACGATTCATATTTTGGTCGATATGTTAAGAACAGTGGTTTTGGACCGAGGCACGAATTGGGAAGAAATTCTACACTTAGTCGAATTCGCCTACAACAACAGCTATCAGGCCACGATAGGAATGGCACCGTTTGAGGCCTTGTATGGGAGAAAATGTAGATCACCGCTTTATTGGGACGAAGTAGGAGAGAGAAAGAACCTAGGCCCAAATGCGATCAATGAGATGATTGAGATAGTTCGACAGATTCGAGATAGAATGAAAGAGGCCCAGAGCCGACAGAAGTCATATGCCGATGATCGTTGAACCAACCTTGAGTTTGAAATAGGAGATAAAGTTTTTCTTAAGATATCCCCGACCAAAGGAATCCTTAGGTTCGGAGTAAAGGGTAAGCTAAGACCCAAGTTTATAGGACCTTATGAAATCCTCGAGAGAATAGGATCAGTCGCGTATAGATTGGCCTTACCGCCAAGTCTAGGAGGCGTTCATAACGTTTTTCACGTTTCTCAGTTGAGAAAATATGTTTATGATCCTAAGCACGTTATTAGTCAGCAAGACGTAGTTCTTGAATCTGACCTAAGTTATGAAGAAAAGCCGATATCGATCTTGGATAGAAAAGTTCAAGAATTAAGGACCAAATCGATACCAATAGTTAAAGTGCTATGGAACCATCACGGGTAAGAAGAAGCCACATGGGAACTCGAGGAGAAGATGAAGGAGCGATATCCTCATCTTTTTGCAGAAGGTAAGCAAATTTCGGGACGAAATTTTTCGTAAGGAGGGTAAGATGTAATGCCCCGTAAATTCCTTACGTTCTTAAAATTTTAAAGTTAATTAAATAAATGGCTTTGCACGCCTAAGTTTACAATTTTTGAATTCAAAGGCTAACGGTCGAATCCGTTATTAAAAATAAATTACAGAAGTCAGCTAGACGACTACTGTATTTAGGGTTAGCGCGTACGAAAAGTTTTTAGTTCGTAATCTTAGAACGGAAAACTGTCTAATTTTTTTACAATCATGAAATTGCGATACGAATACGCCGAGAAAGTTTGTTTTTATGTTTTTCGGACGAAACTCGGACTATGTCGTCCCGAGTTTTTTGTTGAAATAAATTTTGTAAATTTATTTTTTTTCCAATTAAGTTCATACGTTAGAATTTTTAAGTCAAATCGAATCGCGACGATTTTTGTACCGAACAACGTTTTTCGTCGTTCGTTTTTCCGTAACGTCGGATCACGCCGGAAAAACCCGTAAACCTTCTAATTTATTTCTGCATGCAGCCGATTTTTATTGTTTTTTTTTATTATTTTTTTAGTTATTTAGGTGTAAGACATGCATGTTGACTTTGTTAATTACATGACACCTAAACCTTACTTTTCATGTCTTTCAAACCTATCATCATAACAACACTTAGACAAAACCAATTTTCCTCTCTATCTCTCTATCTCTCTCGGCAACTCTCTCTCTCTCTCACCCCAATCTTCCATCTTCATCTTCTTCACTTAATCACCTTCATTGAAGCCTTCTCCAAGAACAAGAAGAAAGAACACAAGTCAATCTATCCATTCAAACACCATACATCCTTGTTTAATTCTCAAGGTATGATGATCCTCCACAATTCTATCCAATTAATTTTCTTTTCTTTTCTTTTCTTCTTGATCGAAAAATTTGAGCTATGATTTAGATGCTTTGATCTTAGAATAATGAAATTAGATGTATTAGATATGATAATTAGGAAATAAAATTGAAACAAAAACAAGAACCCTAAACCCTATGTTAATGCCGAAATTTTTAGCATTTTTGTAGGATTTTTATTTTTTCTTCTTTTGATGATTGATTCATTCTTAATAGATGTTTAATTAGTGATTAGAATGAAAAGGAATTGAAAGCCCTATGTGTGTTTATGAATTTTCAATTAGAAT
Organism: Schizonepeta tenuifolia; assembly: GCA_029490685.1. Classification (NCBI taxonomy): domain Eukaryota; kingdom Viridiplantae; phylum Streptophyta; class Magnoliopsida; order Lamiales; family Lamiaceae; genus Schizonepeta; species Schizonepeta tenuifolia. The sequence continues at coordinate 29,296,036 of CM055958.1, forward strand.
TTGAATTGAATTTAGGGGTTTATGCATGTTAGTTGATTTTGGAATTGCAATTGATTAATGGTTGTTATAATAGGTTGATTAGTGAATATATGTTGTTAATTGGAGAAGAAAATCATCCCTTAACATATGTATAAAAACAGAAATTTATTAAGTGATTAGGGGTTTTCATGTATTGATGTTAAGTGATGAATTGATTAATGGAATATAGTTGCAAATAATGTTAGTTGATTATAGAATTTAATTGAGAATTTTCTAAAAATGTTTAATGAAACATAAGAGGTAAAGATCACTTTATAAACTGAGTTATAATGATGTTATGAGATGTTTGCATGCATGAAAACGTTTCACGTTAGACGTAGTTTAATGTCGTAAAATTTGAATGAAATCCGACAACGTTGAAAAATCGCGTAAGAGACAAACATGTAGTTGTAACTAATAATCGAGAAGTCGGATGAAAATTCTAATTTGATATTATTGTTTATAATGAAATTTAGAACAACTTTCTAGTTGACGTCATAAGCTTTCGAGTTGATATAATATGGGCTATAGTTATAGTCGAGAACTAGAACACGTTTGAAAGTTTTTGTTGGTTTAGTACTTGTTAGTTGAAATCCGACGTTAGAACATTGTGCTTTTGAACGAGTTTTGAGAAGGAGTTCATCACGTACGGAAGTACGTGATGACTGCCTTGGGAGTTCAGTTTCTAAAAAAAAATGAATACGAGAGCTTAGAACGAACCTAAGACGTTATACGTCAAACCTATCAAGCAATTAGGATTTTCACGGCAGTTTTGCGACCCTTGCCGGAAACTGTAATAACTTCCAGCTCGTTTATCGGATTTGTGATCCGTAAATTGGAGCGCGAACTAGACTTTCTAAGCTTTCTAATGGTACAGGGTTCACCCCCTGTTTCCAAATCCTCTGTTCTGGACAGCCTCCAGAGTTACTGGACTGTGCAGTGAAATTTCAGTTTCTTGTTTTCTAAGTTGTTTAGTTCACAACTTAGTTTCTTTTGATCGTTTAAGCCGTTTTTATCTAACGAACATCTCTTTACTGACCCTAGAGTCAAGTATAGGACCTCGAGTGATGAAAACCAGTCGAGATCTTATATCTTATCCTTTCTTTAAAGAAGTAATAAACGAGAATTTTCATAAAACGTTCAATGATCTAAAACGTAAATCGCCTAAGTTGATTCTTTCCAACTTAGTTTCTTATAATCTTTAAAGTCGTATTAAGATATCGACTACCTTCTCTACTGACCCGAGAGTCGAGTATGAGATCTTCCGAGTTCTAAACGAGATTGGTACGAGTCTCGTTTCCCGTTTAAGTAAAACAAATCTAGTAAGCATGCAAATGCCTAAAGAATGAAACAACTAAAACCTTCTTCGATTCTTTTTAATCGATTATCTTTTACAACCCGTTTTTAAGTATGTTTATTTTTACGATGAAGGAGCAAGCCAACTGTAGAGAAAGAACGGAAGATCCAAAGTTGGAAGCTTTTGCTTTAAGTTTTGTAAATCAAGGTGGGCTTTTATATACAAATAAAACGAGCAATGCTCGGAAAATCTTTCTTTATCGCTTTGAAATCTGTGTTTTCAAAGTGATAATATGGCATGAACTGTTTTATGTTTTATGTGAGTTCTCTTGTACCTATCTGAGTCAACATTCATGTTTTCCAGATTTAGAGTTAGTCTTTTTAGATTAACTAACGATCGGCTCTGAGTTAGCTGCTAAGTGCTTTCCAGAGTTAGTGCACTTTGTAACCTGTGGTGTATGTGATATCCTGTTGAGGGGTACCAGCCACGGTGAATTAGAATTGGTCAAGATTGAACGTAACATTAGTCAGAAAATGCTCGCGCGAGTGATTTATGAGAAAAAGTCAGAAAATGTTTAGTAGACACGGATTCTTTCAATAAAACTCCGATGTGCTACGTTTATAAAATGCCATATTTATCTATATCTATGATTATGATTTCGGCATCGTGCCCACTAAGTACGTTTGTACTTAGCCCTGCATTGTTTTCTAAATGTGCATGTTGAAGCGACGGTGAGCGGCGACGGTTGATGTTGAGTTAAAGGATAGATGCTTAGTTAGAACCCTTCCTCTGCCAACTTTGAATGATGATCGATGATGATGATGATGATGATGATGATGATGATGATAAGATGATAAAGATGAGTTTTAAAAATTAACATAGGAGTTAAAAGATGAGAAGTAAAAGAGAAGAAATTTTCTTAAATATTTCTACCTAAAAGTCGAAGAAAAGAAAACGAGGAAAAGAAATTTTTGATGATTTTTCTTGAGGATTGTTTGATAATTTCTTGGATAAATGTTTGATGATATATGTGTATGATGATTTGAGTGATTTATATGCATAAGCATGAAGTTGAGAATTTTTGTTGATTTATGTATATATATATATATATATTTCGATTTATTTGAAGAAAAATAAGGATTTTGTGTTTACATTATTATTTGTGGATTTGATGATGTTTTTGATGGATACAAGTATATAGAAGTATGAAATATGATTAAGTTAAGAGTTTAAGTTATTTCTTGAATTTTGGTGAAATTTTTGATATATATATATAAAGATGATGAATTTGTGATGATATAGATAATTTTAAGTGGAGTATGATGATCTTGATGAATTTTGAAGGAAGTATAATGCATAGAAGATAAGAAATAATGAGATAGTAATCTCTTGCAAATTTTTATAAAAAAATTCAAAGGAAAAAATATATATAAGTGTTCTTGATGTTCTTGAAGAACATGAAGATATGAAGATGAGTTCATAGTGTTTTTGGTAAATTTTTGAAGATTTGAAGATTAAATAAAATAATTATTAATTATTATTTTTAGCATAAAAATCGAAGAATATATATATTTATTTAGTTGATGGATTTCTTTGATGTGATGATGAAAATATAGATTAAATAAGATTTTGAGCATGTTAAGAATTAATTGAGAAAAGCATAACTTCTATAAATTTTTTTTGGATTTCGATCCATATAAGAAAAAAGAAAATAATAAATTTTGGAGTTATAAGTTAAATAAAACAAAGAAAGATATTTCTTTGTTGAGAATGTTAATTTTTAATTCATAAGAGATGTAGAACTCATAAGTTATGATGTTTGAGTATTTTAAGAAATAAAATAGAAAATAGAATATTAATATTAAAATTTAATTGAGGAATAAAAGAAATTAAAATAAAGGAAAATGAGTTTTCTAGGAAGAAATGTCCTAAAAATCAAGTATAAGAACTAAGAGATGAATTTTACATAGTTGAGTTCGTTTACTTATTTTGATTGAGAAATCGATCAAAGGAAATTTTTGGAAGAATAATAATAATGAAATAGAATATTCAATTTAGTGGAATAATTTCCTAAAAAACTAGAAATTTCGAATGATATGAGATATAAGTTGGATGTTTACATTCTTGAGTATTTTTAAATGTTTGGATGATGATTTTATGAGATGAAGTGTTATGTGCATAAACTAGAGTTTTTAAAGTTTGAGAAACGAACAAGTTTGCATGTTAATATGAGAAAAACGAATTTGATGAGTTTTAATATTTGGAAGTTAAATTCTTGATGTTATATGATATATTAGGTGATGTATTATGATGTTTGAGTAAAAATAATCGAGTTTGGTTTTTGAATCGTTTTAATCGGAGTTAAAACATATAAGTTATCGAGTATTGAAGTTTAAGAACGAAAAACCGAGTTTTATTAAATAAAAACGAAAATTAAGAGTTTTTAATTGAGAAAAAGATTAAATAATGGAGTTGAGTTATCAAGTTGAGAAAATTATCTGAGTTTGAGCTCGTATTTGGATAAGTGATAACGTAGTTTAAAATCGAGAAAATTTTAATAGAGGTTTTGGATTTTAAATTCAAAACTATTCTTTAATTTAATAAGAGTAACGAAATTATTTTCGTTGAAATCCGAAGTTATAACTTTCTAAAGTTAAAAGTCGAGTAGTAATAAGTGAGCATGAGACTGCATTTGAGATGTGAATTAAATTCTGTGTTCATTTTTATGTTTGAATGAATTTATGTGACTAAGTGGAATTTTCTTTTTCCGCCTATTTATGAAGTCAGTCATTTACCTATTTATGAATGCTCGATTATTGATGTGAAAGTTTTGATGCGAATGATTTGTGATGTTAGTAATCGAGAATTAATTCTATAATTTTTTGAGTTCGTATAACTCAGAAAATTGAGAAGTATGAGACAAAAGGAATAGTAAATTCTCGTTTTGCGTGAATTATTTTTTTTAGAGTCAAGAGTTCGAGTTCGAGAAATAAATAAGTAATCGAATACAGACGAGAAATCGAAGAAGAGATCGATTAAGATAAGATAAGATAAGAAAGACCCGAGTCAAGTAGAAGTCCTTCAGCCGAGCCCGAAGTTTATCTTACATTTTACGTTTTACGAGATAGTAATCTCGTCCTTAATCAATGTTATTCTTGAAGGGCCAAGCGGGACTGAAAAGTAACAAGGAGATGAAAAGAGTAAGCTACCTCGACTAAGTTTGCAGCAGTTAGGTGGGCTTTTCTAAAACCGAAAAATTGATGAATGCTATTATTTATTGAGTATTATTACGTGAATTTTTAAAGTTAATTGACTTGCCATTTATCTGAGTTTGGTATGCTTTATCACCTGCTTTGAGTTATTATTGTTATCCTGTGATGAGGCAGGAACCCACGTGTGGTATTTTAATTGTTTGAGGTGACTGTGATGCTTTACTTCAGTTTAGCCGGTCACAGTGTTTGAGAAGGAGGCCTACTTCTCGACACAATGATGATGATGTGGTAGATAATTCATACCTATGTTAAATATTATATCTTGACTACGCGGTCCATTTAGAAAATAAAATAATTTTGCATTCACAAGTAAAAAAATGTTTTAAATCATACTAATACTTGTGATGCAGGGAGAAACGTGAAATATATTTAATAAGATAAATATACGAACTCCATTGACAACCATTATATACCGGAATACGTATAATAAGGGTTAATCCGTTGATTCACTATTGAATATACAGGAAGAATACCACGAGAAGGGAACAATCCCACACTCTACATTTCAACTCAAATTCGACTCCCCTAAAACATAAAATAAAGCACCTATTTATAATAAAACGCTAGACATCTAAAAGGAAACAAAAAAACTTATTGACCAAGACAAATAATTAAATAGATACAATATATTCTACATCACAAAGTTTTTCAAAACGTGCAAGTTAGCATGTGTTCAAATTATTCTGCATGGGAACACATGCAGGGCTGAGTACTTCGTACTCAGTGCAGGTGAGCATGGGGGCAAGTGAGGAGCTATCAGTGAATGACCTGAACCAGGCGCTGGGCAACGAAATGGGCGGAGTTCAGTGATGACCCCTTCTTCAAGGCTAGCACGACAAAGGGATATATGATGAAGGATGATGCCTTATGGGTGTGTCACTGGATCCTTGCCTACCATTTTTTCAGGAAGAAGGATAGCATCAACTTTGTCACTCTCCAAGAGATCTTCATATTGTGGAGCATGGTGCACAGGCAAAGGCTCAACTTTGGGGCCTACGCTATGCACCATTTCAAGGATATTGTGAACTCTCGCAATCAGAGGTTTTGTCTTGCCCACCTGGTGACTCGCTATGCCTAGGAAATGCATGGATTTGATGAAGCCACTGTGCAGCTACAACCGATGCAAGAGGAGCGCCTGGACCTCGCTTGCTTGACAGCCATGGGCGTATATGGAAGGGATGAAGAAGGAGGACTAGTGTTTGTGATTCCACCAGATGAGCCTGCCCAAGTTGTTGACACTCCCCCTCAATCAGTTGGAGGTGGAGTACCCAATACTCCGGTATTGCCTACCCAAGATGTAGCAGTGATGGTGGAGTGCTTGGCCAAGCTGGAGGAGAGCAATGCCAGGCTGGAGCAACTTGGATTGGAGAACAAGCAAGCCCTTGCCGATATCATGAGTACCTTGAAGATTGATCCGACCAGGTCAGGTTCTAACCCTGCCCAATGATTTTGTCCTCCCAGTTGTTAGTAGCTTAGGTTTTTATTTTTGTGTTTAATTTTGTGTTTTTCGTATTTTTATTTTTGAGTTTAAATGTTTTTAAAGTTTTGTTTTAAGTCTGAGTTTATGATCTACCTTGATTTTCACTCACTTTACCATGAGGGGTAGAGCGTCTATTTTTATGAGTCTTAGTTTTGTGTTGGTCTGCGCCTTTCACCCACTTTGCCCAAGCAAAGTGTGTGGGTGGGATGAGCATCTTTTGTGTGTGTATGAGAGGTCAAGCATGCTTAGAATGATTGGATAATTTATGAGCATAATTTGATTTTGAGTTGTATGGTAGGAGCATTCTTTGTATTCTAGTCCAAACATGATCGTATGTAGATAGGGATGCTGAACGAACTTGTGAGCATATCATTGTGAGGATTTGAGCTTTTCACTGCATGTTTATGACCAAGCAGTTTCTATCTTGTGTAATTTTATGATGTGCTCATTTGGATCTATCTAGAACTTGTCTGTCTACTCCTTGAGACCTTGTTGATTTAGGCTAGATGAACTTAGATGAATTAGGCACGTTCTTTCTTTTGTAAGCCCAAACTGAGCGAAAGAGCCTGCCCAACTGAATTTTCCTTGTTAAGCCCCTTTGAGATTTTATAATTTCTTTGATCAGATATATACAGCCTATACACTATATCTTATCCGGTCAATAAGGACTTAGGTGCATGATAGATGATGGGAGAAGAAGAGAAGCAGTTGAGCCGTTGAAAGAAAAAAATATAAGGACTAGTAAATAAAGGACTTAGAAAAAGAAAAAAAAGAAAATACAAAAAAAGAAGAAAAGAGAAAAGTCCTAAATAAGTGCTAAGGCCTGCAAGAAGAGAATGCGAAGGAAAAGAAGCTAAGGTTGGCCGCTTCGCTTGGCTAATCTAAGTCTAAATGACCCAAGCCTAATTCCAAATATTTCCCACCCTTGCCAAAGCCAAGTTACAACCAAATAAAACACCTAAGGATAAGTGATTTGAACCTATTCCAAGCCTATGATTTGATCTATTTGATGATTTGCTTGGACTGGTTTATTTACTTGAGTTGTATGTGAACTGGGTTATGCTCTATCTTATTTCTTTATCCTATGTTGTTCTAACTTCTAATTGTGTTTTGAGTCAAGTCTTTGAGTTTTTTCTGTTTTTCTTTTGTTTGGGCAAGCCATATACCATGCCTGAGAACAGGCATGACTTTAAGTGCGTGGGTATGACGAGCCCATATTTTGTGCTCTTTTCATGTGTGTTTTAGGTCTAGATCGAGTCTATTTTAGTGTCTTATGTGTCTGTTTTATGTCTGGGAGGACACTTGAGTTGGCAGGGCAAGGAAAGGCAGGAATTGGGCAAGACTGGAGCCAAAACATGCAAAAAGAGTGATAACTAGCGATACGATGTAATGACCATAGTAGCCGTGCTCGTAGCTCAAGCTACCGAGGGTATAAGTCCAAATCAAGATGAAGAGCTGCTCCATTTTCAGTGGTATGGTCAATCTAGACATTGTGTGTTTCGCTCTAGAAGGCAAGATGTAAGCTGGTCGTGGGCAAGAGATGGCAAAGAGATTGAGGAAGCAGAGTGCAGAGCTTGAGCAATGATGTTAGCGCGTGAAGATGCAGCTGTTAGAGTCCTACAAGGAAACAAATTCCTTGCAACACAAGATTTGGATCGGAGTTTTCTACTACAACAGTAGCACTTTTTTAGCGATAAGGAAGGAGTTCTTTCTAACCTTATCCGTGGATTTTTACATGGACGCAGCCGGCCCGTTCTCTAAAAGGCCCGTTTATGGGTTTGCCCTAGTTTCTGTACTCTATAAATACATCCATGCATGCAAGGGGCAAGATACACTTTTTACAGCCTTTACTTCTTCAAGTTTTTCTTATATTCCGCAGCAAACAGTTTACATTTTATGTTCTTAGATACAATTTATTTTTATTGTTAAGTCCCATCTAGGGCAAACACCTTTTGCTTATCGTTATTGATTCAAATATGTTTTTCTTTATCTTTTTTATTTTCGTTATTTACTTTATTTCTAGCTAAGCTTTTAAATCCAGGTTTAGGGTAGATGATATGATGTATAACTTGTAAATCTTGTGAGGTCTAAGTGTTCTTGATAGTTGTGTATAAGTGTGTTCCCGAGGCATTGGGCAACGATTCCAAAGAAGTTCGGTAGTCACAGGTAACTCGGAAGGTCAACGAGCCCTGGGCACATACGGATTCCTACATCGCATGAGGGTTATCAAGTGCTGGTCATGCTTGCCTTACGTTCCTTGAGAGCGGCAAGAATGGGTTGTATGTCTTGGCCTAGACCTGCAAAAATGTGTCAATGCTGATGAATGTGAGACAGAGATCCTCGTTATCTCACCTGCGCCGGAGTAGACCCATCTAGAACCAAATGTTGCTTGACCAACATGCATTGTATAAGGGGTTATGCTGGGGAATTTTGGGCAAGCAAGAGGATTGGCTAGGGTGTCCCTTTCAAGACTTAAACATAAGGAAGGAGCTGGGCGGACTATGTAGCGTACACGACGACGTGACAATGGGGACCCTGCATAGTTTTAGCCTATAACCACTGACACACTCACACAACAAATATCTTTGAATCAATGATCGAGTTAAAGTTATACTCATTGATTCGAAACCTAAATCTGGATTGTTTTTATTACTAATCTTTCTGCTTGTCAAGTTACAGTTATTTACTTTGAGCAGTTTGCCAAAGGTGATAGTGACAGTTGCCCAAGGCTATAGTAGATAGATACTCAACACAACCTTTCTGTGCCCCAACCAGAGATTACCGCGAGCAACTCCCTGTGAGATCGACCATGTACTTGCGAACTAGTTGTTCCTAGGGGTAGGCATAGGAGTAAAATACATATGATATTTTATCGCAACTTAAACGACGGCTGCGTAAAAGCAGCGTGTGAGCTCCTACAATGTCCGCTTCTTTAAGTAGACAAAATGCACTAGGACGATGGAGATTGACGTCGGTGCAAAAATGCACGATGGCGGTGCGACAATTGGCCACCAGTGGTGCTGTGGATGTATTTGACAAGTACTAGAAGATTGGAGATAGCACCGTTCGTAGTTGCCTTAAAAAACTTTGTCGAGTAGTCATCGAGCACTTCGGCGAGAGATACTTGAGGAAGCTAAATGCTGCCAACACCGCTCGCCTGCTCCAAATGCACATGGCACAGCATGGATTTCCGGGAAATCTCGAGAGTTTGGATTGCATGCACTGGGCATGGAGAAATTGCCCAAAAAGATGGGCGGTTGCCTACACGCGCAGCGATCAAGGCGAGCCAACCTTAATTTTGGAGGTGGTGGTGTCGCAGGATTTGTGAATGTGGCATGCCTTTTTTGGGTGTGACGGCTCCAACAACGATATCAACGTCCTCAACCAATCGCCCTTGTTCGCCGACGTGCTTGAGAATAAAGCTTTGGAGTGCAACTTCACCGTCATAGGTCGGCAGTACGACAAGGGGTACTATTTGACCGATGGGATCTACCCTTGTTGGCCAACACTGATCAAGGCTTCTAAGGTTGAAACTGACCCTAAGACAGCGAGGTTAAAGAAGATGCAAGAATCGGTCAGAAATGACATAGAGCGGGCTTTTGGAGTTCTTCAAGCTCAATGGGGAATAATTCAGAATCCGGCACAATGCTGGTATACGAGGCATCTCTGAGATATCATGTTCACGTGCATTATTTTGCACAACATGATAATCGAAGACGAGCGAGAGGATGTGAAGAATTTGAGAGACGACTCCGATGCAGTGTATCCCAGAGGGCCACTCCACTCGCCTTTGACAATTATCTCAAACGGAAAGACGACTTGAGAGATCAACGAAAGCACCTTCGGCTCACCAATGATCTCATCGAGCACCTTTGGCGCCGATTTGGACCTCTACACGAGTAGTCCATATTTTAATTAATGTAATTTTTTTTTTATTTCAATCAATCTAAATTTTTTATTTCAATTAATGTAATATTTTATTTTATTTGAATTAATGTAATATTTTATGTTATTTTTATTAATGTAATTTTCTGAATTAATTTAATGGAAAATGTTAATATTAAAGTTAGAGACAGCTTAAAGACAGTTGGGTTGCAGGGGTAGATGTCTCTAAGCTGTCTCTAGTGCAGAAAGTGGAGATGGAGACACCTTGGAGACACCTAAGTGTCTCCAAGGGTTGCAGAAAGCCTTAAACTACCCACAATGGTAGAGACACTTAGGTATCTCCTTCTCCTGTGGGGCCCAGATAGAGGACGTCTCCTACAATGGAACTGTCTTTGTGCTGTCTTCATCTAATTAGTTTCTAAATATTCATTTTGCATTAATTTTAATTAGAAATTTTGAAAATTTTATTAATTTAGATAAATACTAGTACAATACATTAATCAAAATAAAATAAAAACATTACATCAATTGAAATATTAAAAATAAAATACATCTTAGTCTTGAAGAGGTCCAAATCAGCTCTAAAGATGCTCAATCAAATTATTGGTGAGTCGGTTGTGTTTCCTTGTATCTCTCAACTCTTTTTCCTGTTTGAGATAATTTTTCCATGAAAGCGGAGTGGGCTGCCGGTGTACATCACTCGCCGTCGATGTTTCTGCGTCCTCTCTCCAGTTCTCAACATCCTCTCTCTCGTCTTCAATGATCATGTTGTGCAAAAATGCAAGTAAACATGATATTTCGGAGGTGCTTTGTATACCAGTTCCGAGCCGGATTCCTAATAATTCCCCATCGGGCTTGAAGAACTCCGAACGCCCGTTCGATATCTTCCTCGCCGCTTCCTGCATCTTCTTGAATCCCACCGTCTTCAGGTCCGTTGGAACCAGAGGACTCTTGATTAGTGTTGGCCAACAAGGGTAGATCCCATCGGTTAAGTAGTAACCCCTGTCGTAGTGCTTTCTGTTCACTATGAATTCACATGTCGGAGCCCTATCTTCAAGAACGTCAGTGAATAATGGTGACTGGTTGAGGACGTTGATATCGTTGTTGGAGCCTGCCACTCCAAAAAAGGTGTGTCAGATCTATAAATCTTGAAACGCCACGGCCTCAAGAATTAAGGTCGGCACGCCCACATCTCATCCTGTGTAGGCAGCTGCCCACGCCTTTGGACAATTCCTCCATGCCCAGTGCATACAATCCAGGCTCCCGAGCATACCTGAAAATCGTACCTCTTCTCGTGCATCTGCAGCAGCCGAGTGGTGTCATTCGCATTTGGCTTCCTCAAGTACACGTCACCAAAAAGCTCGATGACAGCTTTGCAGAAATTCTGGAGGCATTGATGGCCCGTCATATCTCCAATCTTCAAGTATTCATCGCAGACATGTGGTGCACCACCGGTGGCTAGTTGACTAACGACCATTACACATTTTTGCACCGACTTCACGCCCCATTTGTCGGTTGCATCTCGTTTCTGATTGAAGTAGCTCACATTTTGCTCTAACGTTGAGTAAATCTTCAAGAACAGATGATTCTGCATCCGAAAACGCCGGCGGAAAAATGAAGGGTCGTACGTCGGATTGTTGTTGAAGTAGTCGACGTTCAACTGTCGGCACGCCGCCTCCCGATCGTGCATTACCACGGTCATCTTGCCCTTCTTTTTTTTTCTTTGCAGCAACCTATTGAACGAGAGCATCTTGCACGTTTAAGACAAGCGAGATACTCTCGTCATCGATGTTATGAGATGAGTAGTCGGTAGAAGATTCCAACGAGGAAGACATTTCTTGGACAGAAAAATAGAGAGAAAAGAAGATAAATGTGAATTTAGTGTGGAGAAATAAGGATGGAAAAAAGAGGTATTTATAGGTGATTTTTTTAAAAAAATCGGTCGATTTTAGCCGTTCGGCAATGGCTCATTTTTTGTTTTAAATTCCGTTAAACTTTTTCTTTTTTTTTTAATTAGAGTGTGTGTCCCACACGCGTCTCATCAAGACGGCTCGACGCAGCAGGACCTGCTCGGGCTCCTCTTCGCTGCACCGGGGGGTCTCGATGGCTCGGCTATCTCGAGCCAGCCTTCGAGACCCCCTTTGTAGATGGTCTTATGGGCTAAATCAAGCGAGGCTTTGAGTATTGATGAACCTTATGTCTTAGTTTTATAATTTTATTGCACTTTATACTAGTGATTTCTCTCTTTGTTCATTTAAATGAGTTTCTTGTTATTTATTGTTATTGCTTGATCACCAATGACAAAGAGAATGACTATGTTTAATTCTGGGAAGGTAATGTAGTGGAAAGATGAGTGACGCAAGAACCTGATCCTTGTTTGATTGTGAGTGATTTGCATATGGATATGTTATTTGTCTTGTGCGACACATGTAGTTTGAGTTAAAAATTGATGATTCTAAACCTATTAGGGGGTGTTTGGTAGCACACACTGGATTAGGTAAGATTAATAAATTTTTGATTAATAATTGGAGAGGTCAGGTAAATTTAGTATAGGACTTCCGTTTGGTAGCATTTTAGTAATAACTGTTTATCTTGTCCGCACGTTTGGTAGGATCTATTAAAATCGGGATTAACTTTAAGTGTTCCAATTTAGACCTTGCACTGGTTTAATAATTACAAATACACTATGACATATATATACAGAGCAAACAACACAATACGAGCTTCATTCCACCCAAACCCTAGAACCGAGTGGACTCAAGGCATTGACGGTGATAAATCTTCTGCGCAGAATTCTGACTTCGGAAATTGAGTGAAATGAGTTCCGTGAATGCATGTTAGATCTTCAGGGTTTATCAACGCAAGGGGTGTGAGTGATTGTTAGATTTTTGTTCCTACTTGGTCTTGTTTTTCCCCCAAATTTCTAATCTCGTTAAATCATCTTTCCTGTTATTGATGGGTGTCTTGAAATTGTAGTTAGCACCCTTTTTCCTACATTGAAATGGCGAATTAGGTATTAGACTTTTCCACTTGTATTAGGTATTAATTATTTCCAATGGTTTGAAGAAGAAAAATCTGGGCTTAATTAGGTATTCCAATCTGTTATTGCTAGGGTTATCGGTCCAATTAATTGAGTTTATGGAATTGAAACAAAAAGAAGGGTTTGTTTATGGAAAATGACGAGATGAACTAAAAAATGGATTAATTTCGGTATATTATTATTGTGGAGTTTGACTATTTGTAGTTGTTTGAAAACGAAAAAGAGCTGTAATGTCTATTTCGTTTTGGGCTTCATATTATCAAATCCACTACTACCAATTGTAGCTTAACATTGTGATTGTATACAATTCAGATTTGAGACTACTAGTATAGAGTTTTTCTTTCCCTATGATACTTTTCTTTTCTCAACCTGCAATATATCCTCAAGATATCTGGTATTATCTTTAATTATTTGTATAGATTGCTCAGTTTGAATTGTATGTTTTATGAAATTTTCTGCTTCTATAGATGCTTACAAAAGTACATCGTGTGGAGTAGAGGACACAAACTGTATCGAGGATTTCTTGCGAGATTAATATGTGTCTCTGTGAAATTAGTTTGAAATCAAGGTTATGAAACTTAATTTGTTGCTTGATGAATATGCTTAAAAACCTACATCTTACTCGAAGATATAGGAGACACTTTCAATTTCAGAAATTAATATGAAATTAAAGTTAAGAAACTTAATCTTTGGCTGGAATAACATCACAAAAAACCCACATCTTGCTCGAAGATATATGAGACATGTGCTGATTTTCAGAACTTTGAATGAATTGTTGGTTAAGAAACTTATGCTAATTTATAAAATGCAGTTGCCCTAGCTGATTATGGGTCCAAATTTCAAACTGTATAAATTATGGTTTTCAATAAGAAAATTGATGTGTTGCTTTCTTCGTCTTAGGTAGCAGTTGTCCTGGGCATGGTAGGAGTTATAAGTCTCAAAAGGGTGAGAAGAAGACTCGGCGTAGTTGGTCCCCGATGGAAGAAACTTTCCTGATTGCATGTCTCAAAGAACTGGTGGCAACTTCTTGGAGGGCTGATAATGGGTTCAAAATGGGATACCAACCTGCGGTGGATTTACATGCAGCCACGGGGAGTCAATTGATCTCCCTTTTTTTTGATGCAAAATTACTATTATACCCCTAATAAAATTTGTTATATCCTAATATATGTCATACCCTGATCCTTTATAAGTCGTTAAGTTCGTCTTAAGTGAGCTTATGTGCCTTAATTATGTGCCCTTGTGTGATAAAAATTTCCGAGAAAAGAAATTTTCTTGTGAAATTACTAAAATACCCTTGAATGACTTTACGTAATTTTTATCATTTCGGTTATCCGAATCAATTATGTGATGAATTGATTGAGCATGATTATGTGATTTTGAGTTTGAGTTTAAATTTTGGAGAATTATGAGAAGTTTCATTTTTGGATGAATAGTAACTTTTCTCGAGTAATCACTATTCATCGAACTTTTCCGAATTTCGTCTAATTAGTGTCTTTTGAGTCTAAAAATGATTCTAGAAGCTTTTTTAGATAGATTTGAGAGCCGTCAGAAATTATCCGAGGGAAACTTCAATAAAGGTCTATAAAACCCTAATATGAATAGTGAATTCCAACTTTTTCTTCGTTTCTCAAAATTTTAATCTGAAAACTTGATTTCTGGATTCTTTGTTTTTTTTGGTGAAGTTAGAGACGAAGTAGAGAGAATTTCAATGTCAAGAAAGAGTCGTGGTGAGTTTCAAATCGTTTGAGAGTTTAATGAAAAAGTAGGGTTAAATTGCACCAGATAACTTTTTCTTTCGGCGAAATTTATATCGTGTTGTTTATCACAGGTGCAACTAATTCAATTAAAAACCTATCCTACTCTCATTTCGCTCACTCTCTCACACGTTCTCTCTCTCTTAAACATCTCTTGCTCTTAATCATCTATTTCTCTACTCACTCTCCATCGACCTCTCTCTCTTCTCTCTCCCTCTCGGCAAAGACACACACACACACACACCAATCAACCATTGTTGAGCAACCTTCAAGCTCCAAGAATGAGGATAACTTAGTCTCCGATCATCCACCGACTAATCTAATAAGGTATTCGCAATCCCCTCGTTATGGTGATCGATTTAAGACTAGGATTCATCCCTTTCTCTTCTTGTTGAAAATCGGCAGCTTGTGACCAAGAGATGGAGCTCGATTTTTGCTTGTTCGGAACGTAGAGTTGTGTGGATTGAAGCCCTTTGATCGATCAGGCTTTCGAGTCTAAGTAAGTTCTCTTGATTCTTGTTTGATTCTAGTGGTGAGAACTCAAGGAAATCCCTTATTTTTCCCTCTTTTGTTCGATCAAAATGATCCTTTGAGCAAGGAAATCGAAGCCTCTTTTCTTAGCTTTGATCTTTGATCTTTTTGGTTGATTTTTATGCAAGGAAACAAGAGTTAAAAATTGATTCTTCCCCCTCTAGAAATCTACCGAAAATTGAAGCTAGGGGTAGGGATTTGATTTTTGATTTTGAGCATGATATTCATGATCCTCGTGTGTGTATATACATGAAAATTTGAAGAGAAAAATTGTGATATACATGTATGTGTGAATACCGAAAATTTGAGTATGATTTAGGTATTTTTGTGTTGATGATTCAAGTATGATTTTTATGATGGATTTGTGTTCTAGAAAATAATCTAAGAGTTTGTGTGTGATTGATTGAATGAAAGGAATTTTTCTTCCTTTTTCTCTCCTAAAAACCGATGGATATGAGTGTAAGTTTAGGATGTTTTTATTTTGTTGTTCTTGTTATGAAGTTTTTGATGATTCTTAAATGATGAGGATGCATGAAAATGAAAGAATGAAAGAATATAAATTTTCCCCAAAATATTATGAAAATGCCGAAATATATATATATGTGTGAAGGAAATTGATTTTTGTGATGTTTTTGATGATATGTGGTTAGATGATGTGTGATTCGATGATTTAAGGAAGATGAAATAAGAGAAATGAGAGAATGAATTTTGCGTAATTTTTCTACAAAATTTCAAACCAAAATGAGCAAAAAGGTTGATGATTCTCGATGTTGCATGTTAGTTTTGATTAATATGATGATTTGATGATGAAGATGAAGTTAAAATAACTAGAGTTACTTTTCAAAATTCTTGAATCCGAGTATATATGGAAAAGTTATCGAGTAACGAAATTTGACTAATGAAAAATCAAGTTAAACTAAGAAACGAGAAATTTTGTAAAAAAAAAAAATTAAAAATAAGAAAAAATTAACCGAGTTAATAAGTAATTAGAAGTAATTAGAACCTTTTTACCGAGTTTAGTAAATTTCCGAGTAATGACACGTTTTACGAGAAAATGATGAAAAATTTATTCCGTAAAATTTTAATAAGAGTTTCGGATTTTAAATTCGATTTTATAGTTAAAGTCTTTGAATTATTATAAGAGAAATGAAACTAATTTCATTTAAATTTAATAACTTTTATTTTCTAAAGTTAGAACCGAGTAGAGTCGAGTCAGCATGAATCAGTAACTGAGTCTTGAATGAGTAACCGATTTTATAATTATGATTAAATAATTTTCTAGAATTTTCTAGAATATTTTATTATATATTTGAATTTTTTTTCTTTTTCCATCTATTTATCGAAGTCGATCATTTACCTGTTTGTGAATGTTCGATTTTTGATCTGAAAGTTTGTTTGTGATATTAGAAACCGAGAATTAATCTCGTAATTTTTTGAGTTCGTTTAACTCGAGAAATCGAGAAAAACGAGACTTGTGATGTGAATAGTATTTTATGATATTTATGGATTATTTCATTATTAAAATATCTGGATGTTATTGAGTCAAGTATCTGAGTCTGAAAGTCAGGTTGTTTAGTAATTGGGTAGAACCGAGAAACCGAGAAAGACTGAGTTAGTTAAGTCGAGATAAGTTAAGAAATCCAAGTCAAGTAGAAGTCCTTCAGCCGAGCGTTAAAGTTCGTTACGCTTTTCGAGTAAGTAGTCTCGCCCTTATAAGATATTATTTTGAAGGAACGAGAGGGATCGAGAAGTGAAAGCGAGAGAAGAAAGCAGCTAACCCGACAAACCCCTCAGCAGTCAGGTGGGCTTTTTAACCGAAACAAAGTGATGACTGTGATTATTATTATCATATTATGTAAGTTTTTAAATTAATTGACTTGTCATTTTATCTGAGTTTTGGTATGTTTAATCATCTAGTTGAGTTATTATTATCCTGTGTGAGACAGGGATACACGTATTGTTATTAATTGCTTGATGTGATTGTGAGCCTTGCTTCGATTGGGCCGGTCACAGTGTTTGAGAATGAGGCCTACTTCTCGACACACAGGAATTATGTGGTAGATTGATTCATGCCTCCTATATAAATTATATATGTTGACTTAAGAAAAAAAAATGATTTTGCATTCACAAGTTAAATGTTTTTAAATTGTACTAATACTTGTGATGCAGTGGCAAGGCAAGTTCAATTATATAGCTCTATCGAGCAAAGCTAAATTATTTTGGCATGTGTTCACTGAGAACGAAGTACTTAGCCCTGCATGTATTTCTAAACGTGCAAGTTAGCTGGATGGTGATGGCAGACGGTGCTCGGCGGTGTGTTTATTTGAATAAAGTCGAGTCTTCTTTTGGTTTAAGCTTGCAATTGCATATCTTCATATATGTAATTGTGGGACTTGAGACGTTATTCCGCTGCATGATAAACAAAATTGTTTATTTGTTTTAATTATAACACTTGACGTTGTGTCGATACAATGAGCTTGATGCTCGAAACTATTTCCCGTATTTCTTTTTAATCTACTTGACTTGGACTTGAGATATTTTATATGCTTTCGACACATGATTTATTTATTAATGCTCGTTTGTTTGAGATAAGAATTGAAAGCATGTTCTATTTGTTATCGCTTTCAATCTATATTCCCCTATTCTCGAGCATGATCTCTTGTCGAGTTATATTTTATTCCGAGGTTTCACCTCACTGTCCAATGGATTCTTGTCGTCTTTATACACAAGAATTCGGGCTGTGACAATATACCCTTCAACTCTTTACTCTTACGTATTAACACTTACTGACTTACTGAACTTCTTCAGTTTTTCTTCTCTTCTGTGATAGCAAATTCGAAACTCCCCCTTTCTCTCGTTTTTGAATTGCAACATCCAACAAGAGGTAATTCTACTATGCTCTTTAATTTATGGCTAAAAAGTATCAACTAAGAGTAAAAAACCATGAAATAGTGAAAAGATTATTTAAGTATTTTAGGGATTTTAATTGGATCCGGTAGTTTTATTTAAGTTTAATGGATTTCGATTTTTAATTTTCGATTGATATTTGGTAATGGGTTGTGCTGCTTATGAATTAATGATAAAGAATAAAAGAAATACAAATCTATATATGTGTGTGCGTGGTTGAAGATGTAGTAGAAATTCATTCTTTATTTGTTAATTGTTATTAATTATTATTTTATTAGCTTGATGTAATCAATGGAGACTCAATAGTCAACACTAAACTAATGTAGACTATAGTTTATGTTATTGTTATTAACTTAATTTATTGTTTTTATGAAAGGGTAAGGAAAGATAACTGAGAAACTTAGCTACTTTCACCCAACTGTTCAATGTAGTCCAACTATTCGTAAAAATGTATCTTTGATGTGTGTATACGAAATTATGTATGATTATACTGATATATTATTTCTTTGATTCATTTTTATGCAGAATATGTCAATTGTCACAACCCAAAATCCGGTGTGTAGAAACGATCAGACTCCATTGGAGTGTGAAGGTGAAACCATTAAATAAACATAGTACACAACTTAACTCGAGATGCAACAATACATTAATTCTATTGAATTAGAAATGTGAAACCATCAAATAAACTTGACTCAACAGGAATCATGCTCGGGAAAAAGGGTTTAAAGACTGAAAATGATAACGAACATGAACAGGCTTTCAAATCATATCTCAACATAGAACGAGCATATATAATTTACATACGTTTCACAAAATATATAAATATAAGTTTTCCAAATCCAAATCAGGCAGAAATAAAAGACAACGGTCATAGGAAATTATTTCGAGCACACGGCTTATTGGATCATCACCATATCAGAGTTTATCAAAAAGATATAACCAAAAGATTATCATGCAGCGGAGACATCACTCACTTCCAACAATATGTATGAAGATATGTAATTGCCGACTCAAACTTTCAATTTAACAAGGACACACCACCAAGTATCATCCTCGCCATCCTCATCCATCGCTAACCTGCACGTTTAGAATTACATGCAGGGCTGAGTACTTCGTACTCAGTGAACACATGCCAAAAATATTTTTAAAACTTTGCTCACTAGAGCTATATAATTGAACTTGCCTTGCCAAGTGTTAGTATATTTGAAAAGCATTTTACTTGTGAATGCCTAAATCATTTTATTTTTTTGAAATCGACTGCGCAGTCAAAATATAATATAATAAAGGTATGAATCATCTACCGCATCAATATTGTGTCGAGAAGTAGGCCTCCTTCTCAAACACTGTGACCGGCTAAACCGAAGTAAAGCTCAAAGTCACCTCATCAATCAATTACCACACGCGGGTTCCTGCCTCACACAGGATATAATAACTCATGTAGATGAATAAGCATACCAAACTCAAATAGATGACAAGTTAATTAATTTTAAAAGCTTACATAATAATAATCAGTAAGTAATAGCATTCATCAGAGTTTTAGTTTTAGAAAAGCCCACCTGACTTCTGGTATACTGAGTCGAGGTTGCTTACTTTACGCTCCCTGACTACTTTTCAGTCCCGCTCGGTCCTTCAAAATAACATTGAATAAGGATGAGTTTATCGACTCGTAAAACGTAGAATAGACTTAGGGTTTGACTGAAGGACTTCTATTTGACTCGGGTCTTTCTTATCTTATTTTAGCTTTTCTACATCGTCATCTTTCTCAGTTTCTCGTTCTCGGATTATAGTCCTTACTTGATTTCTAATTACTTCTCAAACTCGAATTCTCGTTCTAGAAAATTAATAATCATACAAAACGAAAAGTACTATTTAACTCGTCTTATACTTCTCATGAACTCGAGTCATATAAGTTTAGAAAATCATAGCATCAATTCTCGACTATTATCACAAATTATTCATGTTATCATCTAGCACTCACATCAGAAATCGTAATCGAGCAGTCACATCAATAATCAGACATTCACATCAGTACTCAAACATTTTCATTCTAATCGAGCATCTATAATAACAATCAAACATTTATATTAAATAGATGATTAGCTTCTCAAGTAAGTGGATTAATAGAATCCTACTTAGTCACATAATCTCAATCAAGTTTTGAAATCTCAGAAATAATTCATATTTCAAATAAAGTTAACTTGTTACTGCTCAACTCGTAACTTTTAAAAAGAGTTTTAGCCTTGAACTTCTAACGACAACAATTTCATTAAGCCTTTTAATGACTCAAATAATAATTATTTTAAATTTAATATTCAAACTTCTATTTACATTTCTCGACTGTAAAATACGTCATCATTTTCTTCAAAATACGAGCTCATATTCGTATATACTCTCAACTTAATACTCAATATCAAATATTCATTATTTAATCTTTCTCTTTATTAAAAACTTTTATTTTTGTTTTTATTTAATAAAAACTCGGCTTTTCATTTCAAAACTTCTACGCTCGATAACTTCTACACTTTAACTCCAATTTAAGTGTTTTAAAAAAGCAAACTTGCTTATTTCTACTCAAATTTCATCATCAAGTCACTTAATAACTCATATATCATCATGAACTTAACATTCAAGTATTTATAACTTATTAACTCGTTTTTCTCATATTTGACCCGTATAACTTGCTCGTTTTTCAAACTTATAACTTCTCTTCGCTCAATTATCATTTCATAGCATCAATTACATATTCAAGCATACTTATAAACATCAACTTATAACTCATATCATTCAACTCTTTCAAATTTTCAAGAGATATTCCATTAATTTGAATATTCTAGTTTTATTATTATTATTTCTTCAATAACTTTTCTTATTCAGTTTCTTATTTATCTTTAACGAACTCAAATACGAGTAACTTATCTCTTAACTCATGTACTCCACTTCTAATACATTTCCTTATAGAAAAGTTCATTTTCTTTCATTTTATTCTTATTTTTATTTCTCAAATAAATTTTACACTATTCTATTTTCTTTTTAACATTAACATCACACTCATAACTTCTTTTCACTTGTCATCAAAATCCTTTTGCCCTTAACAAAGAGATGTCTTTCTTTGTTTTTAACTCATGACTTCTTATATAATTATTTCTTTTTCTTATTTTTCTTTTATTATATATATATATATATATATATATATATTTATCTTGATTTCCATCAATAAAATTTATGAAATTTTATTTTCTTCTCAATTTACTCAAACATGCTCAATATCTCATTTACTTCTTAATTTTCTTTTTATTTAATGAAATTCATCATTTTAATATATATAAATATATTTTTCAATTTTAATAATAAAAATAATTAATTTCTAATTATTTTATATCATCTTCAAATCTTCATAATTTTTCAAGAAAATGAAGAACACATCTTCATATCTTCTTATTAGACTCAAGAACATCAAGAATACTTATATAAATATTTTTACTAATTTAATCAATTTTTATTCCAAAAATTCAATAAAATTTATAAAAATCATATCCTCTTAATTCTTTAAATTTTCTTGTTTCTAACTTTACTCAAAAATTCATCCTTAACATCATAACATCATCATCAAAATTATCATACTTCATTAGAATCATCAAAAACTTATTTTCTTCAATATATATTTATATATATATATATGTATGTATATATATATATATATATATATCGAATTTTTCCAATAAATTCACAAAATTCATAAAATGACTTAAACTCACATCTTAATCATATTTTCATATATCATCATGCTCATACTCATCATAAACATCATAAAATCCATAAATCAACATTTAAGCATATTTTCTTCATTTTTATTCACATAAAATCGACAAAAATGAAATACATTCCACAAAAATTCTCATCTTCACATCTATTCATATAAATCACTCAAATCATCATCATAAACATATATCATCATCATATCATCAAATAATCACCAAATTCTCATCAAAGAATTATTTTTCCTATTTTTCTCTCTTATTCGATTTTTATCCTTTTTCTTAAGAAAATCATTTTCTTTATCTTTTAACTCGTAGATTAGTTCTTAAAACCTCTTGTTAATCATCTCATCATCATCATAAACCTAAGGTTTGCCTAAGCATAAAGTAAATCATGCATGTTTTTCCTTATTTTCTTCACTTACATATACATATATACAATTTAAATGAATGAAATCATACTTAAAAATATAAAACTTAAACTCCTTCTTGGTTGATGATTTCGGCAGCTTGGAGGAGGGGAAGATGATGGATTTTTCACTCCTTTCCTTGCATGAAAATATATATACAAGGTATCAAGATCATGACTTGAAAAATAAGGATCAAATCCTTACTTGAAATCCAAGAAAAATCGATAGATATAGGGGTTTTCTAAGCTTGTTTCAAACTTGAAAAAGAATGATAAAGATGCTGGCTTACTTTTCTTGATGATCTTGGAGAGGGAGGTGAAGAACTATATCAAGAAATCCTCAAGCTACATACATGGATCCATGGAGGAGCTTTGTATGTATATATGTATGTATGCTTCAATAGTGAAGGAGTAGGAAAATGAGAGTTGCTGCTGCTGCTCTTCTTCGGCAGTGAGAGGGAGAAGAAGGGTTGCTGCTCTTCTTGCTTCCCACGGTAGATATAAAGGGAGGAAAGGAGCTGCTACTGCTCCTTGATGCTCACGACTGAGATGAAGACGGAAGGGAGAGGGAGAGAGCTGATTTCTGCTGTTTCTCGGCAGAGAAAGGAAGACAAGAGAAGACTGCTCTCTCTCTTGATCTTTCTTTGGCAGCGAGAATATAGGAGATGAGAGAGTAGCTGCTATGGTTGCTTCTTTTCGGTAGAGAGAGAGGTCAGATTAAAGATGAAAGGTTGATGAACTTGTGGAATAGAGAGATGAATTTAACATGTGAGAAGATATGGAAAGATTAGAGAGAGAGAGAGAGAGATTGAGAGAGGGATTTGGAGAGAGGGGGGCCCGGTTATGTGGCTTATGGAGGGAGAGAGTAGCCTCCACTCTCTCAAGTGAGAGTGAAATAGGTTTTAGGGCTACTATTTTGGATAGGATGCAAACTTTTATCTGTGAAAAACGCCCGGAATAAAAGTTTTTCCGGCAGACAATATCCCTATAACGTCTAATAATTCACCTCGACTCTTTCCCAACATCAAAATTCTCTCTACATCGTCTTATATCTCCCAAAATAAATTAAAGAATCTAATTATATAATTTTTAGATCAAGATTCCGTCTAATGAAGAAAACATAAAAACTGCGCGGCCAATTTGCCATTAAGCAATTTATTTTAAAACTTCGTTCAACGTCCTCAGAAAATTCTCCAACTTATCTCAAAGGTCTTAAAATAAATTCTAGATTAAAATGAAACTAATTAGACTAAATTCAGAGTCAGTCGATGAATAGTGATTTCTCGGTTAACGTTACTATTCATCAAAAGTAAAAGTTTTCAGAAAATTCTGAAATGCATACTCAAGCTCAAACTCATATAATAATGCTCAAGCAATGCATCACATACTCGATTCGAATAATCGAAACGAGAAAAATTACATCAAAGCACGTAAGAGCATTTTCGTCATTTCACAAGAAAATTTATTTTCTTGAAAATTTTTAGCACTCAAAACTCATCATATATGCATATAATCTTATTTAATACGCACTCAATAACATAGAAAAGTTTGGGGTATTACATCAATGTTGAAATATTTCTAGAAAATAGACACAAAGCAGCCTTTGTCTAATGTGAGTCTCAATGAAAGAGAACAAGTCTTGCCCAAACCGACTACAAATTCAGCTACATCGCCGTGTTTAACCAAACTTCCTTCAGACCCAGGAAAACGACCAAAAATCACAAAGTATCATCATAATATTCTTGAAAGAGTTCGGAAGAAGTACTATTTAGATGATCCTATCAACCAAATCTTGAGAACTTTTCTCAGCAAGATTTTGATGGGATAATGCGGTGGTTTAACCATTCATGGTACGATTAATTTTGTTGGTTAGAATATAGTAAAGAAAAAGATGTTGCATTCTGTCTTTACTGTTTTATCTTCAAGAATGAATTGGGCCGGAGGTGGGGATGCTTTTACTCTTACAAGTTTTAGAGATTGGAAACACAAGTACAAGCTTCGAAAACACAAGTACAAGCTTCGGAAACACGAGGGAGCTAGGTACTAGCAATGCTCATAGACAAGCTTTCAATACATGTTAAGATCTATTGAAACAAAAGCAACACATTGAGCCAATATTGCTTAAAACAACGAACGAAGCAAAAATGAATTATAAAGCATGACTTAATGCTTCAATTGATTGTGTTAGGTGGCTTTTGAAGCAAGGACTTGCCTTCTGTGGTCATGAAGAATTTGAGGAGTCAAGTAATCAAGGCAATTTTTTCTAGAACTTCCAAAGTTTCTTGCCAATTATTATGAGGATGTAAGAAGAGTTGCTCTAAACAATGCCCCTACAAATCTTAAGTTAATAGCTCCCCGTATTTGGAAAGATATTGTTAGAGCTTGTGCTTTTAAAACAACCAAATCAATATTTGAAGAACTTAGTGATGGAGTATTTTGTGTTCTTCTTGATGATTCTCGTGATGTGTCGATAAAAGAGCAGATGGTTGTTCCCTTGAGGTTTGTAGGTAAAAATGGACAGGTTCTCGAAAGAATTTTTGGGTTTAAGCATGTTGAGTATTCAACTACTATCTCGCTTAAAGTAGCACTTGAAGATCTTTTGAATGAACATGGATTAACCATATCCATGTTACGTGGACAGGGCTATGATGGAGCAAGTAATATGCAGGGAGAATTCAATGCATTAAAGTCTCTTATTTTGAAGGAAAATCCAATAGCATATTTTGTCCATTGTTTTGCTCATCAGCTTCAACTCGCTTTGGTAGCAGTAGCGAAAAACCACATATGCATTTGTGAAATTTTTCTTTTAATGACTAATGTAGTCAATATGGTAGGAGGTTCGTGCAAAAGAAAAGACAACTTAAGAGAGCAGCAAGCTGCACAGATCATGGAAGCATTGGAAAATGAAGAAATTACAAGTGGACGAGGATTGAATCAAGAAAGCACTCTCGCTCGTCCTTGTGACACACGTTTGGAGCTCTCATTACGGTACTATTCTTGGCCTGATTAATTTATTTAGATCGATAATTGGCGTGCTTCGTATTATTGTGAAAGGAGCTCTATGTAGTCAAAGGGGTGAGGCATCACGTTCGCTAAGATACATGCTATCTTTTGACTTCGTATTTGATTTGCACTTGATGAAATCTGTATTGGGAATAACAAATGAATTATGCAAGGCTTTACAAAGAAAAGATCAAGACATTTGTGAATGCCATGGTTTTAGTTGATATTTCTAAGGAAAGTGATGGTCCCGATACGAGTTCTGGTGTATGGGGGGGAATACACCAGTAAAGAATTTTAAAAACAACCCCCGAAAAATTATCACAGCTGAGTAATACGACTCAGCTGGAATCACAACTGAGTAAGGATACTCAGCTGGAAGTGTAGTGTTGTGCGGAATGTGGTGGATAAAAATAACTCGTATAAAATAACTCACGCTCAGATGCAAGGTCGGTCAATGACCAAATCAGTTGAGAATGCAAAGATGCAGTTTTGAGTGCTGGTTAGTTGGTCAGTTGGATATGCAAGAAATAACTGAACTGAAAACACAAACACACAAAGGATTTACGTGGTTCGGAGAGAACTCCTACGTCCACGGGGAGTTGTGAGTCCACACAACTCAGTCCAAATTCTTTAGGACTGAAACCACAAAGCTTACGCGGGCTTTGCAACTGTTAAGATAAGTTTGCGGGTACTTATCAACCTTACAGATAAGTTTACGGGTACTTATCAACCTATCTACTCAATTTCGGGAAGAGCAGGGTCCTAACAATCCTTTTTAGGGGATGTGAATAAGGGTGGGTTTTTCCAACTACTAGCTCGAACAAGGAAGTGAGCTAGGATCTAAGCTTGAACAGATGAAGACTCAAACTAAGATAAAAAATACCAAGACAAATTCTAACACTCTATGAACCCTCAACTAGTGATGTTCTTAGAGAGTGAATGCAGTTTAGCTTGTGTGCAGTTTTTCGTTCTTTCGCTCATTTAGACTCTTATCGCACTTCTTGGTCATCTTGGTGAATGAATGAAGGCCTCTATTTATAGGCAGAGAGAATCAACTAGCCGTTGGATGAACCGTTGATCTCTGTTCTGTGAAAGCGATGGCTTGTCTCTCATCTCTGCAGATTTTCCCGATTTGGCTACTGTGAACTTCTGCTTTCCATCTGAGACAGCCTTGTGTTGGGCCAAATGAGGTAATGATAAAACGTCAAACCTTCACGTGACTTCTTTTTTAAATTCAAATCTTCAACCTTTGACTTTCAACCTTGTTTAGTCGGTTGAGAAGTTTTGGTCTTCATCCGAGTGGCCTTTAACTGATGTTCCATCTGATCGATATCTTCATCTGACCTTCTGTCTCAATAGGAACAGTTGAACCCTCAGCTGCCTTGAACTTCACGTTGTCGATCTTACCAGTTCGAGTCCTGCAACTGATGTTCTGTATCTTGAACGCTCAGTTGTCTTTCACATCTGATGTTCTATCTTTTGAACGCTCAGTTGTCTTTCTTACATCTTCCTCCTTGAACTCTCAGTTGTCTTTCTTACAACTGATGTTCTATCCGAGTAAAGCCTTGTTGCCGTCTTCAGCTGGAGTCCTGTAAAGATAAAATCTCAACATTGCTCAAACAGCGAGCCTAAATACTAACATTAGGATCTGGCAACATCTACTCGAATGGGGTCAGTTGGTTTTGGAATCAATCAAAACTTTACTTAAATTTCTCAACAATTTCCTCCTTTTTGATGATGCCAAAACCCTTCTGATCTAAACCCTACTGACCTATCTAAAATCTCAGCTGAAATTCTAGACAGTCTATAAGATTAAAACATCAAAGGGTTAGCACAGATATAACATGGTATTGAAATAACTTTGCGATTCAGAGCTTGGACAACTAGAGATTGTACATCAAGGTGAATCGGATAATTGATGAAAGTTTTCATTACAACTGATGGTTACAAAAATATGCACAAAAATAAAAAATACATCAGTTGCTCAAAAACTTTAACTTAGCTAATACTTTAGCCCATACTTGCCAAAAATTCTAACAAAAATTTCTCTTTTCGTATCCGACTCCTTCGAAATGTCAACTCCATGTTCATGGCAAACTTTTCTTGCTTCAGCTGCTATCTTTTGTCGGTTGGGATTTCTTGAGTCTGGAAGGAAAGGAGGAAGGTATGTGACTTTCTGAGGGACGGGGACAGTGTTCATATCCAGTTTCGCATCAATCATTGCTCGCCTGAACTGGCTGAACATGCCCGGATCCCCAGAGTGTAGCTTGGTCAGGGCTTCCTTGAAGGCTCTCCTCGAATCCTCAGTTGAGTAAACCTTCCTATAATAAAAATCATTCACAAACTCCTGCTTGAATGATTTCCAATCCTCATTCCATTCAGCTGGCATCCATTTGTCAACATGCCT
Organism: Schizonepeta tenuifolia; assembly: GCA_029490685.1. Taxonomy (NCBI): domain Eukaryota; kingdom Viridiplantae; phylum Streptophyta; class Magnoliopsida; order Lamiales; family Lamiaceae; genus Schizonepeta; species Schizonepeta tenuifolia. Next base: position 29,323,797 of record CM055958.1, read on the forward strand.
GAAGCGACTTTGAAGCTTGATTTTCTCTGGCAATCTCTGTTGCTTCAGCCTTGCTTCAGCCTTTACTTGATGTTTTTCTATGCAGCGTCGGCTGCGGGAGGCAACATTCCTGTCCAAGTTGTTGGTAACCTTGGCAAGCTTCTCCTCGAACTGGTTGACTCTGGTTGCTTGGCTGGCTGCAAACTTCTTTATCCAGTCAGGATTCATGTAGTCTTTCTCTGGAACATCCATAACCTTAGCAACAACAATACACTCTTCGGTTGTGATACCGTCGAGTTCAGCATCGAGCTCGGCTGCAATCTCGGCTATGGAGTTGTAGGAAACTCCATACTCCTCTGCCTGCTCCATATCCTTCGCCATTTCATCTTCACCGACAACAATGGATTTCAGTTGTTGTTGTTTCTTGTCGGTTGGCTTTGGAGTGGACTTCTTCTTCTGAGCTTTCTTCTTCGGCTGAGATTTTTAGGCTGGAATCTCTTCTTCCCCAATCTCATCTTGCTGCATCACATCTTCCCCCTTTTTGGCATCAACAACAAGGCATGCAACTGAGCCATCCAGAGAGGTGAGTTGATGTTCAGCTTGTTGGATTCGGTTGAAGAGTTCATCGACAGCACATTCCACTTCAACCTTCTTCACCATTTCATTGTCACGGCACTCTTGCTCGGCTTTCTTCAGTGCAGCGAATGTTTCATTTACCTCAGATTGGAAAGCGACGAACTCAGCCCATCTGGATTCGAACCGAGAATCCCATTCTTCGTCCTGAGTTATATATATGGGGGCCCAACTTTCTTCCATTGTCGGTTGACATGTCTAATCGGCTGACCTCTTTTATTTGTTTTACCTTGTCATTTTTACCACAATTATTCGGCCCAAATTTTGAGGCGTGACTTTTGACCTAATCGACTACCACCCACCCCCCACCTCAACATTAAATTACCCCCACCCTCAAATCCCGCTCCACGCTCCCTCATCTCGCCCATAGCTTTTTTTTTTTTCACTCTTGCCTCACAAATCCTGCTCCACACTTTGTCATCGGTCACAAATTTTTGTTTTTCTTCAGCGGTTTGGTATCTTGACAACATGGCTTATAATACCCCGACTTTTTCTACAGTCTTTAAAAATGAAAGTTAATAATAATTATGGCTTTGCACGCCTAAGATCATGAAATTAAATTCTCAGATTTACGGTGAAATCCGTTTCCGAAAATAATTTCCAGAAATCGGACGAACGACTACTGTATTAGGGTTTTCGCGTCCGGTAAGATTTTCGTCCGAAAACTCAGAATCAAAATCCGTCAGAATTTACATTCACTTTTTCTTCGATACGAGTTCACCGGAGAAAGTTAGTTTTTATGATTTTCCAGACGAATTTTGGACTGTGATGTCCCGACTTTTTTCTCGAATTTTGAAAAACGAATTAGGTTTTCCGAGAACGTGAATTATTTCCAATCTAACAGACGAATTAGATTTCGTCGAATTCGTAACTATCTAGGAAAGTATTTCTCGACTTTTAAATCGACGTTTAAGAGCCGGAAATGAGATATTTCGTCAAATAATTCCTCGCCAAACATGTCCCTAGCGTTTAGGATATTTCTCCACTTTATGAGTCACTACAATGAGTGATCACCCTCCTCTCCCTTCCCCTCATTTACCGCCACCACCATACACACACTACACTCTCTCTTTTCTTCTTCATCTCCATTAAAGCTCAACTCCAAGCTTTTCTCAAGCATTCAAGTCTTCCACCTACCAATCATTTTCATTTCCGAATCCATAATACGAAAGATAAGAACTTCATCTATCATTTGAACCGAACAAATCTTGTTTCCCCCATTTTATTTTTTTCGAAAATTTAAGGAGTGAGATAGCATGTTGTCCTTTGATCGAATCATGTTCTACGATGTTTAGAATCGAGTTCTATGGATGAATTAGAGAAAGAAATCAAGAACCCCTTTGTTCTAGGGTTTACCGATTTTTGGGGAAAAATTGGGGCTTTGATCGTAGCTCGATTTCTTTGTCGTTTGATTGATAGATTAGTGTTCCTCTTGATATTAATTGACTCTATGAATTGTTTTAGATTTTTCTAAAAATAAAATTTGAAACCTAAGAGACGAAGAAGGCACGATTTAGGATAGTAAATGTTATGATATGCTCGATTGTTTAATGGAAATGAGATATACGATGCATGAGGACGATTATATATTTAATTGAGATTTTTCTAAAAATAAAACGAAAAAATATAAGAGACGAAGACGTGACAATAAGTTAGAGCTCGTTAACATTTTGATAATATGATTTGCATGTTAGTAATGCTCGTTAGATGATAATCGTTGTCGTGAAATTTGAACGAAAATGGAGAACGTAGAATTTTCGTTAAGAGACGAACGATGGACGATAAGTCGAGATTAGATAATAGTTTGGGGTTATGATTTATGTAATTATGATTCTTGATAGATGATGAATAAGATTGTAGAATTTGATTGAATTCTAATGATGTTGGAATTTTGGTAAGAAACGAACCAACGTTCCAAAGTAACGATAGAAACGACGAGTAAGAAAAGTAATTATATAATAGTGATTGTTATGAATAAGAGAACAAGTTTGAAGTTGACGGCTTTTGCATTTGAGTTATGAAATGACGAATTATAGTTATGAACGAGAAGTAGAAACGAGAAGTTAGGATTTGTTTTGGTATAGTAATTGTTTAGTTTGAAAAGACGAGTTTTTAATCGTCGTGCTTATGATCGAGAAATGAAAAGGAGTTTATCACGTATGATGATACGTGGTGACTGCCTTGGGTCAGTTTTTGCATGAAAATAAAAGTGTTTAAGCTTTAAACGAACCTAGAAAACCGTGCGTCGATTTTATCGAGCATTAGGGTTTCACTCGGCAGTTTTGCGACCTTCCACGGAAACTGTCATATCTCCTAGCTCGTTTATCGGAATTGAGATCCGTAAATTAGAGAGTAAACTAGACACCCTTACCTTTCTTGTGGTATAAGACTCGTCTCCTGTTTCGTAATCCCCTGTTCCGTGCGAACTTACTGATCTGATCTTATGCAATGAATTTCCAAAATCTATTTTCTTAAGTTGAATTCTTCTCAACTTGAACTCTTTCGATCTTTTAAGTCGTTTCAAGTTATCGACTACCTTCTTTCTACCGACCTAAGTGTCAAGTCCAGAACCGGGTGAGTGTCAAACAAGATGCGTTTGTATCTCGTTTCTTTTTAACTAAAAGAGTTTAGTTTAGCGTGCAAATGCCTAAAACGTCTAAAGGACTAAAAACTCAACTCGATTTTTCGTATTCGTTTATCGTTTGCGACCGAGCTTTAAAGTATGATTTTTATGATGAAGGAGGAAGTCGACACCAAGGATAGGATAGAAGATCAGAAGACGGAAGCACGTGTATTAGTTCTGTATTTTATCGAGGTGAGTTTTTATATATGAAACAAAACGAGCAATGCTCGAAAACCTTTTCTTTATCGCTTTGATAATCGTGTTTTCAAAGTGATAATTATGGCATGAACTGTTTTGTATTTTATGTGAGTTCTCTTGTACCTTATGAGTTAATCAAAAGGGGTTAACTAACGATCGGCTTTGAGTTAGCTATTATGCTTTCCAAAGTTTTGTGTACACTGTAGCCTGTGGTGTATGTGGTATCCTGTTGAGGGATAGCCAGCCACGGTGAATTATGACTGGTCAAGATTGAACGTAACATCTATGAAAAATGCTCTGTAGAGCTTTGAGTTATGAAAGTGAGAAAGAAAATGTTTTAGTAGACACGGGCCTTTTTAAATAAAAACCCCGATGTGCTACTGTAATGAATTGCCTGATTATCTATACTTATGATTATATTTTCGGCAACGTGTCCACTAAGTACTTTTGTACTTAGCCCTGCATATGCTTTCTAAATGTGCAGGTTGAAGCGACGGAAGCGGCGACGGTTGAGTTAGAGTGAATAGAGTTAAGGAAGACTTTTGTTTATAGTTCACGAATCCGCTGCTAGACTCTAAACTCTTTTGATGTTATGTATAATAATCACTGTAGTCTAAGTTCTGTAATAATAACTTAGAAGCTTTTGAAGTATCTTGTTCAAGTGATCTTTCAAGATCAACTCTTTCTTTCGTTAATGAAGTCTTGTTCATAGAGATTATGCTGTCATTTATGTATGTTTATTCTTTCATCCCCTTTCTTCCCCGCTTCTTTAATCCAACCTCAGTCGCACCCCGGCTTCTGCCGTCCCTCGGGATTTGGGGCTGTGACAGAGTGGTATCAGAGCAATCGTTTCTGCTCTGTATACAAGTTCTTTCAAAGTAGTCAGATAGAGTATTCGTTCATACTCTATACCTGAGTCTTCTTTCAAGTAAAGTTAGGTCGTAACACTAAGTTTAAGAGTGTAGACGACAACTCAACCTCCCGCTACGTCGACTCAACGAAGAAAAGAAAGAAAGAAAGAAAGAAAGAAAGAAAAGAAAGAATTTCAGAAATGTGTTGTCTTTTAAGAAAATTTTTGAATACGTATTCAATAAGTTAAGAATGACAATGGTGCCAAAAAGGAAATTTTGAAAGTATGAGGATCATACTTGTTTTCTGTTGTATGAATTACGTGAAATTATTTGCGCAATGATTTCTTTTATTTAAAAGTATGATGGCACGAGAATCTAGATTTATTCTAGGGATTTTTCCCGGTTCGCTAAGAAAATAGACTTGAAACCTAAGATCTTTCCGATTCCTCGAGAACTTAGACGTTTTAAGAACGTTAGTTCAAATGATTTCGAAAGGAGATCGTGAAACGGGAAGAACTTCTGTAGACGAATGTCACGTGCGTATAGTGACATGAACAAAGACTCGGCAGAGTCAACTTTTGTTTTTATAAAAAAAATCGATAAGAAATTCCTTCAAGAAAATAAGATAAATAATGATAAGGTACGTTAATTCTGTACCAAGTAATCGAACGAAACGAATGTTACTTCCGTGAAAGTGACATGAACGAAGGCATTTTCAGTTGGTATTCGCCTCGCTCGAACTTCAAGAAGAGATTGGTTATAATTATCACGAATCAAGTACGAATCTTAGTAAGTTTACAGCGATCGCTCGATCCAACGACGACTAGAACATTGGTTCTAAAGTTATTTTCTAGTTATAATTCCTCTTCTTTGGAATTTATTTTATTTCATACTTCGTAATTGAACGAAGAATACGACGAGTAAGAGATTCAAGTGTCGAGAAGGACAAAACCTTTTGTAAACGGATGTTACTTTTGAATAAGTAACATGAACAAAGTAGACGTACTTTGTTTTAATAAAGTAAGAATCGTTAAGAAATTTTCCTTAAGGAAGAAATAATGAAAGAAAGTAATAAAGAATAAAGAAAGAAAGTTTATAAGAAAATGAAGTAAGAAAGTAAATGAATAATAAGATAAAGGATGGAAATAAAATCTTGAAATTTTATTTCTATATATTGTTTGAGTGCAATTTCTTGAATTGCTAGATGTTATGATAAGTGATTGTTTAAGTGGTGATATTGCAATTGAATAAGGAATATTCATTTTGTAATTTAAGTATTTCATTAAGATAAGTTATTTCCCTACCTGTTACTGATCCGTGTTTCTTTAAAAACTTTTGTAGGATGGTTAGGAGACGCGTTACAGGTCGGAAGAGCGCACCTTTGCCACAGCGTACCCTAGCAGACACTTTACAGGATGATTACCACGGTTATGAGGCAGATTATGGTGTGGAGGACGTAGGGCAGATAGTGAGTAACTTCTCGTCAATTTACTATGCAGCACGACACTTCATCTCAGAGAGTCAAGCGATATCCGATCTGATTGTGCAACTGCCGGACGAGTGGCGCGGTTGGGCGCACCGCGTGGCATGGTTTTTCCTTGGGGTTTTCGGCGACGACACAGAGCCGACGGGCAACTACTCGGGATTCGCTCTATTTATACACGAGCGTTTCTTGGACAGCAGGCTCATGGTTCCAGTCCCTTTTGAGCCACATGCTCCTTACCGTCACTTCCCAGCAGTTACCGAGCCAGAGCCTTTAGACTTGAACCCGGAGTTGGCCGCGTTATTGGAGATACCACCAGACTTTGTGCTTAGTGAGAAGTCGGACTCGGAGGCAGAGCGGTTAGAAGAGGACGAGGAGCCCGCAGCTACACCAGAGCTACCACTTCCACTTGGACCACTTGAGAAGTTGATCCCAGGACCAGGACTCGTAGAGATTGACGAAGAGACAGCTGCCCTGTTAGGGTTATCTACTCCCTTTTTACCCGAGCCCAGTGTGAGAGTTCGAGGACATTTTGAGAGTTCGAGGGCATTTTAGTCATTTTACTCATTTCTATTTATTTAGAAAGAAATTTTTTATTCCTCAAATCTCGTCATTTAAACTTACTCGGTTAATTAATACACTTTCTAATGTTATAGAAGCTCGGGGTATTACATCCTCACCCTCTTAAAATAAATTTCGTCCCGAAATTTACTAACCTTGAGAAAATAACTCGGGATAATTTGCCCTCATCTTTTCTTCGAGTTCCCACGTGGCTTCCTCGAGGTCATGATGACACCACTTGACTTTCACTAAGGGAATCAATTTCGTTCTAAGCTGCTGAATCTTATGATCTAAAATCCTCTCGGGTTTCTTCTCGTAGCTTAGATCGGGCTTCATCTCGTTATCCTATTGGCATATTACGTGCTTCGGATCAAAGACGTACTTTCTCAATTGCGATACGTGAAAAACATTATGCGAGCTTCCGAAACTGGGAGGTAACGCTAAACGATATGATACGGATCCAATCCTCTCAAGGATTTCGTACGGTCCTATGAAACGAGGTTTAAGCTTTTCTTTGACTCCAAAACGATACACTCCTCTCGAAGGGGATACTTTCAAGAATACTTTATCTCCTACTTCAAATTCCAACTTGGATCTTCGATTATCAGCATACGACTTTTGTCGACTTTGAGCTTCTTTAATCTTCTCGCGAATTTGGTGCACAGATTCTATCATTTCCTCAATTGCTTCTGGCCCTATTACCTTCCTTTCACCCACTTCATTCCAATAAAGCGGTGATCTACACTTCCTTCCGTAAAGAGCTTCGTAAGGGGCCATTCCTATCGTATTCTGGTAGTTATTGTTGTACGCAAATTCAACAAGAGGTAAGACTTTCTCCTATTCAACTCCTTTATCTAACAGAACAACTCTCAACATATCTTCGAGAATTTGAATCATTCGCTCGGACTGACCATCGGTCTTGGGATGATAAGCAGTGCTGAATTGAAACTGAGTTCCCAACTCTTTGTGGAAGCTCTCCCAAAAACGGGCTGTGAACTTCGAATCTCTATCAGAAGTAATCGTCTTTTGCACTCCGTGCAACTTTACAATTTCCTTGACGTAGATCTCAGCTAACTTGGCTGATCCATAGGTGTGTGGAATAGGTATGAAATGAGCAGACTTCGTTAACCTATCCACTATCACCCATACTACTGTGTTCCTCTCCTTGATCTTAGCAATCCGGTCACAAAATCCATTGTGATCCCATCCCACTTCCACTCTGGGACTGGTAAGGGTTGCAGAGGTCCATACGGTCTCTGATGCAAAGACTTCACTTGCTGGCAAGCTAGGCATCTCTCAACGAACAATGCTACATCCATTTTTATTCCATTCCACAAAAACTGTTTCCTTAAGTCTTGGTACATCTTCGTGCTGCCGGGATGAGCTGTATACGGGGTTTCATGAGCTCCACTCATTATTTCATTTCTCAATTTGTCGTCATTAGGCACGCAAATTCTTCCTTGGTACAACAAGGCATTATCGCTCGACTCCAAGAAATCTTTAACTCCTTCATTTCTCACCTTCTTTCGTAGTTTCTCCAACTCTTCGTCTCTTCTCTGGCCTTCTATGAGGCGGGTTCTCAAGTCAGGCATTACTACTAAAGTAGCAATCATTTGATCTACCGTCGCTGGAGGTACAATCACTTCAATTCTCATCTTCCCAAATTCTTCGATCAACTTGACTTCATCAGTTAGAAGGAATCCTAATTCGGTCCATTCCGAATTTTCCTTCTTTCTCCTTCGACTTAGCGCGTCAGCTACTACATTCGCTTTACCGGGATGGTAAGATATCTTGCAATCGTAATCTTTCACTAACTCGAGCCATCTTCTTTGTCTCATATTCAACTCCTTCTGTTCAAAGAAGTATTTCAGACTTTTATGATCTAAAAATATTTCACACTTGGCTCCATAGAGATAATGTCGCCAGATCTTCAAAGCATGTACGACAGCTGCTAACTCCATGTCGTGAGTTGGATACTTCTCTTTATGAGGTTTGAGTTGTCTTAAAGCATACACAATCACTTTTCCATCTTGCATGAGAACACATCATAGTCCTTGAGCAGATGCATCGGTGTAAATGACGTAATCTTTGTCTGGCTCGGGTAGGGCTAGTACTGGAGCTGTAGTCAATCTCGTCTTGAGCTCTTGGAAACTTCTTTCACATTCTTCTGTCCACTCGAACTTTGTTTCTTTCTTCAACAGGCTCGTCATTGGCTTCGCGATCTTGGATAATCCTTCTATAAATCTCCGGTAGTATCCTGCCAAACCGAGGAAACTACGGATTTCATGCACTGATGTCGGGGATTTCCATTCTTGCACAGCTTTCACCTTCTCCATATCCACCTTAGTTCCTTCGGAAGAAACAACATGTCCTAAGAAATTCACCTCCTTCAACCAAAATTCACATTTACTGAATTTGGCATACAATTTTTCAGTTCTGAGTGTTTTCAACACAATTCTCAAATATTCTTCATGCTCGGCTTCATCTCTTGAATACACCAAAATATCGTCTATAAAAACAATCACGAACTTATCCAAATATTCGTGAAAAACTATGTTCATCATATCCATAAATACTGCTGGAGCATTTGTTAATCCGAATGGCATTACTATGAATTCGTAATGTCCATATCTCGTCCTGAAAGCAGTCTTTGGAATATCTTCTTGCTTGATCTTCAGTTGATGGTATCCTGATCTTAAATCAATCTTGGAGAAAACACCGGCTCCTTTTAGCTGGTCGAACAAATCATCTATCCTTGGCAAAGGATACTTGTTCTTCAGCGTAATCTTGTTCAGCTCTCGGTAGTCTATGCACATCCTTAAACTACCGTCCTTCTTCTTCACAAACAAAATTGGAGCACCCCACGGCGATACACTTGGTCGAATATAGCCTAAGTCCAACAATTCTTGCAGTTGGATCTTCAACTCTTGAAGTTCCTTTGGAGCCATTCTATACGGGGCCTTGGATATCGGGGCTGATCCGGGTTCTAGATCGATCGTAAACTTCAATTGACGATCAGGGGTTAAGCCTGGTAACACTTCTGGAAACACATCTTTGAATTCTTTCACGATTGGAACATCATCGATACTCAACTCTTGATTCTCGTCTTTATTCAGATAAACTAGATACACTTGTGTATCTTTCTTCCGTATCAATCTCTGTGCTTTCATAGCCAAAATTATTGGTACGCTCTTCCTCATTCTCTTCTCAACTCCGAAAACTACGGTTGATTCTTCTCCAGGGGGTTTAAACGATATTTGCCTCAAGTCGCATTGAATCGTCGCAAAATTCTAGGTTAACCAATCCATTCCTAGGATTATATCCACGTCCCACATCTGGATTACATTCAGGAATTTCGCGATCAACTTACGATTTCCGATCTCAAATTCTAGATTCGAGCAAACACGCGAAACTAACGCAGACTTTCCTAAAGGGGTTGCGACACTAAGCACCTGGTTTGATTCTTCTACCTTTAATTCTAGGTTCTCTACGCAAATGCTAGATATAAACGAATGCGAAGCTCCCGTATCGAACAAAACAATAACAGGTATGCCATTAAGCTTTCCCATACCTGCCAAATTTCCTTTATCTTTCTCTAGTGGCTTCTGCTCAATTGCATAGGCTCTCTGGAAATGCGGAGGCTCTTGCTGAAGAGGTTGCTCCTTTGGCTGTGGCGGCTTGCGTTGATGCTGGACAAACTTTTTGTAGAGGAGTTGCCTCAATGGCTTTCATCTGCGAAGGCTGGAACTGATTCGGTCTTCCGCCTCTCAATCCTTGTTGCTTACTCGGGCACTGGTTCGAGAAATGACCAGGTTGACCACAAGTATAGCAAACATTACTCCCTCTCTTGCAGACGCCTTGATGTATTTTACCATATTTCGCACAAGGAGGGAATCTTAAAGGTCTTATAGGTAGGTTATTCCGGTTGACTTGCGGAGCTTTTCCCTTCTGGGGCTGTTGTTGGCCTTTCCCTTGCCACGGTCTCTTGTTCGGGTGGTTTCCACCACTCCATTTTCCCTTTCTCTTTCCATGCTGGCCAAATTGGGATTGCTGAGTAGATACAGTCGTCGTCGTCTGGCTTTGAAATTGAGGATTCATTGGAGGATGCGATCCTTTCTCTAGTTGCATTGCCAATTCCATATCTAGGGCTCGGTTCAAGGCTTCAGCATAAGTCAAATTACTCTGACTAGCAAGAACTACTCGAATATCTTGCCTCAGTCCTTCTCGAAAGAACTCGCACATCTTCTCATCAGTGTCGACCATATCAGGCGCAAATCGAGCTAACTCGCAGAATTCTCGATCATACTCGGCCACAGACTTCTTTCCTTGCTTCAGATTGGCGAATTTGTTTGATTTCTGCTTGCGATAACTCCTCGGCACATACTTTTCATATAAAGCTTCCTTAAACTGATCCCACGTTAAGTTCTCGCGCTCTTCGGGGGAATACATTCTTTGCTTCGCCTCCCACCAGTAGTCGGCAGTTCCTTTCAACTGATACGTCACACTCTCCAGACGTTCACGATCGGAGCAACGAAAAAAATGAAAAATTCGCTCAAGAGAACGAATCCAGTCCTCAGCATCAGTCGGACTGCCTTTACCATCGAAGGTTAGGGGATTATGTCGGAGAAAAAGTTCTTCGACTCGTCTCTCATTCGGAGGGGGCGGAGTAGGATCACGCTGTCCCTCAGGGTTGTCTTCAGGGATTCTGACGTTTCTACGTCTCGGTGGCATTCTAAAAATTACAACAAGAAAACTTTAGCCACTCCAATTCTTTAGTTCACTAGGAACTTTTCTCGATTCTGAAAATATTTCTCTTTTTGGGAGGAATACGATTCTCGATCGGTACTTAAATAAATAAAAAGTAAATAAAGGATCTTCTCAAATAACTTCATTATTTCAAATTTTCATATATACATGCGTCTCATTCAATTTCCAATAACCATCAAACATTCATGTCATCATCACATTTCTCAAAACAATCATTGTTCAAACAATCCATCACAATCATAGATTAAAATATCATCACTTTCATAATCACATACTCAATTCAAATTGATAACTCAGGAAACTCAAATTTTAATTTCAATAGCCTAATGGCTCATTTTTATATCGCCCGATGGCGGCCTCTTTTAAGGACTTATAAAGAATAGGGATTCAATTGAAAATTTCCCTTTTTCATACTCGAACTAAGCAAGTTTTTAACCCAAAAATTACATTACTACTGATAAATTGAAAAGAGTTCGTCTCTCAAACACACACGATAAAATATTTAAATTTCCACAGCTTCCTTGAATCACTTCTACATGCAGGAATCGCTTTCGCTTGGCCCATTGTCATCATATTGCTCCGCATCGGAGTCTACTCCATAGTGCTCTATGGGATCTTCTTCTTCCTCAGGGTCCTCTTCCTCTTCTTCCTCTTCCTCAAGCATCTGGTTTACAAACTGGTCTTCTTCATCGACGTTGTCATCTTCAATGGCGAAACACTCGCATTCAGCTTCCCTCAAAGCTTCCTCACAATCTTCCAAAGTGTAGTTCATCGCGGCTAGCTCAGATTCAACCCATGGCGGGGTGTTGGGGTTTTCTTCTTGACGAAGGTAAGGACCTACATCAGTTGAGGTACCGAATTGGGAGTTGTGCTCGTCTTCTGGCCTTGCTGGGGAGGTAGATGCACAAGCAAAAGAAGCAGGAAAAACATTGCTAGGTAAGGCTTGAAGATATCCTTTTCCTACTGTTGCTGCATCAGTTAGCTCACTTTCGTTCTCGTTGCCGTTGCTTGAATGGGCTGGCCTAGAAGATTCTGCTTCGGGATGAATTGAAAAAGTTGCTTGCTGACGACGCATATAAGCGGCAAACTGATCTTCATTCGATGACGGATTTCCATTGCATCCACTCGGCTGCAATGTTGGCAAGTTAGACAAAGCAAAGGGATCAAAAGATTGAATTGAAAGCACACCACTTACAATTGAATAATCTGGGTGGGAATTTCAAGGTTCAAGCACAGTTCGTGGCGGCGAATTGATTTGGAGGAAGACGGGGTCATCTTGAGGAATTGGTGGAAGAGCACGGACAATTTCATTTAGCAAGCTTGGAGAGTCATCATCATATGGTTCTGGCGGAGGAGCACTATAGGTCATGAAACGGGCTGATATTGCGGAGATAAACGCATTTACATCGCCGTACAAGGTTCGGTCGAAGTAGCGATAACCTAAAAATCGAGGAACAAGGCATGCTGCCCAATCTTTCCATTCTTGAGGTAGAGCTTGGATCAGATGCGTCATGCCTTCCAGCGGTCCTATGTCCATGTACTGAACTTTTCCCCATATCGAATGATAACGCGCTAGAAATTCAGCTAGTGACTCAATACTCATCTTTCTCACGTGCAAGTACTCCTGCATCCAGTCATTATCGTCCATCCTATACGAATTTTAAACGTATAAGCACACTTAAAGAATTAATCGAGCATACTAGAATTTCCACCACATACTCATTTTTGCGTTCCAAAGGGAGATTTTCGTTCATGGATTCGGGCAATTCCAAATCACGTAACCATTTGTACATGCGTTTCATCCTTTCCGATTTTTCCACACGAACACGCATTAGGGAGGACATTCTAAAGCAATCTAGTTATCAATCAACTTAACAACTTTCATCTCTAAACATCATAACTCAGAAATAACTCAAAAGAAATTCTCAACACTTGATAATTCAAACATTACTTTAACTTGAAAAACTTTTAGAAAATAAGAATACCTGGTTGTCGGATGAGATGGAGGATAGCTTGGTGTGGTTTACTGACTCAAATAAGTCTAGGAATTAAATCTAGACTTGACTCATCAAAGAATATCAGACTTCAGAGCAATCAAAGCCTTGCTCTAATACCAACCTGTCACGCCCGGACTCTTGAGGTGCGACTTACGAAACAACAACACAACCTAGACAAATAACAATCAATTCAAATACGGGAAACATGCTCGGGAAAACATCAACTAAATAGCAACAGCATGCGAATAAGGCTTTCGAAGATATAACGAAGTAATAACCGAGCATTTCAAAATCACAAACCAACAAGGAAGTAATAAGTATTTCAAGTCAAGAGATTAAGACTTCAACAGGCATTTAAACTATCGAGCACATCGCTCGGAATCAAAAACACAATTATCAAGTATCAGAGTATATATTTCAACAGACATCATTTCAAAGAGTTGCAGCGAAAACTTGACTCAAAACCCACATTCACACGTATGGAGAAGTGCAAATGCCAGTCCAACATCCGACACGACTCAATCAAAAATACCACACCACTAAGCGTCCATGCCATCACCATCTCGTCAACCTGCACGTTTAAAAATACACGCAGGGTTGAGTACTTCGTACTCAGTGAACACAAGCCAAAACATTTGGAAAAAAGATGCTCTTAAAAAGCTATATCAATTGAACTTGCCTTGCCGAACATCACAAGTACTTAAGCAACTTAAAATAGTTTTACTTGTGCATGTTAAAAAATGTTCTTTTAAATAGACTGCGCAGTCAAAACATAACATATATCAATAGTATGCATCATCTATTATAATTTCACTCACTGTGCCGAGAAGTAGGCCTTCTTCTCAAACACTGTGACCGGCCTAGCCGAAGCAAGGCTCACAGTCACCTCAACATTCAACATACCACACGTGGGTTTCCTGTCTTTCACAGGATAATAATCTCAAGCAAACAGATGATAACACATACCAAACTCAAAAAAAAACGGCAAGTCAATTGCATTTAAAATCATATAATAATATTCAATAGCATAATAACTTTCATCGATAGTTTTGGTTTAGAAAAGCCCACCTGACTTCCGAAGATTCTAGCTAGGCGGTTTTAAGGGCTATTCGTCCTCGCTTAACGTTCCGTCCGGCTTGATCCTTCACAGTTTGACATCGATAAGAAAATAAGGTACTACGCAAGACGGATAAAAGGCGCTAGACTCGACTGAAGGACTTCTACTTGAGTCGTTTCTCTCTACGCTTTATCTTTTCTAAAGGATCTCGCATTCTCGTCTTTAAACCATTAACTCTACTCGATGATTGGTTAATATTACTAACCAATGTCTTAGCACTTCACGCTTTAATTAAGAAACGTCGTCTATCTACATTCCATTACTCGAGCTTTCTTTTAAAGACTTAATCAATTCTCGATTCAATTAACAACTCAATAGCTCAGTTATTTTTGTATACAAAACAACTCAGTAATTCATCACGTCATCAAATTATATCACTTATTCAAACATTTAATTCAATTGTATAACAATTCTCAATAAATCAAATACATTGTTTCAATCCTCAATCACATTTCAAGACACATAATATTTATTCAATTTGTATTTTAAAACTTAATTCAATTATGCATTTCTTTTCATAAAATTCAAACAATATAATTTATCTTTTCTCGACTTATAAACAACGTTTTTCCAAATTCGTTATCTTATGAAGCATATTATAAGCTTTTACTCAATTAATAAAATTTCTCTTTAATTTTTATTAATCACTTATGAAATAGGAATCCCTTTTCCATTTCTAATTCAATTCTCATATCTTAACTTGACTATTATTTTTTTCAATTATTAACTCGGCAATTCTCCTCGGTTTATTCTCAATCTACATGGTATGAAAAATAACCTAATTAATTAACTTTAATTAATTTCTTTCAAAATTATTATTCGAATTTTATTCTATTATCTTCTTGATTAAATTATACGAGTATTTAACTTAACTCGTTTAACATTTTTTTTTCTCGACTCGATTAAATCTTCTTTTCATTTCCTTATTATTTTATTCTTTTTAACTCGATTTTCTCGACTCTTATTTATTTAATTAATAAATTCCTTTTTTTCTTTGTTCTTAACTTAAGATCAATTTCTTAATTAATATTTTTCTTTTATTTTTCAATTAGTTTTTATAAAAACTAGTTTATCTTATTAATTTAATTACAAAATTTCTTTTTGATTTAATTTAATAAAAATTCAAACCTTCAAGCCTTATTTCAAGAACATTTACTAGATATATTTTTCTAGACATTCTTCAACTCTTAGCATTTTTAAAACTTTTAAACTCCATTCTTTTGATACAAAAGATCTTATTTCCATCTAGAACTCAAACTAATACTTTAACACACATTATATCATCAACATCATCAAATCTTCTAAATCATCAATAACTATTTTCTTTAAAAACTTCACATGCAATTTGTTTTTCTTATATTTAACAGCATACAAGATTAAATCAACATATCATATAATAATTTCATGATCAAAACATCACTTAAATCATCAACAAAATCAACAAAATAATTTCCCCTTTTCTTTCAAAACTCACGGCATTCACACATAATTTGGGGCAATCGGTTTTTCAATTTTTCAAGCATATAATCTCATTCTCAACATTATAAAAATCATAAATCAAGCATCAAAATAACAATAACTCAAGAAATTCACATTTTCCTATTTTTCTTTAAAATTTTCGGTATTAGCAAAATTTTAGGGTTTTTAATTTCTTTTTCTCCTCTTAATTCATCGATTAAATCCTAGTGTTCGATTCTCCTATCGATTTCTTCTCACTCGATCTTCACATCGATAACCTAAGTTTGCCTAAACATAAAATAAATATCATGCATGCATGTTTTCTTTCTTTTAGGGCTTAAAGATATACATATATACAATTAATCAAATGAATTAACATACTTTGAAAATTAAAATTTGATCTCCTCTTCTTGGCTTCTTGGGATCGAATTGAAGGGGGATTGGGGCTTCAAAATTTAGCTTGGATGTATGGAAGAACTCCTCTTGAATCTTCAAGAAAAAGATAAAGAATAATTAATCATCCATTTAGGGCTTCATAGCCGAAAAATACAAGAAAATAAGGATGATTATTGAATTTTAATACTCAAGAACTTGATGAATTTATACCTTTTTCTTGAAGGTATAGATGAACTAGATGGAGGATGATGATCTTCACTTAATCTCCATGGATTTTGAGCTTGGATGCTAAGCTTGCATGGAAGAAAATTCAAGTGTGTGTGTGATGTGTGTGTGTATTGCCGAGAGGGAGAGAGTAGGGAGAGAGGGAAAGTTTTTCTTCTTGTTTTCTTGAGGGATTTTGAAAGTGAGAGAGACAATGAAGGAATTTTCTTTTATATGGAGAGAGAGAGAGATAGAATGCATGCATTTGATGTCCAACAAAGAAAATAAAGAATGATGACAATTAGTGTTGGAACTTGTTTTGATTAAAAGATTGATGTGATGGCATTTGCATGCAATCTTTTGCTAAGATTTTGGTAAGACATCATGATTAAAGCTATGTTGTAGGTTGGAGAGAGATTAGGGAGAGAGATAGGGTGAGGTGGCGGTGAGAGGGAGAGAGATGAGCGACACTTGTCTCGTTGTTTCGTTACGAGTGTTAATTACCCGGTCGTAAAGGTTTTCCGGATAAAAAGGTCCGTATTATTTCATTTATGCTAAAACGGGTCTAATCTCTCTTCGTCTCGTTTCCGACACTAAAACATCTCAAACCTAATTCACATCTCATTTAAAAGATTAACGATTCCGATCGTCTAATTCTTTTAGATCTCAATTAAGAAATTAGTCGGCTTATTAATCCACTTATTAATCCTTTAAAGATTAAATCCTCGTAACTCTTCTCAAATTATCTCGGTTAAACTCCTATCTTATCTTAATGACCTTAGAAGAAATTTTAGGTTTAAAGATTTTAATTAAAATCTATTCTAAGTTCATCGGCGCATAGAAATTTCTCGGTTATCAACATCATTCTCTTTCAATCAAAAATCTTCGGAGTTTTTCTGAAAATCATACTCGTACTCATTCTCATACAAACAAACTCAATAAATACATCACATTATCATTTCAAGAAATAGAACAGATAATCTCACGTAAAAACACATAAGGGCATTTTAGTCATTTTACTCATTTCTATTTATTTAGAAAAGAAAATTTTTATTCCTCAAATCTCGTCATTTAAACTTACTCGGTTAATTAATACGCTTTCTAATGTTATAGAAGCTCGGGGTATTACAGGATGATTGTAACAGAGTACGATGCTAAATTCTGTGAGCTATCAAGGTATGCGCCTACTCAAGTCGATACCGAAGAAAAGATTTCTAAGAAGTTCCGTGGGGGACTAAGACATGAATTGGGAATAGCATTAGCCAGTCATGGGGGACTGAGCTATACGGATGTTCTAGGGCGAGCCCCAGAGATGGAGGCCGTTGTGCCTGATGAGAAGAAAATTGTAACAACCACACCAGCTCCAACACAAAACCAAAACCGAGGCTATTATAACAACAATAATAGCAATTTTCAAGGGAAAAGAAAGTGGGAAGGAGGAAGTAGCGGTGGCTACAATCAGAATTTCAACAACCAGAGGAATCAAAGAAAGGGAAATCAGCAAGGTAATCAGCAGCCCAGTCAGAATAACAACAAGAAGCCATGGCAAGGAAACAACCAGTCGGGGTTGTATTTACAGGGAAATGGACAAACTGGACCATGGAGAGGCAATAACCAGCCGCAAGGGCAGCAGAGAAATTTCAATAGGGAGGAAATAACCCAGGGAGGGTTACCATTCCTGTATGCCCCAAGTGCAACAAAACACATCTCGGTGTCTGTCAAGCAGGCACTCCCAACTGTTTTAACTGCGGACAGAAGGGACATATAAAGAAGGATTGCCCTAAACCACTGCAAGTAGTACCTCTGAGGGCCATACAAGCGCAGCCACAACAAATGAATCAACAGCAGTTTCAGCAGCACGCGCAACAACAGCAGAATGCAAGGGCATATGCAAATAGGCAGACTGGGCAGGATAAGGGAAAGGGAAAAGGAAACCTTGCAGGTATGGGAAAACTTCACAACATCCCTATTAAGATACTGTTTGATACAGGCGCATCGCATTCGTTTATTGCTGGTTCGTGTGCGGATAAGTTAGGTATCAGACCTGTAAGAGCTAAACATCCTATGAGAGTAGCTACACCTTCAGGAGAGATCACTACTTCCACGCATGTTTGCTCTAACCTAGAACTAGAAATCGGAACTCTTAAGGTTAAGGCGAACAATTTGAATGTTATGATAATGTGGGATGTAGACATAATCTTAAGGATGGACTGGTTGTCAGAGAATTATGCCACAATTCTCTGCAACGAGAGAAAAATCTCTTTTCAACCCTCGGGTAGAGAGCCGACCGAATTTCATGAGATTGCAATGGGCAAGAGAGTACCAGTAATATCCGCCTTACAAGCTAAGAAGTTGATAAAGAAGAAGGGTTGCACAGCCTATCTTGTGTACCTAGTTGGAGAACCAGGAGCTGAGAAGACCGTTCAAGACGTGAAAGTTGTCAACGAGTACGAAGACGTCTTTCCAGAAATTTTACCTGGTTTACCACCAGACCATCACATAGATTTCTCGATTGACCTAGAACCAGGATCGGCCCCCAAATCTAAAGCCCCATATAGGATGGCACCGAAGGAGTTAGAAGAACTCAAAATCTAATTGCAAGAATTGCTAGACCTTGGTTTCATCAGACCAAGTGTCTCACCTTGGGGAGCACCAGTATTGTTTGTCAGAAAGAAGGATGGGTCAATGAGGATGTGTATAGATTATCGAGAACTGAACAAGCTCACCCTCAAAAACAAATATCCTTTGCCAAGGATAGAGGATCTTTTCGATCAACTCAAGGGTGCAGGAGTGTTTTCAAAGATAGATTTAAGATCAGGGTATCATCAGTTGAAGATAAAACCCGAGGACGTACCTAAGACTGCTTTTCGAACCAGATATGGCCACTACGAATTCTTAGTTATGCCTTTTGGTTTGACCAATGCCCCTGCTGTATTCATGGACCTCATGAATAGAGTTTTCCACCCATACTTAGACAAATTTGTCTTAGTTTTCATAGACGATATTCTTATTTACTCTAAGAATAAGAAAGAACAGGAAGAACATCTGCGGATAGTGTTGGAAACACTTAGAACTGAGAAACTGTATGCCAAGTTCAGTAAGTGCGAATTTTTGTTGAAGGAGGTAATGTTTCTCGGACACATAGTTTCCGCCGAAGGAATCAAAGTAGATCCTGCCAAGGTAGAGGCAGTGTTTGATTGGAAGTCACCAACAAGTCCGAACAAGATCAGAAGTTTCTTAGGTTTAGCAGGCTACTACAGAAGATTCATCGAAGGATTTTCCACGATTGCTAGACCTATGACGCAGCTACTTCGAAAAGAAAATAAGTTTAAATGGACGGACGAGTGTGAAAATAGTTTCCAAAC
Source organism: Schizonepeta tenuifolia (assembly GCA_029490685.1). Lineage (NCBI taxonomy): Eukaryota > Viridiplantae > Streptophyta > Magnoliopsida > Lamiales > Lamiaceae > Schizonepeta > Schizonepeta tenuifolia. The sequence continues at coordinate 29,343,429 of CM055958.1, forward strand.
GCTAAAAGAAAAGTTGACCACAGGACCAGTATTAGCTATTCCCGACGCAAACAAGGAATATATTGTGTATACCGATGCTTCGAAGAACGGGTTAGGTTTTGTTCTAATGCAAGACGGAAAGGTGATAGCTTATGCCTCACGACAACTTCGACCTCACGAAGTTGAGTATCCAACCCACGATTTAGAACTCGCAGTCGTTGTGCATGCATTAAAGATTTGGAGACACCATCTTTATGGTGTAAGGGTTGAGATCTTCACAGATCACAAGAGTCTGAAGTACTTCTTCGAGCAGAAAGAACTGAATATGAGACAAAGGAGATGGCTCGAATTGGTCAAAGATTACGACTGCAGAATCAACTACCACCCAGGAAAGGCAAATGTAGTAGCAGATGCGCTGAGTCGCAAGGCTCCAACCAAGTTAGGATGTCTGTTTGTCGAGGAAGAAACTCTAGTACGAGAATTTGAAAAGATGAAATAGAAGTGCTCGATACACCAGCAACGATCACAAGTCAAATAGCGGCACTAGAAGCTACGTCGGACTTAAGAGAAAGAATCATAAGTGCTCAGAGAAAGGACGAGTTGATGGAGGAGCTTCGCCTAAAGATAAGAACATATAAACCAGACGGATTTTCTTAAGCACCAAACAATGCGATATTATTTGAAGGCAGACTTTGTATTCCTGACAGTGACGAAGAATTAAAGAATGATATCATGAGTGAGGCTCATGATACGCCATACACAGCACACCCAGGGAGTACGAAGATGTATCAGGACTTAAGAAAGAATTTCTGGTGGAATGGATTGAAACGAGACGTTGCCTCGTTTGTGGAAAGATGCTTGGCATGCCAGCAAGTGAAAGCCTTACATAGACGACCGTATGGATTGTTGCAGCCACTAAATATCCCAGAATGGAAATAGGAAGGAATAGCTATGGATTTTGTGACAGGCTTGCCTAAGTCAAGAAGAAGAAATACTGCCATTTGGGTGATTATCGATATACTCACGAAATCAGCTCACTTTCTACCGATTAAGACTACCTACGGCTTAGAGAAGATAGCTCAGTTGTACGTCCATGAGATTGTACGTCTGCATGGAGTACCGAAGTCCATAATATCAGACAAAGATGCTAAGTTTACTTCAAGATTTTGGATCACCATGCAGAGAGAATTAGGAACCGAATTTAATTTCAGTACAGCTTTTCACACTCAGACGGACGGACAATCCGAGAGGACGATTCAGATTCTAGTTGATATACTAAGGACAGTAGTATTGGATCGAAGCGCAAATTGGGAGGATATCTTACACTTGGTCGAATTCGCGTATAACAACAGCTATCAGGCGACGATAGGAATGGCGCCTTATGAGGCATTGTATGGAAGAAAATGCAAGTCACCACTTTATTGGGATGAAGTGGGTGAAAGAAAGAACTTAGGACCCGACTCGATTAATGACATGATCGAGATCGTTCGATAGATTCGAGATAGGATGAGAGAAGCCCAGAGCCGACACAAGTCTTACGCCGATGATCAACGAACCAATCTTAGTTTCGAAGTTGGTGATAAGGTTTTCCTTAAGATTTCACCATCGAAAGGAATCATTAGATTCGGTGTTAAGGGTAAACTTAGACCAAGGTTCATAGGATCTTATGAAATTCTTGAGAAGATAGGACCTGTTGCTTATAGATTGGCCTTACCGCCAAGTCTAGGAAGTGTCCATAACGTGTTTCACGTTTCCTAATTAAGAAAGTATGTCTATGACCCTAAGCACGTTATAAGTCAGCAAGACGTCGTTCTTGAATCTGACCTAAGTTATGAAGAAAAACCGACATCGATTTTGGATATAAAAGTTCAAGAATTAAGAACCAAGTCGATACCGATAGTAAAAGTATTATGGAATCACCACGGGCAAGAAGAAGCCACGTGGGAGCTCGAGGAAAAGATGAAGGAGAGATATCCTTATCTTTTTGAAGAAGGTATGCAAATTTCGGGACGAAATTTTTCGTAAGGGGGGTAGGATGTAATACCCCGACTTTTTCTACAGTCTTTAAAAATGAAAGTTAATAATAATTATGGCTTTGCACGCCTAAGATCATGAAATTAAATTCTAAGATTTACGGTGAAATCCGTTTCCGAAAATAATTTCCAGAAATCGGACGAACGACTACTATAATAGGGTTTTCGCGTCCGGTAAGATTTTCGTCCGAAAACTCAGAATCAAAATCCGTCAGAATTTACATTCACTTTTTCTTCGATACGAGTTCACCGGAGAAAGTTAGTTTTTATGATTTTCCGGACGAATTTTGGACTGTGATGTCCCGATTTTTTTCTCGGATTTTGAAAAACGAATTAGGTTTTCCGAGTACATGAATTATTTCCAATCTAACGGACGAATTAGATTTCGTCGAATTCGTAACTATCTAGGAAAGTATTTCTCGACTTTTAAATCGACGTTTAAGAGCCGGAAACGAGATATTTCGTCAAATAATTCCCCGCCAAACATGTCCCTAGCGAGTCACTATACTTTTTTAGGATATTTCTCCACTTTATGAGTCACTACAATGAGTGATCACCCTCCTCTCCCTTCCCCTCATTTACCGCCACCACCATACACACACTACACTCTCTCTTTTCTTCTTCATCTCCATTAAAGCTCAACTCCAAGCTTTTCTCAAGCATTCAAGTCTTCCACCTACCGATCATTTTCATTTCCGAATCCATAATACGAAAGGTAAGAACTTCGTCTATCATTTGAACCGAACAAATCTTGTTTCCCCCATTTTATTTTTTTCGAAAATTTAAGGAGTGAGATAGCATGTTGTCCTTTGATCGAATCATGTTCTACGATGTTTAGAATCGAGTTCTATGGATGAATTAGAGAAAGAAATCAAGAACTCCTTTGTTCTAGGGTTTACCAATTTTTGGGGAAAATTTGGGGCTTTGATCGTAACTCGATTTCTTTGTCGTTTGATTGATAGATTAGTGTTCCTCTTGATATTAATTGACTCTATGAATTGTTTTAGATTTTTCTAAAAATAAAATTTGAAACCTAAGAGACGAAGAAGGCACGATTTAGGATAGTAAATGTTATGATATGCTCGATTATTTAATGGAAATGAGATATACGATGCATGAGGACGATTATATATTTAATTGAGATTTTTCTAAAAATAAAACAAAAAATGTAAGAGACGAAGACGTGACGATAAGTTAGAGCTCGTTAACATTTTGATAATATGATTTGCATGTTAGTAATGCTCGTTAGATGATAATCGTTGTCGTGAAATTTGAACGAAAACGGAGAACGTAGAATTTTCGTTAAGAGACGAACGATGGACGATAAGTCGAGATTAGATAATAGTTTGGGGTTATGATTTATGTAATTATGATTCTTGATAGACGATGAATAAGATTGTAGAATTTGATTGAATTCTAATGATGTTGGAATTTTGGTAAGAAACGAACCAACGTTCCAAAGTAACGATAGAAAAGACGAGTAAGAAAAGTAATTATATAATAGTGATTGTTATGAATAAGAGAACAAGTTTGAAGTTGACGGCTTTTGCATCTGAGTTATGAAATGACGAATTATAGTTATGAACGAGAAGTAGAAACGAGAAGTTAGGATTTGTTTTGGTATAGTAATTGTTTAGTTTGAAAAGACGAGTTTTTAATCGTCGTGCTTATGATCAAGAAATGAAAAGGAGTTTATCACGTATGATGATACGTGGTGACTGCCTTGGGTCAGTTTTTGCATGAAAATAAAAGTGTTTAAGCTTTAAACGAACCTAGAAAACCGTGCGTCGATTTTATCGAGCATTAGGGTTTCACTCGGCAGTTTTGCGACCTTCCACGGAAACTGTCATATCTCCTAGCTCGTTTATCGGAATTGAGATCCGTAAATTGAAGAGTAAACTAGACACCCTTACCTTTCTTGTGGTATAAGACTCGTCCCCTTTTTCGCAATCCCCTGTTCCGTGCGAACTTACTGATCTGATCTTATGCAGTGAATTTCTAAAATCTATTTTCTTAAGTTGAATTCTTCTCAACTTGAACTCTTTCGATCTTTTAAGTCGTTTCAAGTTATCGACTACCTTCTTTATACCGACATAAGTGTCAAGTCAAGAACCGGGTGAGTGTCAAACAAGATGCGTTTGTATCTCGTTTCTTTTTAACTAAAAGAGTTTAGTTTAGCGTGCAAATGCTTAAAATGTCTAAAGGACTAAAAACTCAACTCGATTTTTCGTATTCGTTTATCGTTTGCGACCGAGCTTTAAAGTATAATTTTTATGATGAAGGAGAAAGTCGACACCAAGGATAGGACAGAAGATCAGAAGACGGAAGCACGTGTATTAGTTCTGTATTCTATCGAGGTGAGTTTTTATATATGAAACAAAACGAGCAATGCTTGAAAACCTTTTCTTTATCGCTTTGATAATCGTGTTTTCAAAGTGATAATTATGGCATGAACTGTTTTGTGTTTTATGTGAGTTCTCTTGTACCTTATGAGTTAATCAAAAGGGGTTAACTAACGATCGGCTTTGAGTTAGCTATTATGCTTTCCAAAGTTTTGTGTACAATGTAGCCTGTGGTGTATGAGTGGTCAAGATTGAACGTAACATCTATGAAAAATGCTCTGCAGAGCTGTAAGTTATGAAAGTGAGAAAGAAAATGTTTTAGTAGACACGGGCCTTTTTAAATAAAAACCCCGATGTGCTACTGTAATGAATTGCCTGATTATCTATACTTATGATTATGTTTTCGGCAATGTGTCCACTAAGTACTATTGTACTTAGCCCTGCATATGTTTTCTAAATGTGCAGGTTGAAGCGACGGAAGCAGCGACGGTTGAGTTAGAGTGAATAGAGTTAAGGAAGACTTTTGTTTATAGTTCACGAATCCGCTGCTAGACTCTAAACTCTTTTGATGTTATGTATAATAATTACTGTAGTCTAAGTTCTGTAATAATAACTTAGAAGCTTTTGAAGTATCTTGTTCAAGTGATCTTTCAAGATCAACTCTTTCTTTCGTTAATGAAGTCTTGTTCATAGAGATTATGCTGTCATTTATGTATGTTTATTCTTTCATCCCCTTTCTTCCCCGCTTCTTTAATCCAACCCCAGTCGCACCCCAGCTTCTGCCGTCCCTCGGGATTTGAGGTTGTGACATGGCTAATTATGGAGAGGTTAGTATTATATTCGATAATGTTATTAATTTTATTTAGTGTGTATTTTTGTGTATTTGTAGGAATTACACACGCTGAATATATATACTTGTTTGATTTGTAATGTAGGATTTCGTCCCTTAGTTATTTATTTAATTTAATTGTTATTTTCTGCAAATCCCGCTCGGAAAACCCTAATACCATATAAATCCCACTCGAGCGGGATATGCCGTACACGAGCGGAAAATTGTTTTTCGTCCCTATAAATGAATGATAATAGTTTACAACCTGCCCTAGATGTAAAATTCGCTTAATTGGTGATGTTTGGATTTTATGGTGATTAATGGATACTAATAACTTGAAATACGGTAATGTTGAATTTTTTGAATACGAAATGTGGTTCTAATTTTTTAATTAATTCATACATGTTAATTATTAAATATCCCGCTCGGTTAACTGCTCCTCGACCAAATCCCGCTCGAGCAGGATATAGCTCTGCCGAGCGCGATTTAGTTTATCTAAGTAATTCGAATTTTTTCTGTTTTGGGGAATATTTCCCGCTCGAGTTGGTGACTTGTGGCTTGATATCCTGCTCGAGCGGGATATTGATATTACGAGCGGGATTTTTTTTTTTTCGTGTTAAATACTGTGTATAGTTTGATTTTATTATATGTATTTTAATTAAATTTTTATTCATGTAGATTATTTTCAAGAGGCCCGACACTATTGACCAGAAGTCCACGGTTAGCACGTCCTACAGATACAGCGTTTTAGAAGACGTTGTGTCTATATTGATGGCATCCGCGGCAGAAGTGCGGTATGGGCGTGCATCACGTATTATCCCGGCAGATTTCGGTTTAATGGGGCCAGCCACACGACATGTGGTTTCATATCAACGGGGCAAACTTTCGTTTTTCTTCTGTGGAGTATGCCCTTGTTACCAGATTGTCATTCGGCTCTTATGATTTCCGACCTTTAGACGACCACGACTTACGGGGTGTGCAAGTGTATCGGCGGTTTGCCAACGGCGTGCCGATTAGTGTGGGGGACCTCCTGGATCGGTTTTGTCTGAGGCACGTGACAGATCAGAGTGGACAGCTGTACCTGCAGGTCGTGCATGTGTTAGTTCTGTATATGTTGCTATTTGGTCTTGAGCAGAAGAAGTTTGTTGCGGATTGGGTGTGGAAGCTGGTGGACGATCTGGACGCATTTTCTCGGTTTTCTTGGGGCGCATACACGTATTTGCATCTGAAGTACTACGTGGACAATATGCAGCAGACGAAAAAGTACCACTTCTACGGTGCAGCCTGGGCTTTCCACGTTTGGTCGTTGGAGGTGCTGCCAGACTTAGCCACTGCAGTTGCGGTCATTGATTACCCGGATGCACGGCCCATATGTCTTAGATAGAAGCTCAAGAAGTTAAGTGGAACAGAGCTTTAGCCGTTATTTTCTTTGCTAACAAAATTTTAATTTTTTCACTGTATGTATTTTTCTGTATTTTTTTTATAATTGTATTTGTGTTTGATAAATTTTTTTGCGCTGCAGGTTGGTCGATTCAACCCTTTTGTATCGGATGATGCTGAAATGGAGACTTTCTATTTCCGGTCCAGTCAGTATTCAAATGCACTTGGAGTGGACTTTGTAGTGTCGTGCAATCCGTTACGTGCAGGGAAATAGTTCCCCCATCAGCCACGCCAGGCCATAGTAATTGATGATGAAGACCAGGAAGAGAGACCTCCTCGAAGGAGAGCACAGAGACAGCGGGGTCAACAGAGGCAGCCTGTTACAAATGAGCAGCGAGAGGCGGAAGCAGAGGGAGAGATAGAGACAGAGGATCGTGATCCTGAGTACAGAGAGCCACCCCGCCGTTCAGAACACGGAAAGCGTGTTCGTCAATCAGGATCTTCATCCTCCAGTGGTGGGGCCGATCATGTCCTACGATCCAGTGATCGACGCTGGATTCGATCAGAGATTTCCCTTGCAGAGGATCGCATTGTAGAGAAAGTGGAGCGGAGACTGTTCCCCAAACTCAAATCTTGGATTGAGGGCTTGTTTGACAAAGCTCGTTGTGGATCTACAAACCGATCCCCTGGTCGTCAGCCCAGGGCGTGGTCCATGCCTATACCGTCAGCACGCCGCCCCTCAGTGCGAGACCCTCCACAGGTCTAGGGCCGCGAAGACCAGCGCTGCCCCTCAGTGCAGCGTCAGCATGCACATCACACGGATGAAGTTCTTCCCCAAGCAGAACGATTTTTGTCGCCATTCATTGTAGCTCGTCATTCCATGTACGAGTCTGGATCGTCGAGTGCAATGTTCGATCAGTACGGTACTTTTATACCCGACCCATCTCGGCATTCAATGCAAGGGAGAAATAGCAATTTCAATGCATTGTGGGATTCTCTTACCACGGTAGGTAATTATTTCACAGATATTAGATATTTATTGATATTGATATTTTTTTGTTTGTGTAGGGCCAGGTCCAAAGTTTTGAGGCTCTTCTACACGAGGTGGTGTCGCCGATCCGAGCAGTCCCACTTAATCAGAGACCAGTGGTGGAAGAGGAAGCAAGTGATCAACATCAACAACAACAGCAACAGCAACAGCAACAGCAGCACTAACAACAACAACAACAACAACAACAACAACAACAACAAAGGACTCGGAGAGCTTCTACAGCATTACACACGCCCATGCTTGCCCATAGAGAACCATATCCACTTCAACAGGAATTGAGGCAAGCGTATGAACTACTTTCGAGAGGTGATGAGGATGGATTCATGGTTATCATTGAGAGCGGGGGATTTGTAGGCAAGCACTGGTGGAGGCAACTTGAGCATCCACATGCAGACATAGTTGTTGAGGTAAAAACAACATTAACTTATCGATTAGCACGTTATTTTTTTATTTAATTCACAAACTTATGTTTTGCCTTGTAGGTGGTAGATTTGTTCATCTCTTACTTGAGACAACGACTAATTGACCGAGTGCATGTCTTGCCCGATCTGACGCACACAAACACTGTTTTATTAGATTCCGATGTCTTTGTAAGTTCAATTTTTATGAATAACCGAAATTATTTACAACTGTGTTCAATTTTATGACGCATTTTTTGATGCACTTATAACTTTGTCTCCTATTTATTGCAGCTCCAGCTCAGAGGTGATTGATATAGGCAGATTTTGAGCCTAGACATCGAGCGGGAGCTTAGGGAATCGTGGGGCATTTATGCTGACTATGTGCCTCAAGTGAGTCTACTATATGGAGCGCATGGAGCAACGGCAGCCGGTCGAGAGGGTCTTTACACCGGACGACCCGATTTCTTTGGTGCAATCCACGTAAGTGGACACACCTCAACAGTTACTTGATGATTCTCTTACGAGTAATGATATTAATTGTTCGTTTGATGGAGATGATTGTTGTGTGCAACATTGACAAGCATTGGGTGGTAGTCAGAATTGATTGCAAGAATTGGGTGGCTGAGCTCTATGACTCCATGTATCATTACCTTGACCGACGCGCACAATCGCGCTGACGCACGAGTCTGAAGCCACTACTGAAGCTTTGAACTCGAGTTCTTACATGCTCGTTTTACTGGAGGCACAACACAGTTAGAGCGACCCCCGATGAGAGGCCCCTAACGCTCACAGTCATTCCAACTATAGATCAATTCAAGCAACGCGACGGTGTTAGTAGTGGTGTATTTGCAATGATGACGATAGAACGTTTAATTAGTGGTTCACCCTCTATTCCATGGGGCAACACACACATAAAAGGAATATCGGAGAAGGGTCGCTACCGCTATATTTAGTCTTTGTCGTGCACCGGATGGAGCGGATAGGTACAAATATGATTAGAGCAGAGGCGTAGACCATCAGTTGGGTGATCTCTTCTTTGTAACTTTATGCTGTATGAATATTGAATATTTAATTGAAAAAATTTGAAACAATTTGAGTAGGACTTTATGAAAACATACATTCATTACAATCATGTTTTTCATCCTAGATGTCGATTATGCATTGCACGAGTATGTCCATATTCATGACACACACTACATCTCCTACGTGGTTGGCTTTCTGTGGGAGCTCGATGCCGACTCAGTCTCGGACGATCTGGTAGAGGTGTGATTTTTGGAGGCAAGACCAATATGTTATCCACTTCTATTGGAATTGTCCAATCTTCCATGTGAGGAACAGGATTTATAGGATGTTGATAAACTTCTTTCCAAGCTTCTCGTGTGTAGTAATACTGAACATAATCGTATATTTGATCTTCATTTTTCCTGCAATTTAACATTCAGAAAATAATCGTATGAAAACATCAGTATTTTCATATAAAGGACAGATTAAAAAAGTGTCAAGTGTACGTACAGTATTGCAGCAATGGCATGGGAACAAGGGAGCCCATCAGCTTGAAATTCAATGCAAGTGCATGTCTTCGTGTCAAGATCCACTTGGAACGATCTTTTAGCATCATAGACATTGAAGATCGATCCCATGGCCTTTTGTGCAGTATACCTCAAACCCTTATTCATTCCTGCAGTCAGTTTGGCTGTCGCCTCAGCAGTCAATACAACATTATCGCCGTGAGCATCATTTCGTCTCTCTTAGAACCACCCCTCGATGACATGTTTGATTGCATCAAGCATTGAGCATATTGGCAGTCGTTGTGCCCACTCCAACCGCCCATTCCAATTCTCGGCTGCATTTGATGTCAGCTGACTGTAACGCGGCAAAGGACAGTGAACTCGAGACCACTTTTCGGGTCCGACACTTATCAATTTTTGGTAAGCAGCTTCGCTCTCTCGGCGGATGATGTCCATTGCTTTATCAAAAATTGCTCGGCAATATGCAAATGCAGTTTTTTTAAACAATTCCGTAACTATTTTTCCGTAACGATTAATCTTTTGCTGCAAGTGATAGTAGCATAATCCATGAACTGCATTCAGAAAATCCTTCTTCACAGCGTTATCTATCGAGGGATGGGCATCAAATACAATTAATGTATCATTCAATTCTCCATACGCAATTCTAAGTTGGCTGAGGAACCACTTCCAAGAGATATCATTCTCAATAGGGCCAACGCCAATCACTAGAGGAAAGGTATGCTCGTTGGCATCCTTAGTGACAACGACAAACAAGATACCTCTATTCTTGCCCTTTAGATGAGTGCCATCAATTGCAATCACATGCCTCATATTCAGCGGATAAGCAAGCCTACATGCGCCGAAAGCTACAAACAAGTGTTCGAACTTTCCATCAATACCAACTTGCAAATCAGTAATTGTACCTGGATTCCATTGTCTTAGCATGTGAATTCAGCATCGGTTCTTAATGGGCACTTTACAGTACGTCCCCTCTCATTCTTCGATAGATAATGCAACCCGTCTTTGTGCTGAAGGAGTTTGCACTTAATTAACAATCGATGATATACCTCAGGTCGGCAAGATTTCTTTCGACATCTACGAATTCATATCCGTCTGGGTACGTACAACCAGACCATGTTCTTCCGTATTTGATAATAAAATAGTGATCTATCTACACAGAAGTACAAACACGTAACAATTAATAAAAATAACACAAAAATATCAAATCTCGCTCGCCAAACACAACAATTTTCCGCTCGAGCGGGATATTGATATTTCGAGCGACATATGCTAAAATCGAAATTCTAGAATTTTTTTGAGTCATAATGTACAAAATCTCTCTCGGCAGACCTAAATCCCGCTCGAGCGGGATTAAAACTCACGAGCAGGAAGTTTAAATTTCGAGCGGGAAATGAAAAAATTCACTTGCTATGTAATCTATACGGCATTCATATAAATTTCTGAGTTTTGAATATTAAAGAGTCTCATTTTCTAATTTGTCACATACAATCAAAATTAAGTGGACCCTAGAGGAAAATTACAAGGTCGGAAACATACCTCAAATGATGAATTTGAAAGATTGCTGCCCACTTGCGAATGTGATGAATTTGAAAGGATGTTATTTGAAATATTGCTGCCCACTTTCGAATGTGATGAATTTGAAAGGATGTTATTGTGGGTGTGTAAAAGAGGCGTGTGAATGGTAAAATATATAGAGTTGTGAATGCATTTCACATGAAAATGTACTATCTCAAGTCTGCACAAGCAAGTAAATTCATGTTAGGCACCAATTAGCCATCATTCTGTACATTGACCAACTTTTTTGCAATTTTCCACTCGGACAGAACAAAATCCCGCTCGCCACGTGTCAAATCCCGCTCGAGCGGGACCGCTCGAGCGGGATTTGACACGTGGCGAGTGAGATTTTGTTCTGTCCGAGCGAGATCTACATTTATGTTCGTTTAATGCCTATTCATAATTTTTCGACTGAATTTAGTACCTATTTAATCCCAATATGTTTCATATAAAATAATTAAATTATATACTTATTGGCTAATGATTGTCAAATAATCACCTAATTATCACTAAATCATTGGAATGTCATATACTTTATATCACATCTCTTACACATGTGTAAGAGATGTGATATAAAGTGCTTGACAAGATGGCATATTATATTTGAAATATTCAAAAGAGTATAAAATTCATTGTTTTGGGAGTATGATGTATTTTTCATTTTTATATTGTCAAAAGGTGTATTTTTATGGATTGTCACATATATATGAATCATGAAATAACATACTTAAAATAAAATCAAACTCCTCCTTCTTCATGGCTCATGATCGACGGTATGGAGAGGAAAGAGGGCTCAAGGTTTAGCTTTGATTTCCATGAATGGATCCTTGTAGAGCTCGACTTCTAGACCTAAAAAATAAACAAAAATCGAGCACCTCTCCAAAGTCAAAAACTTTCGAAGAAAATAAGGAAGGAAGAGAGATGGTTCTTGATCTCAAAATAATCACAAGGTGAAGAGGATGAAGATTACCTTGTTAGATTAGATCAAAAGCGGAAGATGAAAATAATCTTTGAAGCTTTTGGAGCTTAGGGCTTCAAGCTTCCATGGAGTTCACACTAGTGTGTGTGTGTGTTTGCTACGGTAGAGAAAGAGTTGGAAAAGAGAGATATGAGAGAGATTATTTCTTATCTCTTTGCTAGAGAGAGAGTTGAAAAATAGGTGAAATGAAATGAATGTAATGATGGAGATGATAAGATAAATTTGACTAAGTTAAATCTTAGCTAAGAAGGAATATTATTAATGAGAAAGGGAAGATGCATGTCGGCCAAGAGAGAGAGGGAGAGAGATAAAAATAAATATCTCATTTTAACTGGTAAAATTTTCCCTGGAAGAAAAAGTTTTCCGGTAGAATATATCCGTATTATTTTATTTATCTCTCAAATGACTTAAAACTCTCCTCGACTCTTTCTCGACGTCCAATTTCACTCTAACACGTCTCATTCTTCACCAAATAATCAAGGAATCTAAATACCAAATTTTCAGATCAAAATTCCAACTAATGAAGAAAATCTTAAAAACTGCTCGGCTAATTATGCCGTTAAGCAATTATTTTTAAAACTTCTTTCAAACGATCTCGGAAAATTCTCCGACATATCTCAAAAGTCTTAGAATTAAATCTAAATTCAAAAGACACTAATTAGACTAAATTCGGAGTTCCGTCGGTGAATAGTGATTTCTCGGCTTTCGTTACTATTCACTGAAAAGTAAAAGTTCTCAGAATTCTCCGGAATTCATACTCATGCTTAATCTCATATAATAAGGCTCAATCAATGCATCACATACTCGATTCGAATTATTGAAACGAGAAAAATCACATTAAAGCACGTAAGGGTATTTTGGTAATTTTGAAAGAAAATTTATTTTCTTTGAAATTTTTATCACTCAAAGCACATCATATAGGAATAATAACTTATTTAATACGCATTTAAAGACTTAGAAAAGTTCGGGGTATTACACCTAAATTGAAGATGGATTCAATGGGGTTCACTCTATCTTACCTTAAAACTGTGGCTTTCCTACACGATGTGGTCGGCACCGCTACACGATGCGAAGAGCCCGGAAATGGGAAAACTGGTCGGTGGCAGAAGCTATGTGGTCGCCGACGCCGGACGCGATGGGTGTAGAAATGCTCAAGTATTTGGGTGAGCTTCGTGGCCTCCGAATTCAGTAGATCTGTGTGGAAGATCGTGGATAGATGAAATTTTTTTCAAATTTTACTTCGACATCAGATATTTCCTTCGCAAGTTTGGGAGTAATTTAGTCCCCGTGTTTTACTATCTCAAACACTGTTGAAGGCAAGAAAAACAATTGGGGGGTTACCAGATTTTAATTTTCTTGGAGTAACAATATTTTACCAGCGGGCCGATGGCTTTTCTATCGAGCTTCTCGTGTTAATTTTCTTGGCTACCAAACATGAGATTAGACAAAAAAATAATAATTTAGTAATGGTTAATGTGAGCTACCAAACATCCCATTAATGCATAAGAATATTATCAATTAGGGGAAGAATTTAATACCATGAGATTTTTGAAAGTTTTATGGTTTATATGAAACATCGACTTCGAGAATTTGGTAGAATATTGTTGCATCATTTTGTTTTGCGTGAAAAACATAGGAGTTAATAATCCAAGATTGTTTCTTAGTATTGTTTCTCGTTCTAGTCTTTTATTACTACTATTAGTTTTCTTAGCCTTAGTTCAATACCTTTGGCAACTCTTAGTTAAGTTTAGTTTCACAAAAACAATCAACTTAATTATAATGCTTTAATTTACGTTTTAAAGTAATTGAGATAACATATTTTCTTGTTTGCATTCTATGTAAAGACGATTTTGGAATACGAACACTTGCGTACTAAATTGTATTATTCATACTTACACACAACAATGCTTCCATTCCATATATTATTGGTTAATAGTATTTATTTGGCCGTCAAATTAATTATACTACCTCTCAAATGCCTCCATTTTAACACATACTATATTAATTGAGTCTTGCACATTAAAAAGATTGTCAAACCACCACTCTTTCAATTAAATAGACAAAATTGTCCCTTAGAAGTGTTTTAGTAGTAGGGTGGGCTCGTTAATATTAGAGATAAAAAAATTATGAGTTCAAATCCCACTAATTTTTAATAGATCGAGTTTATTAGAGTCTATTGCGAATAAACAATAATTTATTCATTAGGCATAACGGATTTCCGTGACATCCAAAAAAATAAAAATAAAAAAAGATATAGTTATTTTATGGCCTGAACTTTTACTTTTTATTTACTTTATAGTCTGACGTTTTAAAAATTACAAAAATGGCTTGACCTTTAATACTTATGCCCATTTATGGCACGAGAGCAGAAAAGCGGCGATCGGATTCTATGTCACATTACTAAATTCATGTGTTAGGCCAAAAAAGAATAGGGAAAGGGGTGATGACGAGGTTAAAAATTATTGTGCGGAAATGCTACGAATGAATCCGGCAATGTGACGCGGGATCCGATCACCTCTTTTCTGCTCCCGAGCCATAAATGGTTATAAGGACTAAAGGTCAGACTATTTTTGTAATTTTTAAAAGGTCAGGTTATAAAATAACTAAAGGGTAAAAGGTCGGGCGTAAAGTAACTATATCCCAAATAAAAATTTACTGCTTTTAGAATTTGACTGTTTCTTTATAGCATTTATTATTCTTTGGTTGGTATATAAAGTGTGAAATAAAAGTGAACCAACTCGTTACAAGAGAATAACGCTTGGCATAAGCCCTCTGTAGTCTGTACCCAAAATATCACGTTAGACAATCAAATGCTTGTATGTATATGAATATGATACCACCACACCAGTATACAGATATGTATAAAGTGCATTAATTTCTTATTAAAACAGTTAATTCAGCACCGGAGAAATTAATTACTTCTACATTGCACCGGTAGGAGTTGGAGCTTGAGCGGTCTGAGGTGAAGAAGCAGCCGCTGCATTCGGCGGAGGCGCTGAAGTCGGACTGCCGTTAGGAGGAAGAGCAGCCGGACTCGATTGAGGAGACGAAGCCGGAGCGCCGCTCGGAGACGCTCCCGAAACTGGAGTCGTGGCTGGAGATCCGGCACTTGGACTCAAAGCCGGAGTTGTGCTTGGAGAAGCAGCTGCCTGAGGTGTCGGAATAGGACCGCCGCCGCTCGGAGACGCTGCTAGGCCCAGCTGAGGGGTCGTAACAGGACTGCCGGAAGGCGAGAGAAGCGCAGATTCTATTACATTTGATGTCGGAGCCGGAGTCGGAGCTGGAGAGAGATCGATGATTAATTCCCCTGCTTCCATACCCGAACTGCCAAAAGGAGCCGGCGCATTTGAAACGGTAGGCGAGGCGGCAACGGCGGGTACTTCCGGTGAAAGTGCAGGCGGAGAAACTACGGCTGACTGGGGAGTGGAAGCTGGAGGAGTAGCGGTAGGAGCAGTAGCAGGTCCAGGTGCCGGTTGCGGCGGCGGAGTTTCTGTTTTGTTATTAGAGTTATCAGAATTGGATTTTTTCTTTCTTTCAGCTGTTGATCCCAAATCTTTAGTCTCCTCAGTGGAGATGGGCGAGTACTCAATATTGGGATCTTCTTTGGGTGCAGGAAAAATAAATCCCGCCGCGTAGGGCACTCTCTGCCGCAGTATCCACCGGTTGCCGTCGAGAAGCTCCGCCGCCGTGAAACGCTTGATACGATCCGGCGGCAGCTCCTTGACACCCGGCCACTTCACGCGCTGCGCCTTGGCCGCAGCCGTTCCTCTGTTGTTAAACTCCGTGTAGAAGAGAGTCTGCAACGCGAATTCGCCTTCCCACGGCATCCATCCGTCGGGATGGATCAAATCGTCGAGGAAAGATTCCATGATGATGGTTCTAGAATATTCCTTCCACGGCCTCCCGAGATACGACTTGATCTTGTGCTTCACCGGCTCGAGCTCCGGGTGGGCCACGAACGAGCAGTTTTGGAGGACGAGCGCCGTCGGCTGGCGCACGTCCATCCGGCCCTGCGCGGTCGCGATGTTTTGTTGGTTCTCCAATGGCTTCCGAAAGAGCAACGTGCAGTCCTGGAAAACGGCGGCGCTGTCGCCAAAGATGAAGTCGATGGTGCCGGAGATGACGCAATCCTTGTAGAATTGGCGGTAGGCGTGTGCGTAGAGGGTGTCTTGGTATGCATCTATGTGGCAGTTGAAGTAGATGGACTTGTCGGAGCTCGCCCGCAGCGCTACGGCCTGGAGCTTCGCCGCGCCGGCGGTGTTCTCGAAGCCTATGTCTCTCGCTATGAAATCATCCCCATGCACGGCTGCATTCGATTTATATCTGTATTAGTGTCATCATGATCGATATTAATTTTTTAAAATGCTGATTATTTTTATTTTGGCCAAATTATAGTTTGTGGCCCGAACTTTTTACGTTTTCTGATTTATTGTTTGAACTTTTAAGGTTTTTTTTTGTTGAACTTTGCAAAATTGTTGAAATAAGGTCCACCATATTTTTACAGCATCGAAATGTTGACTCAGCTGACTGGTATAGGTGACATAGACAGTTAAATGCCAGCTGGACGGTGATGTGGACAATTATATCACAAAATCTTATTTTCCAATCAAATTTATAGAGCACTTTCATGATTTGTCGTGTTATTGTCCCATTGGCATTTAATTATTCATGTCCCTTACACCGATCAGCTAAGTCAACATTCTGATGCCGAAAAAATAGAATAGACCTAATTTCAATTTTTAACAATTTTACAAAGTTCAGAATTTTACAATCTTAAAACAAACCATTATATATCAAAAAACGTGAAAAGTTCTGCCACAGACTATAATTTGGCCTTTTATTTTTTTGGTTGATAAATTTTAAATAAATAATTTCAAATCTAATCAATAACTTCAAAACCTTAAAAAGTTAAGAATTAATAAATACTTATTGAAATTATTTTCAAAAAATATTTTTGATAAATAAGACGATGTGTGCATCTCACATGCAATTCTCGTACGCATGAAATTAGTTGCACCGTACGACCGATCGTATTAGAGTTTTTGTGAAATAAACAATTGATTGGAAAAGAAATAATTATAGTTAATTAATCATGTTAACGCACCGACGGTTGCGGAATGGTAGGTGGCGACGCCGTCGACGAAGTTGAGGCTTCCGGTGATCCTGGTCTTGGTGGGGCCATCGCCGATCATCATGACGTTAGTATAAGAGGTATTGATCCGCACCTGCTCTTGGTAAACGCCCTGTTTGATGTACAACACGAATGTTTTATTACTGTGTTTAGGGATGTGGGGAAGAGCTTCGTTGATCGTTTTGAACATGCCGCTGCCGTCCTTGGCCACAATAATATTAGGCCTAATCTTCACCGTTTGTACGGCGAGGAGTCTCCGCTTGTCGGCGTCCACCCAGCTGCCGCGGTCAGCCACCATGAGGTCTTGCGACAGGAGGCGGCGCCGCCGGCTGCTGCTAGTCTGCCGGTAGCCTTGGACGCCCATGGACTCGAGAAACGTAGAGATTTCGGCAACCATAGCAAGCGCGTTGCTCGTCATATGCATGGAGGTGGTGAGGTGCTCCTTCATCCTGGCGCCGGCGTCGCCGGGGACTTTCTCGAAGCCGTCGAGGCAGGTCTCCTGGTGCGTCATGGCGGCGCTGATCCAAGTCTTGAGCTCCAAGAGGATGTCGTTGACGTTGGTGATGTCGAACTGCTTGAACTTGGAGTAGGACCGCTGGAGGTCGTCGACGGCGCGGTGGCCGAGCTCGCCGCACGTGTCGAGGGCGGCTCGGGCACGTGGGTCGGTCTGGGATTGGCGGAGGGCGGTGGAGTTGCGGAGGGCGGAGTTGATGTAGTCGATGGTGGCCTGCATGGCCACCTGGATCAGCTCCTTGGGGTCGGAGCTGTTGTGGCCGTTGAGGCTGCTAAAGCAGGTTTTCTGGTAATCGGTGGTTTGGCAGATGGCGGCGATGGCCTTCTGCGAGGCGGAGGCTTTGACATCATGTTTCTTGCTGCCGCCGTCTTGGCAGACGACGACGATCACCACCACCAGCGCCACCAGGAGGAGGGAACTAACCACGATTATAGCAATCTTTTTCCGCCCATCGTCTTGGCCCATATTCGATCAATTACGATCACCCTATGATTTAGTATTATTTATTTTTTATTTTTTATTTTTTTTGTTTTGTTTTGGGAGGAGCTAAGTTTGAGTGGAGAAGGACGTGAAAAGGTGATCACGGAGCTTCTCCATCAAGAATATGAGGTTTGTTTGACTAATCTTTTGTTTTGTTTTGTTTTGATTGAGTAGGGAAATTTTTTGGAGTGCAATTTGAGAGGTGGTTATTTTTGGTATATGTGGGGGTTTGAGGTTTTGAGAAGGAAAGAAGTCAACCAGTCATTGCAATGTAGAGAGAGAAAACTATGAATGTTGGAGAGGCATGATTCGTAGAGAAGAAATTTACTACGACCACTGCGTTTCCGCCAAAAAAGGAACTCTTAAATAATTATATAGTAGATTAGATGTCACGATTATTTCGGTAACAGATATTTAGCGGTACCTATATAGGTTGGGATACTCTATCCCAAAATCTCTGTCCCACCATGTTCCACCCACCAAAACACCACGGTTTTACCTTTACAATGTGGTGGAATAGAGAGATTTTAGGATAGAGGATCCCAACCCCATATGAAAGATGAGAAGAGCCTATCCAATAATTTACCAGTCTCTTGTATATTGATTACAATAATTGAATTGGCCAATTTTTATATGAAACCACAATAAGAAAAATGTTCTATACATGGATTATATATTCAGTGGAAAACTTAACTACAAAATTACTCGATGCTACACTTGATGGCTTATCGATATGATTATGTGTCAAAAAGATCGTAGTTCTGATATAATGGAATTTTCTTTTATAGATTAAAGGAGTGAAGAAGGTAGGCTTTTTTAGGATTAATTGGAAATTAGCAATATTCTACTTTAGATCGATCAATTTAAATATAGCACATAAGGAGATCTTCAGTACTTGAGATTATCATTTATCCATTTCGATCTTTCTAACTATATGCCACATTAAATAAAAAAAACTTTTATTTTTTTAACTTCAATTTCTTATGCTTATAGTTAGGTTTTGTAATATATCTATATTATATAAACGAAAATGACTCTACGTAAAAAAAAAACCCCTCATATTTCTCCATTTCTATTTATCTAAATTCTCAATTTTGTTGTATTAAAAATCAATATTAATTATATTTTATATTTTAGATAGATTATATATTAGATTAGATTTGATTTTGTCCACCATTTAACATATATATAGATTGCGTTTCCACCCTCTACCTTTTAGGTATGTACTCTATCAGCAGTTTCTAAAATATCATTTTTAATAATCTCACAGTACGGATCCAACTCAATATCGCCCCACAAACCTCTTTGGTGGGGACGGGCCAATTCTGACACATAATCGTGGGGTTATACGGGTCAATTCGTAACTGATAGTTCAGCTGAAATTTAAAAAAAATTATATTGAATTCATAACATAGGATATTTTGGGTCAACTTACAATCTTCAAAATTATTTTTCTTTTCTAAATCAATATGAGACAAAAAGATATTTGCTATCAAAAGGATCCACCTAAATTATCATAAAAATCGACATGATACAATTTTTTGAGAGCAAAAATGTCTTTGTTCTACATCGATTTTGAGAAGAACTTATGGAATAATGATTCTTGTATGTTGAACTCATAATGTAGGATATTTAGGGTCACTTTCATTCTCAGGGTGGATCGTATTTGAATCTTAATGGATATAATAATACAGATTTGAGATGAGAATTTGTTGTAAAAAATTTTTTTAATCGAATTTGATATATGTTCAAATATAAATAAATTCTAAATGAATAATAGCTCTCTATGACACATTATATCTAATAATATATTTAATTTTATTAAATAATAATTTCCCATCGATTTTCGACGGATTACACACTAGTTGTTAAATAAGGAGGAAGATACAAAATTAGGATACACAATTATCTTCTAGCATTTAATTTCAGAGTTGATTATTCCATAATTTTACATAGTAATAATTTTTTTAAGCTTCGACTTTCAATAATAAATATTAATATAATTTGATTTCATAGTAAATTAGAATATTGCTCCAATAAATACTGCTCCGAAATTAGAATTTTATATTCATAAATATTCAGAAATCTAAAATCTGAAACGATCAATCAGGCAAGGGAAAAGAGAATTAGGCTGTGGGCAGCAGCGCGGTCGCGTGCGCGCTGCCCCAGCGAGCGCATTAGTCGAGCTCGCCCATCACTGCCGAGCGCCGCGTTCGTGCGCTCAAGTTCGATAGAGCGAGCCTGCGCTCTCTCATGCTCGACGCCACGTGGTGGCCCCGGGTTAGTCGCCGGCATAGCCGTTGCGATCGCCAATGGTCACCATTCAATTTTTTTTTTAATTCCAATTACCACACTATATATATTCCCTCCCCACCCACAAATCACACACTGCACTCTCTATTCTCTCTTCTCCACGCTTCTTTTCTCTCACCTAGGCTCCCAAAACCGGCGGTCACCTTCTCCGGCCAAGCCCTCCGGCGATCACCTTCTCCGTAAAAAATAGATTCAAATATCAATTTCATCTCCAATTGGCCATTCGCCGAAGATTCTCCGAGCCCCAACCCCTCTCGTCCATCCCCTCGACAAAATTTATATTCTCAAATACCCCAACGATATTTATTCTCGTCGCCTCATGCCTTCGCTCCACAATTTTCCACGGCGGGACCCTACGTTCCTCACTTTCCGGTGGGTGCCTTTGCACCTTTTCAAGCTCTTGTTTAATGTAGTATTTTAATTTTATTAATATAGTTTAATGTAGTATTTTAATTTTAAGTGGAATGAAATGAATTTTTTTTAATTTCATTTTTTTCGAATAAAAAAAAAGATAAAATGGCGAGCTTGGCGAGCTCACCACTGCACTTCATTTGGTGCGCACGATGAGCCCACCAAAAAGGCAAGTGAGCGAGCTCGCTAAGCTCACCGCTGCTAAGAGTCTTATATAAGACCTATGCACATTACATTCTAGAATCAATCCTCCTTAAAATTGTATATTTCCTTCCTTATCCTACAACATATTTATATAGAAATCACTTGATTAATTACATAAAATGTAATGGTATTTATTAACGAACACATAGAGATATAGGCACACTAATTCGATAAGCCAACCGTGAACTTGACGCCGGTGGCCGGCAGCCACGCCATCCCATCAAGAAAACGTCCGACGGTGAAGAAACCGGCGGTGGCAGCATCCCTAATGACATGGTACCCCGGCCAGGCCACCCGGCCGGAAAGCGAGGCCCCGGGCCCGTAATTCCGGTACTCACCGTACCAAAGAGTGCCCAAAGCAAAATCGCCATACCACTCCAGCCACCCCCGGGGCTGAACCATGGAGCTCATGTAAGTATTCATGTAGACAGTCCGGGAATACTGCTTCCAGGGGCGGCCGAGATAAGTCGGGCGCGTGGCGTACACGTAGCTGTCCTGGATGGAGAATCCGGTGCTCTGGTGAGGGTCTTTCCGTCCTTGCGCGGTGATGGTGACCTTCTGCATCGCCAGGGGCTTCCTGGTGAAGATCTTGCACTTCTGGAGGACGGCGGCCCCGTTGCCGAAGATGAAGTCGATTGTGCCGGAGATGCTGCACTCGCGGTAGAACTGGCGGAGGGAGTGGGCGTAGAGGGTGTCTTGGTACCCTTCCATGCTGCACCGGAAAAAGGCCGATTGGTCCGAGTCGACGCGGAGGGCCACGCCTTGCCGGTTCTCGGGGCCCGCGGTGTTGCGGAACGTCATGTCCCTTGCGATGAATCCCTTCCCGGAAACAGCTGCAAATTCATTCCAAAAATTTGGCATATCACACTTAACTGATAGGGACAGGAATCTAACTCTCTTCACCTAATTCTACATATGAATATATTTTAGATGGAATTTATGTTTTGGAGAAAGAATTCCAAATTACTATCGTTTGGTTTGCTTGATAAAGCATGATAAGACTTGATTGATAGAATAATCCAATTTAATCAGATGTTTAGTTTGAATAATTAAGTCCGTGATGGATAATATGATCGTGCTTCTATCCACCAATTTAGTGATAATTAATTTATTATTTCAAATTTTGGTAGATTATTAATCACTCATGTAATCCTATCAATCCTATGTATCCCATCCTACCGATCAAATGCCACTTATATGTTAACAAGTAGAACGTTGATTAAAAAACTTACAAAGTTGAAATTAGAATTAATACTACCTTAAAATGTGGACAAACTATTAATTTGAACTAATTACAAGGGTGAAATTAAAGAACGAACTACCTAAATCAATTATCGATGTTTCGTTAGATCAATGAACATGCATGACATATCTTCAAAACCTAATTTCATATTTTCATTTTGTTTTCCAATTTCAATCCTTTATGTTGTAGTAAACTTCACAAATTAATTAAGGGTCATTATACCCAATAAGGATATATAAGTATTTTTCACTATTTAATTTCAATTTATTGATTACTAATATATTTACTCTTTAGGATAAATTCATAATACTATAATAGTGTATATAGTTTTTGTAACTTTCATTTTTTTAGTAATAAATGTTAATTGAGATTCATCATATAATAATATCTTTTATTTTATAAAATATAGTAATATTAAATAGAGAAATTACCAACGGTAGCCGTTCGAAACGTAGTCCATCCCTGCATGAAATTGCGGTTACCGGTAATAACAGTCTGCCCAATTCCATCTCCCACAACCATAATATTAGTCTTCTTCTTCTTCATATCAATATTCTCATGATAAACTCCCTTCTTCACGTAGATCACATACCTCCTCTTGCTATAACTCGGCGCCTCCGAAATCGCCTGCGCCACCGTCCGATACTGCCCGCTCCCATCCAACGCCACCACCGCATCCACGTGCATCCCCCCGGGGCCGGCGACGAGGAGCTCCTTATCCCCCTCGGTCATCCACTCGGGGAAACCCGGCCTCAGTGTTTCATCTCCTGTTGCATTGTTATTCCGGGGCGGTCTGAACGGCAGGCCGTGCATCTGCGTGTAGAGCGTCAGCACGTTTCCGATGAGCTGCGTCACCTGCGCGAGGCTGCCCCGGACGAAGCGTTGGAGGTGGCGGTCGGTGCCCTCGAACCCTTCGAGGCAGGTGTCCTGGTTGCTGAGGGCGGCGCTCAGCCACGCCTTTAGGTTTCCGTCGGAGTGGGGGGTTTTGTGGCCGGCGTGGATGCCGTTCATCTCCGTCAACGACCACGCCAGCTCCGACACCGAGAAGTCGAGGAGCTCCTTGCAGTCCTCGACGGCGAGCTGCTCGCGGTAGGTTATGGATAGGGTGTTGAACGTCGTGATCTTGTCGATGGCCGACCGTGCCTCGTTGATTGAGTTCTCGAGGGCGGCCGTGAGGACAGAGACGGCGGGGCTAAGGTGGTTGTGGATTTGGACGTGGGAATTGATGTTTGACAAGCATGAGTCTTGATTGGTGATCTTGTCGCAAGCTCCGGCCATTAGGGTTTCTAGGGTTTGGTTTTGATCGATTAATCCATGTGAGAGAAAGTGGGAGGAAGATAATATGATGGAAAATAGTAGAAAATATTTGAAATTAGCCATTGGATTGATTTGGATGTGTGGAGGGATGATTGTTTTTGTTGGAGGAGATGCATATATTTATGTTGTGTGAAGGATTAATGGGATTGCTTGTGATGGATGAAAATAGAGGGAAAGGAATTTTGAGTAGATGTTGTATAGAAAATATGCTTTAATTTTCTTTTTGGCAAAGTTGGAGTTTATGCTATCTTTTCCTAAATGTAAAAATATGATTCTCTTGAGATCAAAAAAGTGTAATAACATTTACTTTTTGGTTTAATGACGTTGAGCTCGTTGAGATATTGTCTTTGTGGAGGAGTTTGAATGTCTTAATTTTGAAGTGGGATGAGATTCTAAAATGACTATACAAGTCTTTTCATTTTGTCGGCTTACAATGTCTCAAGTGATTCATCAAATTTCAACAAAAATTTGTTTTGTTATATACCTTCAGTCTATACAAATTCTTTTTCATGTGTAAGTATATAACATACAAATTACACAGAAAAGATAGTTAATAAATAATATTTAAAAAAATCAGGTATGACAAACGCAACACGTACTTATGCAGCAATATCATTTCATCGGAAAATATTGACGAGAAGGGCTATCATTTTTTAAATTACAATTAGGTTATTTCACTCGTAACATAATTTGAATAAGTGAATTAGAGAAATTTATTTGGCTAATTAGTTACAACCCTCGTGATATTTGAAGTGGAATAACGTCGGATGATCATCCGAAAATTAATTTGCTAGAAAGCAGTTCTTCTAAAAACTAACTAATTTCATCTCTTTCTAAAAGTTTACTAGATATAAAAGAACCAAATATATATGACATGCATAAAATTAAAAGAATTAATATTAAAAGCTCATGTCACATTACTTTAATGCTTAAAATATTAGATGTAGAAAAAGAACAAAGAAAAGGTTCATGCTCGCATGACTTTATTGCTTAAACTATATAGGCATGCACACGTTTCTTTTTTGAGTTTCGACACTTTAGTTTTATATAAATCTCTTGTCAATACATCAAGTTTGTGGTTGGCTTGACCTAAACTATGTTCGGTTAAATTTAGTATGGACAATTAATGAAATATTCGAGGCGTATATATTAATACTTTTTTAATTTTAATTGCATTTTTCTAATTGTCATAAACAATGTTGCACAGGTGAGTGTGGGAGCGGCGGATGTCGGGGCGATATAAACATATACGAGGTTACGGAATTTTGAAAAATTTAAGGTGCAATTTAGGAAAGATACATCTAATTATTAATATTTAATTATATATAAAATATATAGAAATTCAAATTTATATAAATATATATAATTCACATTTTCTTTCACCCAAATTTACCATTTTCAATTTTGTAATTTAATTAAGCAACATAATAACAATTCAAATATCATTAATTCAATACATAAGCCATAGTTCAAATAAAATTCTCAACGTCAACTTATATACAATCTCTCCGCCCAAGGAATTCGCGACTTTTCCGCAAACGCGATTTGCGAATTCGATTAATTTTTATTTACTATTTAGAGGGATACGCCATATAGCGTATCGGATGCGAATCCGACGAGAAAATGACGAGAATCGCATCCTAATGAGAATCCGATACGATACTATAACATTTTTAGAAGAATGTGCATCACAGGTCATAAACACCCCTACTCACATTTCCCTAAAGAAAAACACCCTACTCACATATAACAGCAGTCTCATCAAACACTCTATACTTCTTCACTACCATAGTTAGTACTCGATCCTATGTCGTTTTATGATTTTTAAAATTTTCGTAAAATAAATTTGATTTTAGCATTTTTTTTTTTCGCTCCTAATTCTATAATTACCCGTAATTAACTTCCCTCAATACTCACAATTTCACTCTTCACTAATTTCAATTATCATTTATTAGGGATAAAATTAGAAAAAAAAAATACCTTAATTTGTGTACACAAGCCATATTTGATATTTTATCTAGTAAAATCTAGTCATATTTGAAACTTTGTTCAAAAGTCGCAATATTGTGAAGGGCGTGCAAGTTTTGAAACTCACCTCAAATGTCAAACCATAAGGTATAATTATTCCTAAAATTTCTTATAATACAAAATATACTCCTAAATAAATCTAAAAAACATTTATTTCTAGGCATATAAAGCTCCTCTACAAGACTAATAATTTCAAACAAATTAAATATTACAGTCACGCAGGGGGGAAAACTCGCCTTCACCGTATAATAAAATCTAATTACCACAAATCACAAATTAATCAGCCATCAATATCACAAACATATCTCAAGGAATTATACCTTTTCTGTACAATTTATCTGCACCTTCTGCCTGCGAATAATTTGAAGAAGTTGCAGCAACAGCTTCATTCCTAGCTTGAGATGTCATAACCAGCTTCGCATTCCTATACCACGGCTCAAGATGCGGTCCCGAAATCGCCGGAGAATACGACGACGGATGGAGCATAACTGAACCCCAGTCCCTATATCCGACCGTAGCTTCTCTAATCCTCCTCCGGACCAGCAAGTTCCCGACATCTTCTCTTTTCATCTCCGATACACTCCGAAGTATAGACATGCAGACAAGAAGTACGAGGACTGCATCTTCTTCGGGCGACACCTCCACCACGAGCAGCTTCCAGTTGATCAGAGCGGTAGCTTTTCCAGAAGGGGTCTCCTCCGAGTACCTAACCATGGTCACATAGTCCTCTTCTTCGGTACCAACATCTTGTTCGATTCCTTCTAGGCCAGACTTCTTCACCTGATATTGAAAATGTCTACCTTGCAACAGCTTTACCTGCAATTTTTATGTTGGCACAACAGTCACTACATCGTCTATATATATTGCAGTTTCATTTGCGGTTGGATCAAATGGGGTTGATTTCTTTTACCATAGGTTCAGAAGACGTCTCGTTTTGCAGATCAAATCTCAATGCTGAGATTGATGTTGATGAATCCCATTGTATTACCAACTCATTTCCCGTTGAGAATCTCCAAGAAGCTTGAAACTCTTCTTCCTGTTCTTTTGGTGTAGCGGTTCCAACCACTTTCTCTGCTCTAGATGGTACGGGCAACGGAGTAACACGAAAAATTACGCATGAAAACTCATAAACGCGAGCAAGCCAGATAGGAAATGGCTATTACAAACCACAAAAGAGATTGATGCATAGATTTCTTGATAAATTAAGTTTCCTCAAATTAAGTTAGGAAACTTTCTTGTTTCTGTTAATTCTTTTTATTCGAAGAGTCTTGATAAACAAGTACATACCAGGAGATCGACCGATTGAACTGGAGCCCATAACATAAGACCAAGAACCCTCACATATTTGTATAATCCGGTCTTCCCGTTTCACTGCTGTAGGAGCTTCGCCACCTCTTCTCCAAAAACCTCCTCCGATTCTATAAGGCAAAATGCTCAAAACTTAAACTCCCAATGCAGTAAAAGATCTGAAATACAAAAGTTCGACTAATATATATGCATTTCTTACCTCGTTCGAATAACAAAACACTCTCTGCCTCCATGATCAAGAACGGTACGAGACAACCACCTACCTTCTTGCGGACGGTACTGATTCATTTTCAGAATAACATCTGATATCATCGCCCCTGAATCATCCGTCACCCGGTCCGGCACACATTTCAGCAAGTAAGATGCTTGTACTGGTGGAGTTATCGAAGCAACAATCCTTGCTCTTTCATCAAAATCTTTCTCGGATGTGAGAGAGGGTGCACGTAATAACTCGTTCCAAGAAAATAGTTTGCTATCGTGCAGAGAGCTGCCTTTAGAACAGAAGCCACCACTACGGCTACGTAAATCAAGTATCAATCCTTTGGTTCCGAATTCACAGTAGAGATGCCACGCTTTCTGCCAGGTTTCTGATATGAAGTGTGATATTGGTTTATCCATTTTCAGCTCCCTGTGACACTTTGCTATTCGGAGACGAAGAAAATCCGGAGAAGGATTTCTTTTCACTTTCTTGATGTTTGAGATTAATTTTACTGTTACGCAAACCTGCCATCACAGATGATCGTATAAGCATTTGATTCATTCACTAATCTCATAAATTGGTTTAGGATCCACTTTATGGAAGGACTAGCTTTGGCGAAGATGATAGGTAATGAACTAACCTCGAACATGAACCTGGGTTGCAAGGACTTGTATTTTGTGTTGACATCAGTATTTGTCACATCCCAGTAAAATGGTGGTTCGACAATAGGCCTTGTGATAGCTGCACCACCCGCTTTCTCATACGGTTGATCAAAAGTTCTGTCCCACAACATCTTGGTTTCTTCTATGTCTTCTTCCTTCGCCGCATCCCCTACCCCAACGATCTTCTGCACATCTCCCTCCAACCCTTTGATGTCTACTGCATATACCGTTGGATAGCTCTAGTAAATCCAAGTTCAACATGGCTTCCATCATTAAATTTCTCAAGAACAACCATAACACATATATCTTCATATATAGATGCATTGCACAAAATATGAAAAATAAAACTTGAGAATGAGGGAATTAAAAGCATCTGCTACAGCCTACGGGTTGATGATGCGTTCTTCTCTTAAACCATAGATGAGACAAACCTAATATTGACCTCTTCTAGTGTCCCCATTTATTTGACCATGATTATTTTTTCTCCAAGCTGATTGTAGTAATACTAAAACAGCAATGTATTCTACAAAAAGTTACCTATAACCCCTACAGCCGAAAATAAAGAATAAATTTTCAAAATTTCTACAGCAAGTAATGCATCTGTCAAAAGAGAACAAACAGAGAGATAATATGGGCAGAAGCCACAAAACAAGCTTGCTTTCACATGCTAGACAATTCATATGCTCCATGTGCCCCTCCCATATTAAACATTAAAACACAACCTCGAAGCAACGAATCTTTCAAAATAATCCATGTCATCAGTATCACATTCAATAACCAATTCTATATTCCAGTGAATTTGATTCAAATCCACAATAACCACACAACTCATCTCCAAAATTTTACTAACAGTCCACATGAATAGCATCAAAAGAGCCAAATGAAATTTTGCAAAAGAAGTTGAAGAAAGTCACCTGATGAGTAAGCCACATCAAGAAAACATCTGAGGTGGGGACAATGCAATTGCAACCACATTCATCACCAAACCTATGAACCATGTAGATGAAACCTCTGTATCTCTGCTTGGATGCCACTAAATAAACCATCTCACTGTAGTACGGTTCGGCATACATTCTACACAGATTTCTACATTTTGACACTTGATCCAACAGATCCTCACTCACAATCGACGACAAATTAATCAAATTATCATCAGCCTCGTTTTCAAAGGGCTCCGATGGGAACTTGTACCCCCAGATTTGTCTGCATCTGTCCAATGCATACTCCTCATTTTCCTCATCAAAGATATTTGGTTTTCCTATGAGTTTTGAGAATCTTGACTCGCAGTAATCTGTATAATTGGCCTAAAACAGTTTATATAAAATAAATTCCTATTCACAACATTGTCAAACAAAAAAACAACAGCAAAGAACAACTTATTGCAAGGGAATCAATATTAGTTACCCAATTAAGAGTGTGGCAAAACCAAACCCATTCAACATCAAGAGGTGGAAGAATCATTGGAGGCTTCGAGCTTGTTGTGAGATCAGCAAATAATGGCATCCATAGCTGATCGTACCTGCAAAATAACAGAATCCCATTAACTTCAACACATTAAACCCCAAGGGAAAGGCAGAAAAGCATCAAGAAATGCTAAAATTCAATCTTTTTGAGAAAACTGGCCTTCTAATGGCTTCCAAAATAGTGGGTTTGTGAGTAAGCCAGTGAGAATCGGAGACAAATCTGAAAAGAGAAAGATTTCTTCGAGCAGCAGCAACAAGATCAACGCTGAAGCGCAGAGTTTCCTCCTCTGATATCTCACTAAGTGTTCTCATCGAAGCTGAAGCTGACATTTTTCTTTTTCTTTTATTCCGGGACTTGGTATGGTTGAGACAGGAGTTGAAAGAAGGAATCCGAGGTTATTTTAAGTTTGAAGATTGTTTTTGAATTAATGGTGGCATAGGTTGCTGTCGGAGTGGATGATAGAGACTGCTGCGGCAGCCGGAATATAATAAAGTAGTTGACACGTGGTGACTCAGATGCTAATGGATTTGGTGGTATAATCACTATTCATCCTCCTCAATGTGGGCCCGCTTTGATAGCTGCTTCCCAAATGGCAAATCGCACTAGCTGAGCTCTACTGTTCGTTCAATTTCTGTGGGGTCCGGCTCTGTTGGTTTCGAATTACATGTTTTAAAAAATAATATGAGTTCATGAAAATATGTAATACTTCCTTTTTATTTATTTATTTATAGAAATATAATAATTTTATTTTATTATTATTTAATTTTATTTTTATCTTACTTAAAATAATTTTATTATTTTATCTAAAAATTTATATTATGCATATTATCATGAATGAAGAGAGTATCTTGTCCTGATAAAATTGATCTTTTTTCTCTTTAATTGTTCTATTTAATATGATCTGTTATTTTTTTTATGAAAAGAATTAGAGTTTATTTTAAATTAAAAATATATTTTATTTATATTTTGTTGATTAAAAAAATACTTTATTAGCATTTGTCCTCAAGGAGACATTTCAGCGTTACGAATTCAGCCTGTGTAGCGAGATCCATGGTTCAAACTCACCACTCCCCATTCCCTAATTAAAATAAAAATATATATACTCCTTTCGTCAATGAAATAAAGCCTCATTTAGGTGTCGCCACGGAAATTAAGAAAACTGGTAAAGTTGTTGTGAGTGGAGTTAAGGTCCCACTTGTTGAGAGTGGAAGAAGTGGATTGCAAGTAAAATTTTATGAGTCGAATAAGGCTCCCACTTATTGTGAGTAGAAAATGTAAAAATACAGTTTAAGTTTTTATGAGTAGAATAAGGGTCCCACATATTGTGATGGGAAAAGTAAAATTGGAGTGAAAATTGTTGTAGGTCCCACTTGATGTGAGTGGAAAAAGGTAAGTAAGACTTTATTTTGGGGTAAGTAGGGTTTTATTTCATGGATGGAGGGAGTACTTTAGTAGTATTTTATTATAGCTAATCTTTCTTCTTAATCTATGTGCCGAAAAGATATAGACCATATTTAACGGGATGGAGGGAGTAATTTTTCTAATGATAATTGTCATTTGTTATTTAATTAGTTAAAGAATAAAGATATGATTGTTACTTTTTCTCCAAATAATTATAAAAAATTGAGAATAATTATTACTCCCTCCTTCCCCACTTAGTATGGTGTGAGGGTCATGCACAAGTTTTAAGAAAAGGTAGATATATGTTTGGTAGAGATACTTTAAATGGAGAAAATGACCTATTTAGGATGTGTTGTTAATTTCTTATTGGATGTATAAATTTTATTAGAGTAAATATATTAAACTTTTAAGATAAAAAAGTAATAAAAAAAAAAAAAAAAAAAAAAACATCATACTAAACTGGGACGGATTAAAAATAAAAGTACTAACCCAAGACAGAGGGAGTACTACTTCTTATTAGATTCCACGGT
Organism: Schizonepeta tenuifolia; assembly: GCA_029490685.1. Lineage (NCBI taxonomy): Eukaryota > Viridiplantae > Streptophyta > Magnoliopsida > Lamiales > Lamiaceae > Schizonepeta > Schizonepeta tenuifolia. The sequence continues at coordinate 29,374,711 of CM055958.1, forward strand.
AGGACCTGTGGTGGCCAAGTCTTTGCAAAGCTTTAAATTACAAGATATGAATTGGTTTATATAAAGTTTTAATTACATGTAATATGAATATAGATCTGGAAAAAAAAAATTGTAGACAGATCAAAAAGAAAATTGTGGCAAATTTTACTAAATTTTTTAGTGCAACCTCTATTTTTGGATAAATAAATTGCTAATGAAAAGTTTGTAAATAAATGTGTATATTATGATAATTATACAAATATATACTATAATTTTTTTTTCTAACTAACAATGTGAAGGTGTAAAACATACATGAAGGGTAAATCGGGTAAAGAATACTTATTATCTGTTTCATACATAAAAATAATTGCTTACGTTTATTAAAAATAGGATATTAATTAGCCACTTTGACGATGGACAAAGAAAAAGTGAAAAAAATAAAATAAAATAAATCCTAGAGTAAGATAGGAACAGATGATTAGGTTTAATTTAATACTAGTTCAGTTAATTAGGATTGTCAGTGACAGATGACTGGTCAATATTTTGTATGGGACGAGCTCTATGGTGCGTACTACGACATCATAAAAAAATTTCAACTCTAAATGTGGTTTCATTTTCTAGACACTCTTTTTTGAATAATGCTCATTCGTCTGAATTGTATTTTGTTAACCTACCCTTATCTCTTTTGGGTCTAAATCAATAATAAGACTAAGCACTAAAACTAAAGCTATATACTCCCTCCGTTCGGGTTTTAAAGTCCATTTCAAATGGACACGGGGACTAAGAAAATTGATAAAGTATTTTTGAGTAGGGTAAAAGTTAAAAAGTAGGGGTAGTGAATAATGATAAAAAAAATAGTGGTTGTTGAGAAATTTAGTAAAGTATTGATTGATTCCAAAACCAACTGACCCCAACCGAGTAGATGTTGTCATTTCCTAATGTTAGTATTTTGGCTCGCTGTTTGAGCAATGTTCAGATTTTATCTTTACAAGACTCCAGCTGAAGACGACAACATAGCTTTACTCAGATAGAACTTCAGATGGAAACTCAGATGTGGAACATCAGATGTAAGAAAGACAACTAAGCATTCAAGCCAACTGTTCAGATAGAACATCAGTTGCAGGACTCAATCTGATAGATCGACAACATGAAGTTCAAGGTAGCTGAGGGTTCAACTGTTCCTCTTCAGACAAAATGTCAGATGAAGGTAGCGAACAGATGGAACATCAGCTGAAGACCACTCGGATGAAGATCAAACGTCTCAACCGACTAACCAATGTTGAAAGACAAAGGTTGAAATTTGAATTTCAAATAAGAAGTCACGTGAAGGTTTGACGTTCTGTCATTACCTCATTTGGCCCAACACAAGGTTGTCTCAGAAGGAAAGCAGAAGTTCACAGTTGCCAAATCGGGAAAATCTGCAGAGATGAGAGACAAGCCATCGCTTTCACAGAACAGAGATCAACGGCTCTTCCAACAGCTAGTTGATCCTCACCGCCTATAAATAGAGGCATTCATTCATTCATCAAGATACACACAAGAGAGACAGACGAGCGAAAGAACTACGATATACGCGCACAAGCTAAACTGCAATTATTCTCTAAGAACATCACCAGCTGAGAGTTCATAGAGAGTTAGAATCTGTCTTGGTGTTTTGGATCTTAGTTTGAGTCTTCCTTTGTTCAAGCTTAGATCCTAGCTCACTTCGTTGATAGAACTAGTAGTTGGAAAACCCACTCTTTTACACATCCCCTAAAAAGGTTGTTAGGATCCTGCTCTTCCCGAAATTGAGTAGAAAGGTTGATAAGTACCCGCAAACTTATCTGTAAGGTTGATAAGTACCCGCAAACTTATCTGTACGGTTGCAAAGCCCGCGTAAGCTTTGTGGTAGTTGTCCTAAAGAATTTGGACTGAGTTGTGTGGACTCACAACTCCCCGTGGACGTAGGAGTTCTCTCCGAACCACGTAATCCCTTGTGCTTTTGTGTTTTGTGTTCAGTTACTTTCTGCATATCTAACTGTCCAACTAACCAGCACTCAAAACTGCATTTTTACATTTCAACTGATTTGGTTGTTGACCAACCTTGCATCTGAGCGTGAGTTAATTTATACGAGTTGTTTTTGTATCCACCACATTCCGCACAGCACCACTCTTCCAGCTGAGTTTTCTTACTCAGTTGTGATTCCAGTTGAGTCTCATTACTCAGTTGTGATATTTTTCGGGGGTTGTTTTTAAAATTCCTATCTGGTGTATTCCCCCCCCCCATACACCAGAACTCGTATCGGGACCATCAAGTGGTATCAGAGCGGTGGTTCAAAAGATCGCTGTCTCTGTTTCACGAGGTGTGAATCGAGGTGTTTTTCCTCAGTGGTCTACTGAATAGATCTTTTTCACACTAGTGCATTTCTGCTTGCATTTGTTGTCTGTTTGTTGTGTGCAGATGGATGTTAAAGACAAGATTGTTGTCATGTTCTCGGTTGTGAACTATACATCCTGGAAAACTCGGATGAAGAAGATTCTATTGTCCAAGCATCATCGAATGCAACAAGTGATTACATCCGGACCGATCACCATCATGGAAAAGGTCATTCGCACTCCTACAAATCCCAATGATGGGGATGCAACTGAGGTAATAGTCGAGAAGAAGCTAGAAGATTTTACTCCTGAGGAAGCAAAAGTGAGCTAGCTGGATATCTGGGCTTAGAGCACTATCATGTCCACAGTTGGACAAGACTATTTTCATGGATAGAAGAGTGCAACATAGCTAAGGAGATGTGGGACATTTTGGCATCTCTTAGTGAAGGGAGTGACGAAACCAAGGAGAACAAGTTCTCCCATGCTTGTCAAGATTTTGACAATTTATGTCTAAAAGTCGATGAAACCATTGATCAGTTGGAGCTTCGGTTCATGGATATCATCCAAAGGATTCAGTCTATCCGACGAGGAAAATATACTTTGAGAGAGATCAATCTCAAAGTATTACAAGCCCTACCAGCTGAGTGGGACACCTTTACCAACATTCATGAAAGCCGAACTGATCTTGGAGAGATGGGAACTGACAGACTGTCCTCAATTCTAAAAGAAAACGAGTACAAGGTGAACCGACGAAAATCAACTCAGTCCTTGGTGCAGAAGAGTCGACATGATGATGTTGGTTCCGGAACAAAGACAGTAGCACTTCGAGCCGACTATTCCAAGCCGCGAACATCAAGGGCAATAAGATCTGCAAACACAGCTTCGAAGGAGCCGAGCAGAGAAGAGCTGCAACAGAGTATTGTCACCTTGTCAAAGAAGCTGGCTGATATGGATACTCGGTTCGAAAAATACATGAGGTTCTATAAATCCAACCGAACTCGAGATAACTCAAAGCCTGTGAACAACGGTTGTTTTGAATGCGGCAAAGAAGGACACTTCAAAGCTGATTGTCCAGATCTTTCGAAGAAAGATAGAGATGCGTTAAGGGCCAAGCAAAATGCAAAGAACAAGGCCATGGTTGCAGAAGAAGCAGCTGATGACATGGACATCTTCACCAACACCGAAGATGAGGACGAACTGACTTCCACCAACAACGCTATCGGACAGGATCAATGTCTCATGACATTTGGAACCGACCAGGATGATGCTGAGGTACATTCTAGTTCAGTTAATTTAAATTCTTCCAATGCTACTAGCATACAGGAAACAGTAGATGAAGAGTTGGAACCCTCTTGGGGTGACTTCCTAGAACTCAGTGAGGAATTGCATCAGCAATCGGTTGAGTTTAAGAATCTTCAAGAACAGTTTGCCAGACTTGAAGAATCCTTAACCGAAAAGGATGATCTGATCAAAAATCAAATTGAAGAGATTGATGATCTCAGAAGTCAACTGAATGTGGCCAACCAAACTAAGGCTCTAACAGATGAAGATTTAAAGGAGCAGATCAAGGAGCAGCATGAGCAGTTGAACAAGCAAGAGGCACAGATCGACCAGCTGATGAAGATGTTAGATGCACAGACCGAGCATATAGCTGTTCTTCTCAAGGATCTACAAATTGAGAAGGACAACCTGATAAAGCTATATCAATCATCCAAAATCATCGAGAATCTCATTAGTTACCGATGACAAATGGATGACGTGTCAGGACTCGGCTACGACATGGTCAAGGACACTGGAATTCCACCCGCAACCTTTATCAAGGCTGTGGATGTCACGGTTGCCAAACCAAATACTGTTGACTCTGCAACTCCCCAACTTAATCCAACCTCCACGTCACAGCAAGTACCTACAGCACAACCTGCTAAGGGAACTGCAACTGAGAAAGGAAAAGGAGCTGTAGTTGGAGAACTGAAGAATCCATCGGTTGGAATAACAATTGAGGGGGAATGTTCCAGGACTCAGAAGAGGAACCGGAGACATCAGAGATACTATCAGAACCGACCTCAGAACCGACCTCAGAAGGGATGGAATCAACAGAACCGACAGGGATTCAACCATCAGAATCAACATCAGTTCCATCATCAGAACTACCAGAGGTTCCATCAGAGTCAACCAATGTGGAACAATTCCAACAGCTGCGGATATTCATGCCAGAACATGAATCGACAACCTGGCATGAACAGCTATCGACAGTCAGGAAAATGAAATTAGACTCAGCCACAAAGATTCTAAAATGGCGTCCGACCTCATCTGCAAAACCAAAAGGGTCAGAAACGTCAACAAAACAGAGGGAATGCCTCTCCTCCTAAAGCACACAATGGGAGAAATCAATCTCTTCCCAAGAGACAGAACGTCAACAATAACAACAAGCCTAAGGATGACCGAGGTGTTGTTATAGTTGATGGAGAAGGAAAGATAATTTGGAATGACAAATCTATCCGAATCTACAGGGAAAAACGACCAGCAGTTCAAGGGGGAACTGGTTCTAACCCTCCAGGACCCAACTAAAATTAGGGACCTAAGCGTGTTCCTCTGTGCAGGAGCTGGAGGAACAACTGAGGAAGAATAAAGCATCACATACCATGTGGGTGATGGATAGTGGATGATCGAAACACATGACAAATCTGAGGGATTTGCTTGGGAGTTTCATGGAGAAGGAAGGACCATCTGTTACCTTTGGTGACAACTCAAAAGGTCACACCAAAGGCTACGGTACCCTTGAAACCAATCACGTGTCTATTTCCAATGTTTCATATGTTGATGGATTGAAGCATAACTTGCTCTCCATCAGCCAATTCTGTGATAATGGTTTCTCTGTCAAGTTTGATGCGCAGGGATGCAGGGTCAAAAATGATAGAACAAAGCAAGTCATATTGTTGGGAAATCGATCCCCAACCGGGAATGTCTACTATGCAGATTGGAATAGTAGTCCTCCTGAGACCTATCTTTTATCAAAAAGCAGTTCAGATGTGAGCTGGCTGTGGCACAAAAGGCTCAACCATCTGAATTTCAAGACAATGAACCGCCTTGCAAGACAGGAACATGCAAAGGGAATCCCGAACTGTGTGTTTTCACCAACACATATCTGCAGTGCGTGTCAGCTGGGAAAGCTCGCTAGATCCTCCTTTCGGTTGAAAACGAGTCCATCAACCGACCGAGTATTGCAGCTGATCCATATGGATCTCTTCGGGCCTGTTACAACCAAGAGCATAAATGGTAACGAATATACACTTATTGTTACTGATGATTTCTCTAGGTACACGTGGACCATTTTCATGCGTCACAAGAGTGAAACTCGAGATGAGCTACCCAAGCTGATGGATCGGATATCTAACCAACAAGAGATGAAAATCATTTCTATCCGATCAGACCGTGGAACCGAGTTCCTCAATAAAACCATCATCGAATATTGCGAGAAGTATGGAATCACTCATCAAACATCGGCGGCTCGTACTCCACAACAGAATGGAGTAGCCGAGCGAAGAAACCGAACGCTGAAGGATGCTGCTACATCCATGTTGACAAGCTCAGCTCTGCCAAAGAAATTTTGGGCTGAGGCAATCAACACAGCATGCTACACCCAGAACCAGTCTCTTCTGACCAAGCGGTTGGGAAAGACTCCATATGAACTATGGAGACGCAGGAAGCCTGATATTTCATATTTTTGCGTTTTTGGTTCTAAGTGTTATATTCACAACAATGGGAAGACTCAGTTAAAAACTTTTGACGCCAAGGCTTCGAAGGGCATATTTCTCGGATATGCTGCTCGGATCAAGGCTTATAGAGTTTTTAACAACAGTTCTCGTGTTGTGGAGATAACACCTCATGTTAGTTTTGATGAATCTACTTTTGAGTGCAAGGAACAGGCTAAAGGACAACAAGCAGATCCACATGTTCCACCAGCTCTCACCAGATCACAGGTTCTAAGGCAGAAGAATCTGGCTGAACCATTGATAAAGGCAACCGAGGATGATGATCCTTGTTCCTCTGAAGATGAATGTGAGGACTCCAGCTCATCTCAAGGGGGAACTTCAGCTGATGTTACTCCAACTGCATCAGCATCCGAAGCCCAACCGAGCCCAACCGAGCCCGGTTCAAGATATTATCCATGTTGAGGATCCAGACTCAACAGCAGATAAATCACCAGTTCTGAAGATCCCAGCATCTCCCACGGCTCAGGTTATCCCATCCTCTGAAATTACGGAACATCCACTGTTGGAAGAAGAAGGAAGACGCAACAAGAGATGGTATGAAGATCATTCCAAGGACAACATCATCGGAGATCCAGCCAAAGGTGTGCGTACTAGGAGCAGAGTTGCAAATCCAGACTCAGCTGAGAAAGATTCCAGCATTTACGCCCAATATGCTGAGGAGTTGGCAGTTCTGGAGGAGTTCAAGCAAGCCGGATACGTTGCCATGATTTCATGTCTCGTAGTTGATGTGCCAAAGCCGAAGAATGTTATGGAAGCTCTCAACTGTGTTCATTGGACAACAGCCATGCAAGAAGAGCTGAATGAATTTCTACGCAACTGTGTATGGGAGTTGGTAGAAAGACCAAATGGTGTTAAAGTCATTGGATTAAAGTGGATTTTCAAGAACAAGAGAGACGCCATTGGATTCATCGTGAGAAACAAGGCAAGGTTGGTAGCTCAGGGATATTGCCAACAAGAAGGAATTGATTTCGAGGATTCCTTCGCGCCTGTTGCAAGGTTGGAAGCCATCCGAAAATTTCTAGCCTATGCCGCATTTCACAAATTCAAGGTCTATCAGATGGATGTGAAGTGTGCTTTCCTCAACGGTGATATTAAGGAAGATGTTTATGTTGAACAGCCTCCCGGTTTTGAGACTGGTGTTGGAAGAGTGTATAAGTTGAAGAAAGCAATCTATGGATTGAAGCAAGCACCTAGGGCTTGGTATGACACTCTCTGTGGTTTTCTTGTGAACTCAGGGTTCAAACAAGGGTCAGTTGATAAAATATTGTTCACCATAAAAGTTGGAGAAGACATACTTGTTGTGCAAATCTACGTCGACGACATCATATTCGGTTCCAAGTCGGAGGAGCTGTGCAAGAAATTCGAGATATCGATGATGGGTGAGATGAATTATTTTCTTGGGCTACAGGTGAAGCAATCACCAAAAGGGATTTTTATTAATTAGTCCAAATATACAAAGGAGCTCATCGCAAAGTTCGGTTTGCAAACAAGTAAAACCACAAGGATCCCGATGAATACTAACTGGAAGATTGAGCCCGGATCTGAGGGAAAACTCGTGGATGCCAGTAAGTATAGAGGGATTATTGGTTCTTTGCTATATCTAACCGCCAGTCGGCCAGATATATCTTACGCAGTTGGAGTGTGTGCTCGGTTCCAAGTTCAGTCGAGGGAAGCACACATGTTGGCAGCAAAGAACATCATTAAGTATCTGAAGGGTACTATTAATGTTGGGTTGTGGTACCCAGCGGACGATAATATCCAACTGTCCGAATACTCAGATGCGGATCTAGCCGGAGATCAGTTGGACAGGAAGTCCATATCTGGACACTGTCAGTTCATGGGAAGCAAGCTAGTTTCATGGTTTTCCAAGAAACAAGCATGTGTTGCCACTTCTACAACCGAGTCAGAGTATATGGCTGTCGGTAGTTGTTGCATGCAAGTGTTGTGGCTCAAGCAACAACTGAGAGATTATGAAGTAGCAACTGGACAGGTTCCCATCCATTGTGATAGCTCAAGTGCCATTGCTATCTCTTTGAATCTTGTTCACCATTCTCGGACGAAGCACATTGACATACGACATCATTTTATCCGAGATCATATTGAGAAGAAGGATGTATCTGTGGAGAAGATTCCAACTGAGATTCAGAGAGCCGATATCTTCACCAAACCTCTAGCCAAACCACGATTCAAGATGTTATGCGATCTCCTTGGGTTGTTGGATCCATCAGATGAGGAATCAGCCGAGGTGAAGAGATAGATATCCATCTGAGGGGGAAGCTCAGATGAAGGGGGAATCTCAGATGCGGATCGCCATCCGAAGACATCAGACGTCAGCTGAACAGACGAACTCGAGTCAGCTGATGGCATGCCGCAACATTGAAACGCAGCTAATTCTGACATCAGCTGGCAGGTATCATTAATGGTTGAAGGTGTTTGTGTTTTAAATGAGAATGTTTGAAATAAATTCAAACATTCCTGAGCATGTCAGGTAGATTAAAATAGCCATCATAGTGCATTTAATGTAAAGTACGGCTGAACATCAATAGCCTTACTTTATAGTGCGACTGGGCTGACACAAAAATAGTTCACCTTTTAACACGCGCATGTTGGAACTCGAAATGTGATGTCAGTTTAAGTTAGTCAACAGTCGCGAGATCTCAGCCGTTGATGGATTCGCGTCATTCAATCTTGGCCATCTATTTCAAACGAAACACTAACCTTTAAAAGGCGGAAAATCAGGAAGTGATTTCTTACCTTCTACACTTGTGTTTATCTGCATAACTGTTCATCTTCGTCTCTGAATTTGTTTCACCATTTTCGGCTAAGTTCTTCACTTCTTCTCCTATATATAAACCTCACTGGAATACTAAATGGCACCAAAAGCTTCATCTCAAGGAAAGAAGATGGCATCATCAGGACCAGCTCTTGTCCCTTCATCATACGATGAATCATATGACATGATGATATCCAGAATCCACTTCGAGCAGATTCTGTCAACAGAAGCTCTGGACTCACAGGTGTTATCTCCTCTCGCCGATCTTCTCAGGGAGAATCGCCTTCTTGAGTGGGCAACGCTCTTTCCCACCCACTTACTCAGGCGACAGGTCGGATAATTCTATATGAACCTGCAACACGAACAGGGAGTAGGCCTTGTTTCAGAAATCTCCTGTCGACAGCGCGACGTTCCTGCCAGAACTGTCCGCCGTGTCACATTCCACATACCGGTTTCCGAGATGCTATGCTCCATCATTCCACCGAATCTGACCGCCATGGACACCGTCGAGAACATCTCAGATGCAGATGCAGATCTATTTCTTGAGAATGCTCTCATCACTGCAGAAAGATTGAGGAGCAACATGCAGAGAACAAAGTTGAAACTCGAACATCGACTTCTGTTCGATGTTGGATCCAAGGTTGTCTTTGGATACAGTGGAGCCTTTGGAGATATGAGCCGACCCAAGCTCAAGCAGCTGATAGCTTTGGAGCACAAGCACAACATCAACTGGTTCAAGTACTTCGAACACCAGTTGACAATGGAGAAGCAGAAGATTTCAGAAACTATAACTGATTCCGGGGAAAAGTTGTTGAGTGTTAAGGGAACTCTCAACTTTGGTGTCAAAATCTCTGCCCTGATACTTCTTGCCACGAAGGATCAGAACATGGTGTGGGAAGACAGTGAGGAGACACCAGTCAAGAGGCAGATGTTGTTCCCAACAACCAAGAAAGATCTTGATGTGATTCGGAGTGTCTACACTCCCAAAGACAAAAGAGAAGTTGTGAAATCAGCTGAGGAGAAAGATACAGCTGAGGAGCTGCCTCCAGCTCCCGGGAACTCTTCCAAATCGATAGTTGCACGCCGACTCAGAGATGAGTCAGATAAGAATCAAGAGGAGGAGCCGCGTAAGAAGAAGTTGAGGGTTCGTATCAAGAAGTCAGTTGCAAAACCAGCTGAGGAGGTACCAGCTGAGGAGGGACTATCTGAGTCGAGTCACTCAGTTGACAAGGATGCTTTTGAAATTGTTCCTCGTGAAAGTGGAACTAGGAAGGAGAGGTCTCCCCATCAAGATGAGATGGAAGGGCTGGAAACCGATTCGGAAGATGAGCCGAACATGTCCTCGGATGCAGCTTCTTCATCCAAGGAATCCGACGATGTTCCATCCTCCCCCACGGCAGGAGCTGATGCCGTACAACACAAAGAAGTTCACTCAACTGAGCATCAGTCAGAAATTCCGAGCTCCTCTCTCGATGCCAACATTACAACCCAGTCAGAAATTCCGAGCTCCCCGCTCGATGCCAACATTGCGACCGCTTCTTTGGCCAATGTTGAGAAAACCCTTGAACCGATTCCTTATGAAAATCTCTCTCCCTCCCCCATTGACGAAGAGGCTAATCGTCAAGCTGTCGCGCTAGAACATAAAGGCAAGTTGGCATATTGCTTTCAGAAGCTGATTGGAATGTTCCCCGAGGCGCGCGACATGCCCACCTTTGCCACGCTCGGAACTGAGCTGTTGTATCAATTCAACATTATTTTCAGCCATTGGTATGTCAAGGAAGATACCATCCGGATACACAGCTGGAACCAGCTCAAGGCAGATGAGTCCCGTCTGAGGGAATACTTCAATTATACCAACCTTGAGGTTACGTACAACAACAAGATCGCACTACTGACTCGCCGTCTGGATGTCAGCAAGGCAGAAGGAAGAGACACAAGGGAGACAACAGAACAAGATTGTGTCACTTTCCTTGACAACATGCTGACCAAGTCTGCTGATTTCGTAGATGATCTTGACGCAGCCGCAGCAGCAGCAAAGCAGGAAGAAGAAGATCTTCAACAGTTGCTGGCCAATCGCCAAGTCATGGTTACTATTGAACAGCCCGCACCCTCTGATCAACCAGCACCAGCTGATCGCTGAGAGAGTCAACCAGCTGAGGAAGGAGATGATAGCCAACATCCAGCTCAACCGTGAAGAACAGCTGAGGATGATAGAGGCTCAGAATGAGAAGCACAAGAAGTTGCAGGAAGAGCATGATGCGATCAAGATGAAGCTGGATGACTTCTCAACATCCACTAGCAAAGACATCAATGACTTGAAAACAACAGTTCATGGAATCAAATCAGACCTGAACGTGTTCAAGTACATCTCTGAATCCAATCTTGCAAAATCTCAAGAGACGCAAGACAAAGAATGGGATTCCCGGTTCGAACAGAAATGGGCTGAGTTCGTCGCCTTTCAAACTGAAGTCACCGAAACCTTCGCCGCTATGAAGAAAGCTGATCAAGAGCATCGTGACAATGAACTGGCAAAGAAGGTTGATGTGGAATGGGCTGTAGATGAACTATTCAACCGGATCCAGCAGGCTGAACAACAACTCACTTCTCTGGATGGCTCAGTCGCAAGCTTTATTACTGATGCCAAAAAGGGGAAAGATGAGATCGGGGAAGATGAGACGCAAGCTGAGGAAGGGATGACAGTCGGAAAGGAATCTCAGCTGAAGAAGACCCAGCCGAAGAAGACAGCTCCAAAGAAGTCCGCTCCGAAGCCAACCGACAAGAAACAACAGCTGAAATCTATTATTGTCGGAGGAGAAAAAATGGCTAAGGACATGGAGCAGGCGAATGAGTATGGAGTCTCCTACAACTCCATAGCCGAGATTGCAGCCGAGCTCGATGCTGAACTCGATGGTATTACAACCGAAGAGTGTATTGCTGCTGCTAAAGCTATGGATGTTCCGGAGAAGGATTACATGAACCCGGGATGGGTGAAGAAATTTGCTGCCAACCAAGCAACAAGAGTCAACAAGTTTGAGGAAGAGCTCGCCAAGGTTACCAATAACTTGCATAGAAATGTTGCCTCCCGATGCGGACGACGAATTGAGAAACATCAAGTAAAGGCTGAAGCAAGATTGAAGTAACAAAGACTGCCAGGAAAGATCAAGCTCCAGGGACGCTTCAAACATGTTGATAAATGGATGCCGGCAGAATGGAATGATGATTGGGAATCATTCAAACAAGAATTTGTGAATGATTTCTACTATAGGAAGGTGTTCGCAACTGAGGACCCAAGAAGAGCGTTCAAAGAAGCCCTAACCGAGCTTCACTCTGGGGATCCGGGCATGTTCAGCCAGTTCAGACGAGCTATGATTGATGCAAAGCTAGACATGAATACCGTCCCTGTCCCTCAGAAGGTTACTTATCTTCCTCCATTCATTCCAGATACAAGAAATCTTAACAGGCAGAAGATCGCAGCTGAAGCCAGGAAAGTCTGTCAGGAACATGGAGTGGATATCTCGAAGGAGTCAGATGCCAAGAGAGAAATTTTAGTTAGGATTTTCGGCAAGTATGGGCTGAAGTATTTGCCAAGATAGAGTTTTTGAGCCACTAATGTAATTGTTTTCTATGCATTTCTGTGTAAACATCAGTTGTAATGAAAACTTTCATCATATATCCGATTCACCTTAACATACAATTTTCCAGTTGTCCAAGCTCTGAATCGCAAAGTTATTTCAATACCATGTTATAACTGTGCTAACCCTTTGATGTTTTATCTTATAGACTGTCTAGAATTTTAGCTGAGATTATAGATAGGCCAGTAAGGTTTAGATCAGTAGGGTTTTGGCATCATCAAAAAGGGGGAAATTGTTGGGAAATTTAGTAAAGTTTTGATTGATTCCAAAACCAACTGACCCCAACCGAGTAGATGTTGCCATTTCCTAATGTTAGTATTTTGGCTCGCTGTTTGAGCAATGTTCAGATTTTATCTTTACAGGACTCCAGCTGAAGACGGCAACATGGCTTTACTCAGATTGAACTTCAGATGGAAACTCAGATTGAACTTCAGATGGAAACTCAGATGTGGAACATCAGATGTAAGAAAGATAACTGAGCATTCAAGCCAACTGTTCAGATGGAACATCAGTTGCAGGACTCAATCTGATAGATCGACAACATGAAGTTCAAGGTAGCTGAGGGTTCAACTGTTCCTCTTCAGACAAAATATCATATGAAGGTAGCGATCAGATGGAACATCAGCTGAAGACCACTCGGATGAAGATCAAACGTCTCAACCGACTAACCAATGTTGAAAGAAAAAGGTTAAAATTTGAATTTCAAATAAGAAGTCACGTGAAGGTTTGACGTTCTGTCATTACCTCATTTGGCCCAACACAAGGTTGTCTCAGAAGGAAAGCAGAAGTTCACAGTTGCCAAATCGGGAAAATCTGCAGAGATGAGAGACAAGCCATCGCTTTCACAGAACAGAGATCAACAGCTCTTCCAACGGCTAGTTGATCCTCACCGCCTATAAATAGAGGCATTCATTGATCAAGATAAACACAAGAGACACAGACGAGCGAAAGAACTACGATATACTGCGCACAAGCTAAACTGCAATTATTCTCTAAGAACATCACCAGCTGAGAGTTCATAGAGAGTTAGAATCTGTCTTGGTGTTTTGGATCTTAGTTTGAATCTTCCTTTGTTCAAGCTTAGATCCTAGCTCACTTCGTTGATAGAGCTAGTAGTTAGAAAACCCACTCTTTTACACATCCCCTAAAAAGGTTGTTAGGATCCTGCTCTTCCCGAAATTGAGTAGAAAGGTTGATAAGTACCCGCAAACTTATCTGTAAGGTTGATAAGTACCCGCAAACTTATCTGTACGGTTGCAAAGCCCGTGTAAGCTTTGTGGTAGCTGTCCTAAAGAATTTGGACTGAGTTGTGTGGACTCACAACTCCCCGTGGACGTAGGAGTTCTCTCCGAGCCACGTAATCCCTTGTGCTTTTGTGTTTTGTGTTCAGTTACTTTCTGCATATCTAACTGTCCAACTAACCAGCACTCAAAACTGCATTTTTATATTTCAACTGATTTGGTTGTTGATCGACCTTGCATTTGAGCGTGAGTTATTTTATATGAGTTGTTTTTGTATCCACCAAATTCCGCACAGCACCACTCTTCCAGCTGAGTTTTCTTACTTAGTTGTGATTCCAACTGAGTCTCATTACTCAGTTGTGATATTTTTCAGGGGTTATTTTTAAAATTCCTATCTGGTGTATTCCCCCCCATACACCAGAACTCGTATCGGGACCATTAGTGGTAATAACAAAAAAGAGGTGGTATTGACAAAAATGTAAGAATAAAATTGTTAGAATGATAAAAAAGTAAAAATAAAGTTGATGTGAGATGGAAACCTAAATGACAAAGGGTAGTAATTCTCAAAAGTAAGAAGGGTATAATGATCTAAAATTGAGAGTATGACTTTTAAATTCGAATATTTTAAATGGTGAAATGAGACATTAAAACCCGAACAAAGGAAGTACTTTTGCACTATTTTTTATTTTAAAATAGCAATGTATTTGACTATGATAATGACAATGGAAAGCCGAGTAATATTATGGATGAGAAAAAACAAACAAAATCATCAAATTGAATCCCACCGAATCGAAATTGATGGTCCGATTCAGATTATTCGGACATGTGTGTGGTTTGGGTTGAAAATTGAAAACCATAATCATTCTGATTTGGTTTGGAGTTGAGCCAAGAAAATTTTGTTTCAACTCTGTGTTTATTATTTTATTAAATTTATATTTTAGTGTTTCTACTCCCTCCGTCCAAAAATTAAATTCCTACTTACTCATATTTTTTTATCCATAAATCAAATACCTATTTACCTTTTTGTACAACAATACCCTCTTTCTTTTTCTTTATTTACTACCATTTACCATTGATGGTCCTATCTCACAACAACTTTATTCCTACATTTTAGTCAACACAACAATTTTATTCATATTTTTTATCAATACCACCATTTTTTGTCATTATCACTATTTTTTTGTCATTATCTCACTATTCCTACATTCTAATTTTTACCCACTCAAAACAATTTTATCAGCTTTTCTTAATATGCGTGCCGGAACCGAAATGAGCATATTATTTTTGGACCGAGGAAGTAATTAAGTAACTTAGTCTATGCTAGTGAGAGAATTACCTGATCGGTCACAAACTCATTGCAAATCATATACCCTATCCCACCCCCACCCTAAGGCCTGACGCCTATTCCATCGCGTGCCAACGCCTTACGCCCCTCGCCTGATCCCTAGCCGGTCGCCACCTCCGACACAAGTTTTACGGCAACTCTTTTAAAAGCATGTTTTTGTTGCACAAATAGATTTACTAATAGAGCAATACATTTTGTTGCACAACATGCGACACATATTTTTAGACCATTAAACTATACACAATGGTGGAGACACTATCTCCATTAGATCCCAAATCGAGACAGTCACCTACAATGAGACTGTCTCTACACTGTTTCCCTGTAATTAATTTCTGAAAAAAAATTGCATTAATTTTAATTGAAATTTTGAAATTTTGTTAATTTAACTAAAATAAAAATATTACATTAATGAATAAAAACGAAAAACTAAAAAACTAACTGAAAATGTATTAAAAAACAAAAAGTTGAAGGGAAAAAGCAAAAAATTAAAGAGAAAAAAACCTAATCTATTTGCTCCAAGGGGGATTCGAACCCATACCCTAAATTGAGAAGAGAAAGGCCTGAACCGCCAGGCCAATGTCAAACTTTTAAAAATATTAACGCTTTATAATATATATATATATATATATATATATATATATATATATATATATACACATACGTAACTAATGTGTTTTTTTTTCTTTTTTTTTGGAGATCGAGCCGGCTCTTAGTTACGGGACGGTCTCGAGCCCTCGTCGTCTGCAATAGGCCGTCTCCATAGTTTGGGTGTCTCGAGCCCCCCATGGAGACACTCATTGTGGATAGTCTTAGTGTGGACTAATAACTTCCCAATTTAGCTAAGGGAGATTGTTATTTCTGATCTTTCCTAAATTTATAAAATTTATTTCCTTTTCAATATAAAAGGCATGTTTTTGTTTGAAATTGGGTGGAGAACTAATATGATCTTGACTAGTAGTGAGATTTTTGGTTGAATTATGAAATTATCACTAATGTTGTTTTGGCATTGGTTCAACTAGTAATAAATTGTTACATGCAAAAGTGTTGAAGCAACAAAAAAAGAAAACATATACTAAATGATGAAAATTTTCGGTTTAATAACCAAACCGAACCCAAACAACAAGTTACAGTTTGAGTTCGATTTGGTTATACATCTAATTCGGCACGGATTGATTTGGTGAAAAAATACATCTACATATATTTAAGTTATTGGGATTAGGCTCGGGTTGGGTCTAAATCATAACCACCCAAATGCTCAGCCCTAGTATTTTTTAAGACAACCACCCATATTGTTGAGTGTTCTGATTTTTAAAATTGGGTTGTGTGGACTACTTCTTCTACATGAAAAGAGCGACGAATGTTTCGGCGCATGCTATCGCTAATGTAGCTACTACTAGTATTTTATTTTTGTTAGATACAAGTTAGCTACTATTTGAATTGAAACTTGAAAGCCTACTTTTCCATATGCATAAATAAAATTGTACACAAAGATGTAATTGAGAGGATGATAGGTTTGTCTATTCATTCATATAAGGGCCAAGAGATGTGCAATTTCACTGGGTTGTTGAGTTTTTTTATATTTTATACTAGTATGAAATTAAGCAAAAATTATTAGGTATCATTATTTTATTTTATTTTCCGGAAAATATGACTATAAATTTCCGGAAAATGTAAAGAGATCAATAGTTGAGCAAAATTATATTGAAATAATGTCGCAAGTGAGTTCCTTTATAATTATCAATATACAATTCTAGTCTGCATTTGTAATTAAATTTGACCTATATATAGAGTATTATATTGATGAAAATACATACTTTGGAAAATTCGTCAGGGTCCCCTCCCTCTCTTTCTCACCCCTTCAACTAATTTAAGTTATCGTGTTGCTATAAAAGGGTTTTAGGTGAATTTATGATTATAAAATAAGAGGATTTTGATAGTAGCACTTCTTCGATAGTTTTTTTTTTTTAAATATAGCACTTCTTTTAAAAACTTAAAAAATTAGCACTTGTTGATAATTTTACCCTTACCTCATGAATTAACCCAAATGGTTGTACAACAACAAAATAAGAATTAGGCGGTTCAATTTCTTCCAGAATTCAAAATCACTCGT
>CM055958.1:29392418-29423918 GCA_029490685.1 Schizonepeta tenuifolia
CTCTCATTTTCTCTCTCTACACAGCAGAGCTTCATTCCCTTGTCGACGATGATTCCGGTGGAGAAGCTGACTTCCCGACCGACATCTAGGGTTAGGTATAGTCTTTGTCCTTTGCGTCGATGTCATTTTCTTTGTAGGTGCTTCAATTTTTTTTAGAGAAGTCGAAGTAATTCGAAAATGTTCGTTTCATTTTTCCTCGGTAAAACCAGGGTTTCTTCTTCTTCTTTTACGACGCCGATTTCTGTCTGAAATATCTGATACCGAGCGACGAGATTGGATAGAAGGTATAGTTTATATCCCCTCAGTAAAATTCTTTGTTAAAATTCAATTTTTTCATGTGTTTTTTTGGTCGAAAAAACCCTTCATTTGTAAATTTGTTGTGGTTGTAGAGAGTTGTAAAATGTCAAGCGAAATCTCTGATTCCGGTGAAGATTTTACGCAAACCCTAGGTTCAATCCTTCCAACAACTGACACACAAATGGAGGTACCTTTACCGGTGAGTTATGTAGTATTGCTCTTGAAATTGGTTTGTTTTCATGAAAAATTGTATTCATTTTATTGTCAAATGTAATTGAAAAGGTATAG
Organism: Schizonepeta tenuifolia; assembly: GCA_029490685.1. NCBI lineage: Eukaryota > Viridiplantae > Streptophyta > Magnoliopsida > Lamiales > Lamiaceae > Schizonepeta > Schizonepeta tenuifolia. Next base: position 29,393,004 of record CM055958.1, read on the forward strand.
TTGTTGTGGATCTATCTTTTTCATGAATAAAGATGCACGTGTGAATTTTTGGTTGGGAAAATAAGGCAAATAAACAAAGAATATCAGATGTTAACATCTGAAAATAAAGATGCACGTTTGAAAAGTAGTGCTTCAGCAAAAGGTAGAAGATGGAGACTAAAAAATAGTCTTGGAAGTTTTGTTATTTAATAAAACTTGATCCTGTAAACATATTTGTTATTTTTTGAATCCATAAAAAGTTTTGTCTTCTTGTGATCTGCTGTTATGAGATGGTGTTTTCTTGTTACTTGTAAAAAAAGTCTTGTTGTTTTTGTTGCTCCACAAAACTTGACATTAAATTTGTTACTCCACAAAAGTTGGGCATCTGTTATTGGTTATAAGAGGCGAAAGCTGCAAAGAAAAATTTATGTTATTGGTTTTTGTTACTTAGTTTTAATGATAAACAATAGTCTTGGAATTTTTGTTACTTAACAAAACTTGATCCTGTAAACATATTTCTTAATTTTTGAAGCCATAAAAAGTTTTGTCTTCTTGTGATCTGTTGTTATGATATGGTGATTTCTTGTTAGGTGTTAAAAAAAAATCTGGTTGTTTTTGTTACTCCACAAAATTTGACATTAATTTTGTTATTCCACAAAAGTTGGGCATCTATTATTGGTTATAACTGGCGAAAGCTGCAAAGAAAATACTCTGTTATTAGTTTTTGTTACTTCAAAGGAAAGCAAATAATATATTATTGTTTAATATATCGTATTGGTGTCTGTAGGATGGCTGGAGGTACAAGCAGCCTAGGATGCAAGGAGTTATTCAAAGGGTCAATCATCATTGTAAGGAGGAGATCCTAAGTAGCATCCGAACTACGTTAAACAACCATGACATCCAGCTCTTTAGTAAATTTGAGAACTTATGTTTTGGAAAATTTTATGATTTTATGCGTTTTGGCATAGTCTGGTGGTGGAAGATTTTAAATGGGAGACGTTTTGATTCCCAAAGAACATGATTTCATATGTGTATGCCATTTTGTATGTTTGTGATGTAAATATTTATTTTCGTTTTTGTTATTGCTCAAATTTGCGATGGGTTAAGTATATTCCATGAGCTTGAAATATGTCGTATTATGTTCGTGTATCAAGTCAGATATACTTGTTTGAGTATTTCTGAACACCCAAAATTTGAATAGTTGTTTGTGACTAAAATATATATATATACATATATATATATATATACATATATATATATATATATTTAATAATTGTTTGATACTTGTTTGATTATGTTTTTTGACTACACAAAAAATTTGATACTTGTTTGATTATGCTTGAGAAAACTTTGAAACTTTTTTTTTACTCCAAAAAAGTTTGAAATTTTATTTGTGACTACAAAAAAAATTGAATGTTTTTTTTTGACTCCACAAAAATATTAATCTTTTTTTGTGACTGTACAAATGATCTAATTCGTGACTCCACAAAATATTTGTTTGTGACTCCACAAAAAAATGTAGAATTTTTTTGTGACTACACATAAAGTTGATACTTGTTTTGTGCCTGCACAAAAATAGCAAACTTTATTTTGTGACTCCACAAAATTAGCAAACATTATTTTGTGACTCCACAAAATATCTATTTCGTGACTCCACAAAAAAGTTGTTTTGTGACTATACAAAAAAATGAATTTGTTAATTTGAAACTTGTTTTGTGAGTCCGCAAAAATATCATACTTCATTTAGTGACTACAAAAAAATTTGAATCTTTTTTTGTGACTAACCAAAAATATTAATCTTTTTTTGTGACTCCTGTAAATTTTTTAGACTTCACAAAAAATGGTATATTTTTTTGTGACTCAACAAAAATATGTGTAGTTTTAAAAAACTACACAAAATTGTGTGTATTTCATGGTGAGACAACAAAGTTATGTGTAATTTTTTGAGACTTCAAAAATATTTGTATCCTTTATTGTGACTCAACAAAAATATGTGTATTTTTTTTTTAAACTTCACAAAAGTATGATGTTGTTTTGGAGAGCGATTTATCCTACAAGTATAGAACAACGTATAAGCCTACTTATATAAATTATTTAATGGTCAGATCAAATAGGTGAGTAATTTGTTTTTTTTTTTTTAAATTAAGGAAATTGCACAAAGGAAATACCATGCATGAGTCAATGATGGAGTGCTGCATGTTTGTGATTGAATGAATAAGGAAGTGCAAATAAACAAGGTCAATAATATAAATGTTGTCCAATATCGAACAAACAGAGAGTGTCAAAATTAAAAGACTCAAAACTAACACAAGTTGAGTACATGACAAAGTGTCACACCAACAATAGTAATTTCAATCAACAAAATAAGGACATTTTTTGCGTGTGTGATTGGTATCACGACAAATGCTGCAAGCCTTAGGTTTCCAAGCAGGTCTAGGTGCTTTAGTCCGCGGCTTGGAAATAGAGATATGTGCTGTGCACGTAGAATTGTAATGACCATGTTGTTTGCACCTAGAGCAAAAACGAGATGAAGATCGGGATGATTTAGTGTACGATGCAATACGTTTGGTCTTCGGCCTCCTAGCTTGCCGGGGATTTTCAGGAGGATAGACAATGGTATCTCGTACATGTGGAGGGAGAATCCAATCGTCACGGGCTGGATTTGGGTTCACATCACCAGAATACATGTCACATAAGTTACGAGTTGGGAAGAAATGCGAGACATAAGATATATAGGCTTCTACTTTGCCGAGCAACAAAAGCAAGCAAAACATCAGTACAAGTATTATGAACACAATATGTGAATTATGAACTTCATACGAAGCTCTTTGATATATTCACATTGATGTTCGGGAACAATTGGATCAATCCAATCACAAAATGAACAAACATCTTTCTGTAAAAAAAATTTGAAAATAGAACAAACGTCTTAACATTGCAACAAGTGAAATATAATAACAATTAACAATGGAAACAAACAACAAATACCTCAATGTTGGGACAACTCAAATACCGCCGAGCAGGATCCTCATAAGAATAGGAAGTATTAAGAACAGCCTTCAAACCATGCTTACAACTCTTATCATCCATGACCTATCCGGTAAATAAAGGAAAAACACAAAAGTTCATGTAGAATAAAATCATGGTTTCATAAAAAAAAAGGAAACAACAAAAGATATATAGAAAATCACTGTGCACAAAAAAGGGATATTTTGTTAGAGCACAAATAGAGAAACTCATATATAAATGTACAGAACAAAAATTGGTACAGGCCAGGAAATGCTCACTACAGAATAATGCTTCAGGCCCAAAAAATAAAGACAAATGGAGAAACAGAAAAATATGTTACTACACAAAACCAACAAGTTTAAATAAAAAAAAGGAAAACAAATTAAGAATTAGCAGTGGATCTCAACTAACAAAGATCAGTGGAGTTCAAGAAAAAAATGGATAAAAATACAGCAAATCGAAACAAGAAAATGTATAAGTGTATACAGGGAATTAGCAGTGGAGTTCAAAAAAGAAGGAAAAAAACAAAGAATACAAAAAATCTAATAAGTGTATACAGGGAAAAATAGATCGATAACTAAGATTTAGACAAGCGCGATTACTATATACCGGAAAAAGAGCACCAAAAAAGAAGATTCAAAACAGCCACCAAACCCTAGAAAAAAGCACAAAGTATAAATTACAGAAGGAAGATGAGACGAAGATGAAAAGATGAAGAAAAATAAACCGAGAAAAAATTACCTGAAACCTGATTCCGCCACTACCGGAAAAGGAGCACCGAAAAATAAGACTCCGAACAGAAAACAAACCCTAGAAAAAAACCACAAATTATAAATAATAGAGAAGAGGAATCGAAGATGAAAAGATGAAGAAAAAGAAAGAAAGAAAAAATTTACCTGAATGATTCCTCCAAAACTCGATGATGGAAGTCGGAACCGAGATTTGAATACACAGAGAAAAAAATAGGGAGAAGAAAGAAGAGAGAAAATTTAGCAGACAAAAATGGAGAGAGAATACGAGTAGGACAAGAATGGAGAGAGAAGATGAAAAAGTGGGGATAGGGAGGGAATTACAAATTGTAGTTGAGGATATAAAAGAGAGGAAGTGCTAAATTTTTAAGTTTTTATAAGGAGTGCTAAATTTTAAAAAAATTATCCAAGAAGTGCTATTCTTGAAGAATTTCTCTTACAACATTACGTATATACTTCCTCCGTCCACAAGAAAGTTGTGCATTTGAAATCGACACGAAAATTAAGAAAGCTAGTAAAGTGTGTAGTGAGTGGAGTAATGGTCTCACTTTTAGTGTGATTTAAGTGAGTGATTAACTTTGTTAAGTAAATAGGTCACCTTTATTCCCAAACCATTTCTTGGTTGTTGAATTTTATTTTTGGATCCCATTTATTTTCTTTTTTTCCGTTTTTTTTTAATTTCATTTTTTTTAACATGAAACATTTTTTTTAACCCTTAAGCAGTAACTAAAAGGGATAATTGTCTGGAAAATTCAAACTTTTTTTCGAATTTGGAAATTGCACACGTGCTTTTTTTTCGCACAGATAACCTAACCTGCTTTTTTTTCCTTCTGATTTTGCTCCCGATCACTGGTTTTTCGCAAATTAAATCCTACATGGAGGTCGGAAATGACACGTTGGACACAGGAGCAGACGAAACGACGTCGATTTGATAACTTTAACTTAAAATACAAAAAATTAAACACATCATGTGACAACTCATTTGATAAAAAAAAAAAAGCTTCTTCTCTCTCTCCCTATCTCTCTCTCCTGTTCTCCTTCTCTCTCTTCCTCCCCCATTTCTTTAGTTCTGCAACCCTTGGCCTCCTTCCGCTGCCGTCGCCACCGGTTGCCGCCGTCGCTAATGGTGGTGCAACCCTATATTCTCGGCGAGCAAAGCTCAGCTCTACAACGCGACGCGTCGCGGCGGAGCTGCTGCTGCTCTCTCTGTCTCTGGATGATTTTTCTAATCCTCCTCATCCTTCTACTCACCGCCGCTGCAAACGGTGTATTTTACCTCATCTACCACCCGGGCCAGCCGTCGTTCTCCGTCACCTCACTCCAGCTCTCCAGATTCAACCTCACCGACACCTATGTCACCTCCGCCTTCAACTTCACCTCGTCCATTTCCTCCTCATCCTCCATATCCTCGCTGTCAATTCCATATCATTCACCACTCTCGGAAGATCGAGCTACGCTTTCGACATCTTTCCCTCCCCGCAAGCGTCTGTTTAGGTTTCACCAACCACCACGCCATCGGCGACGCCAGCTCCGTCGTTCGCTTCATCAAGGCGTGGGCTGCCGTGAGAAAACACGACAGCGATGCTAAGCTGATTGAGGAGAACTCGCTGACCGTTTTTTGACAGATCCGCAGTGGCGGATCCCGACGGTTTGTATTCATTCTACTGGAACCTGATGAAACGATCACGCGCCGTCGAGTCGCCGCCAGTTCCGTTCCCTCTCAAACAAGCACCGAAAGATAATCACGCGCCATCGAGTCACCGCCGGTTCCGTTCCCTCTCAATAAAGCACCGCGCCACCTTCGTCCTCATCGGCGACGACGTGCAGAAACTGAAAAGATACGTGCAGAAGAATCGGCCGGATCTGCGCGCGATGACGTTTGCCGCCGCCTGCACATTTGTTTGGGTTTGCCTCGCGACGGCAGAGGCGGGGGCGGTGGCCGAAGACGAGCCGGGGTACTTCGGCTTCGTGGTGGATTGTCGCGGGCGTCTTGCGACGCAGACGACGGGAAAAAAAAGAAAGAGGGAGGGAGAGAGAAGAGAACAGGAAGGAAAGAAGATTTTCTTGAATTTTTAATTTTTTTTATTGTTTTATAAAATGAGTTGGAATAATATGGTTATTTTTTTATTTTTTAAGTTCAATTTTATCAAAACGGCGTCATTTTGGGTGCTCCGGTGTCCAACATGTCATTTCCGGCCTCCACGTAGGATTTAATTTGGGGAAACCGGTGATGGGGAGCAAAATCAGAAAAAAAAAAACGACAGGTTAGGTTATTTGTGCGAAAAAAAAAACTCGTGTACAATTCTGGAATTCGGAAAAAGGTTTGAGTTTTACAAACAATTATCCCTAAATAAAAACTGAAATCATGAAACATTATTATTGAACAACATTTGGATCACAAATTCGAAAATCATGCAGCCTATGACAAAAAGTAAAGAATTAAAGAACAAAAAAAACAGCAGGAAGAGAAGAGAGGGAAATTTGCATTACACTCCAAAAAAAAAAGGAGGGAAATCCAACCTTGATTACATACATTAGTGATAAAGTTGCCACCTTTTACAAAGTGATGTGATAAAAAAAAAGGAGGGAATTTTAAATACAACCACAAAATGAGCTTCTCTCCTCCATAAATACACCAAGAAAACAGATTCATTAGACAAAATCAACATCCAAAAGGAGCATTAAAGGAGAAAAAATCTGCATTAATACAGCATTTAAAGAGCAGCATGGTATAGCCAAAAGGGCACCTCAATTTGATAGATGATGAAACGAATGTGGTGGCTCAATGACTTCTTCAAAATAGCACTGAAAAAAAGGTGAGACATAGAGCATTTGTTGAGGCTGCTGCACTGTTTGGATGTCATAGGAATACCATCCAAGCCATATGGAAAGATGCTCGTTAGCAGCTGGATTTAGGAGGGCCTATCCAAATGAAATAAAAAGAAAAAGGTTCTCTTCATCAAAAGAGAAAGCAAATGATTGTGGAAAAGATAAAAAGCCTAACAGTCTTAGAAAGATCATCATACAAAAAATATTGCAGAGAAGTTAGATGTCAGCAAAAGTTTAGTTGTAAATTGGATCAAGCAAAAGAAGTTAAGGCCTCATACCTCTTCAATTAAACCAGCACTAACAGATCAAAATAAATTCCAAAGACTGCAATGGAGTCTCAAGCAGTTGGATCCAACAATTAAAGATGGCAAATTGAAATTCCAGCAGATGAAGAATGTAGTCCACATTGATGAAAAATGGTTCAATCTCACTAAGACCACAGATAGGTACTACTTGCTGCCAGGTAAAGAAGAACCCCATAGAACATGCAAGTCTAAGAGGTTTATAGAGAAAATCATGTTCATGGTTGTTGCCAGCAGGCCACAATATTCAGAGGATGGCACATGCATATTTGATGGGAAAATATGAATATTTCCATTTACTACATTGGAGCCAGCTCAGAGAAATTCTAAGAACAGAGTTAGGGGCACACTAGTCACCAAAGCAATGCAGTCCATCAATCATGTAGTGATGAAGGATGTGATGATAAACAAGGTTAGCATTTTCATCATAACTATCAGAATGAAACAGTTTTTCATTCATCACTTAGTCTTTTTATTCACAGATTATCCCTGCCATAATAGCCAAATGGCCAGAATCAGCAAGCAAACATATCATCATTCAACAGGACAATGCCAAACCCCACATCAAGCCCAATGATCCAGACTTTCTCGAGGCAGCTAATGCACATGGATTCCACATAGAATTGGTCAATCAACCATCAAATTCTCCAGATACAAACATCAATGGCCTTGGATTTTCTAGAGCAATACAGACACTTAACCACAGAAAGATGGCAAAGGGAGTCACTGATGCATTTGAAGAATTTGAGCCAAACAAGATAAACAATGTTTTCCTCACTCTACAGGGATGCTACACTAAAATCATGAAGCAAAGGGGAGGCAATAACTACAAAGTGCCACACATGAACAAGGAAAAACACATTAGGGAAGGGACTCTTCCACAATGTCTTGAAGTGGATGAGGAGCTTGTACAGGAATGCATAGACCATCTAAACCTACTTGCAACTACAGATGAGATGTTATAGGAAATTGAAGATCTAGTCACTGCTTTCAATGAGATGGGAATGCATGAATAAGAGCAGCAGGCAAGTCTTTTTGTTTTGGTCAGTTTACAAAATAAGCAACATACATTCACTTGTAAAGTTGTTGTTTAGGAATGTCTCAGCAATGAATTCAAGTAAATTTTGCATCATTGACTTGTAATTGGGACAATTTAGGGTCATATAAACACACTGACTGCCCACAAATGAGCCTCCAAACTAAGACAGTGGTGTCATCAAAAGGGACAAAGACATTTTTTCCCTGAACATTAGAGCAAACTCATCATTTGTTCCATCATTCAGACCAAATGTAGTATCATAGTTCATAGTTCAATCATAATCAGACCATCATAATCATCATAATCATAGGTTCATAACAAGAATCACCACCTCATCACAATCACAATTTCATAATCAGACCATCATAATCATCATAATCATAGGTTCTTCTCAAGAATCATCACCTCATCACAATCACAGTTTCATAATCAGCAATCATCAATCCAAGCCATCAGAATCAACATAGTTTCATAATCAGCATCATCAACTCATCAAAATCATCAACCACAATCATAATCATCAGTTCATAACCAGCCATTCCATATTCTTATCAGAACAGATACTCATCATAAAGAACAGATACTCATCAAAGAACAGAATGGAAACAGTAACAAGAATAGAATCTGAATCACCGTATAATCATAGATTAAGAACAGAAAAATTGATCCAAGGAGCCTCAATACCGAAGGAAAAAAAAATGCCCAGCCATTCCAGATACTCAGTTTAATCTCTCCATAGAGCATATGGGGTTTCCGGTGCAGAGGTCTGAGGTGGTGTCTCCGGCACCACCTTAGAGTAATCGATATCGATATCAAACGGAGATTGCGCATCATGCATCACCATTTCAGATTCCGGCAAGGTCGAATCTAAATCTGGCACCATCGATTCAGATTGAAGAAGTCTCAACACTGAGGGGAAAAATTTCCCAAAAACTGCAGATACTCGGTTTCGTCTCACCAAATAGAAGGTTCGACCGGTGCAGGGTTCTGTGATGGTGTCTCCGGCACCACCGTTTCAACATACAAATCCGCCATTGGTGATTGAGAGTCCTGGACTGCAAGTTCAGGTTCCGGCATCATCATCAAGGATTCAGGCACCATTGATTCCGGCGAAGTGGAACCTTCCATCACAGAAACAAGATTAAGGGGAGGCGATTTCTAGGGTTTCAGCGGAGATGGGCAGAAATAAGAAATGTGGGCATCCGAAATGAGAAAGGGAAGGGGGGGAGGGGGGAGGGGGCTGATTTAGTGGGTAGGTTTAGTGTTTAGGGTTAGTGTTAATTAGGCTATATTTTATTCATAAGTGGGTTAGATTAGTTTTTTAATGTGGGCCCAGTAATGGCAATGTTGTAAATAAACAATAAGACGTAGGGTAAATGTTGGGGAATAACTTACTGTAAATAAAAATGCACAACTTTCTTGTGGACGGACGAAAATGGCAAAATGCACAACTTTCTTGTGGACGGAGGGAGTATATTATTAGAGAAAAATTATAGAATAACCACTATGACTTACCAAATTAAATTATGTCAAAAACTTAAATTAAGATAAAGTTTGTCACATTTAGATATATTGAGACAGACTTGATCTTACCCATTCCATTCAATTATATTATGTTTAAATTCACGTTCTACTATTTATTTTTCATTTTTTACGCTCCTCACTATCTCTTAGTTCTCCATCTTAAAAACCCTTAGCTGTGTTCTTTCCACCGCCGACTACCCACCAGCATGAACAACTACCATCACGCTATATAATGGCGCCCGACAAATGATGGCACCATGCCGAAAGCGACGACAATGTCAAAATAGAAGTCGTGACTAAGACGGCGCTCAAAGCCCTAGGTCCACCTGCCTCAACTATGGTTCCGATCGTAATCAACAGATGACAAGGACGGTGACAAATCTGAAACCAATAAATCAATCAACAGCGGACACGGCAAAGATGAGGACGGCGAGGAGAAAACATTTCTAGTGTTGTCTTCAAAGGAGAGGGCTACATTAAATTTTTAATTGAAAAAAGTTTAAGCCCCAAATTTGTTTTGATCTTTCGAGTGGAAACAAACTCCCATCCTCTCACTCGACGAGCAGATCTGAAATTCCATTATTGAAGTTTAGTGATACAGCAGCGGAGAACTTGACTTAGAGACGAACAACTATCTATAATTTTAATTCGCGTCTGTCTATCTTACGGTCACACACACTTTCTCTATATCTATCTGAGTTTCGTCTCCAATTCGTCCGATTCGTACTTCGTAACAACTGATTGTACTCTTTGACTTGATACGACTTGTACGTATTAATCCATTTGTCTCGTTCGTACGACTTAGTTGTGCTCCATAAATTGGTATGATTGTTACAAATGAACCCATTTATTATGTTTGTACCAATTTATGGAGCACAATTTGGTATGAATGATCTCATTTGTATTGTTGGTACCAATTAGTGATGCACCATAACTTGGTAAGAATGGTAAAAATGATCCATTTGTTCCGTTTGTACCAACTTGCTCCATAATTTGGTACAAATGAGCTCATTTATATCGTTCGTACCAACAAGTGGCGCACCGTAACTTGGTACAAATATTATAAAAATGTATCATTCACAACATCCCTACCAACATTCACAAAAAAAAGGAATTAATAAAATAGATATTAATGAATGGAAGCAATTTATTCAGCGATGCATGAAAAATCATCAAAACATAGAACATTACACACATAACAACCGAAGATAGTGAATAAATAGAAATGAAAAAAATGTTGATGATATTCATAGGAGAAACTGACCGGAAATTACAAAAAAAAAAGAATCGAACACAATTCACAAAAAGGCTGAAAGATTAACAAATCCAATGAAATACCAACCATATATTCATGATCGCTAATAATGATAGATAAATCGCCAACCAACAAAAATTAAAGAAAGAACATTGTGATTACTCGCCAAAAGAAAAAGAAGAGTAGAAACAAAGATATTTATCGTAAAAAAATGTTGTGGGATAGAAGAAAAAATAAAGTGGTTTAGAGAGAGTTAAATATAAAGTAATAAGATATAAAACCTAACAGTAAGAGTATAGTTGACACATCACATAAAAAAGAACACAATTTATCTATAAATTATGTTTTTGACATAATTTATTTTTGCTAACCCATAGTTGCTATTTTAGATGATAAAGTTTATATTATTATGCTTATTACTTCTCATCAATCATTTTTCTCTAGAGTCCAGTGAAGTGGCCGGCACCGTTCTCTACAATGTCAATAATTTTGATGAACCAACGATAATGAAATACGATTTATTAATTTAGAGACTTGTTAGTGTATATTAATAAGAGAGATTCCCCCAAGATAGCACTTCTTGGATAGATTTTGAAAATTTAGCACTCCTTATAAAAACTTAAAATTTTGGCACTTCCTCTCTTTTATACCCTCTACTACAATTTCTAATTCCCATTATATCCTCACTTTTTCATCTTCTCTCTCCATCTGTATCTTCATCGTTTTCTCTCAATTTCTTCTCTGCATTGTTTTCTCTCTTCTTTCTTCTCCTTATCGTTTTCTCTCTGTAATAATCTTTCACTTCCGACTTCTATCTTCGACTTTGGGAGGAATCATTCAGGTAAATTTCTTCTGTGTTTCTTTTTTTTTTCATCTTTTCATCTTCGATTCGTCTTATCTCTTATTTATAATTTGTGGTTTTTTCTAGGGTTTGTTTTCTTTACTGGATCTTCTTTGTCATTGCTCTTTTTCGGGTGGGGGCGAAATCATTCAGGTAAATTTATTCTTTGTTTCTTTTTCTTCATCTTTTCATCTTCGTCACATCTTCTCTATTATTTTTAATCTGTGCTTTTTTCTAGGTTTTGGTTGATGTCGTGAATCTTCTTCTTCGGTGCTCTGTTTCCGATATACAGTAATCATGTTTCTCTAAATCTTAATTATGGTTCAATTTTATCTGTATAGTTTTCAATTTTTTTGATTTAATCTTGTTGGTTTTGTGTAGTCACATATTTTTATGTTTTCCCAAATAGCACTTACTATATAACATCGTGTCTATTGTTTGATTTCCTTTCTCCATTTGTCTTTATTTTTTGTCGCTGAAGCATTTCCTGGGCTATACTAATTTTTGTTCTGTACATTTATATATGTGATATATTACCCTATTTGTTCTATAACAAGATATCCCTTTTTTGTGCTTTAACAAATTTTTCCGGTAAGACTTTCTCGTGCTTTCTTCGATTTTTTATTCTTACTGTTCGTGTCCTTGTCCTTGAAATTTATCCGGTAAATCCTTATTGCCACTGTTGATTCCCTTACCCTGTGCTTATTTTTTTCTAATTTGCAACTCAATTCATCATTCTTAGTTTTGTGGATTCGATTTTTAGTTTTGGATTCGATTTGTAGTTTTGGGACTGACTGTATATTGTTGTGGGCTTTTATCGTTCAAAATTTGTTTTCTATGTTTTTGTACAATGTCATTGTTTTTATCACTTCTTTGCTTCATTTCGCTTCATATATGCTGTTTTTATTGTAGCTTTCATATTTACCTATTTGTGCTGTAACAGAATTTCCCTTATTTTTTGTGCAATCTGATCATTCTATGTTTGTTTATATATCTTTGTTCTCCAATTTTTTGTGCTTTAACAAATTTTATTCATTTTCGATACTTGTCTGTAAATTTAAGTTTAATATGTTTACATGTTAATAGTATAATTGGCAGGAACCATGGTTGAAATGACATGTAAACATGGTTTGAAAGCCATGGTTAACAAGTCTTGGTCTGATGATGATCCTGCAAGGAGGTATTTCAGTTGTCCTATTCTGGAGGTACAAAATTCTGTCTTATCTTTTTGATAGTTCGTTTAAAGCAATATAGTAACTATTTGATTGATGTTTTTAAATCTATTGTAATATACAGAAGGATGTTTGTGAGTTTTGTGATTGGATTGATCCTAATGTTACGGATATTCAACGTGATTACATCAAAGAACTTCGTCGTGATCGTGATATGTATAAGGAACAACTCGACCATCTCCAAGAATCATAGAGGAAGATGGTTTTATCAGAAAATGTTGCATCTTCAATTGCTGCTCAATATCGTAAGGAGGGGGAATTAGCAACAGAAACTTCGAATTGTAGAATTTGATTGTAATAAACTCCGTAATGCAAAGAATGAAGCTGAAGAATCTAATGGACAACTGACTTTGAATGACTTTGAATTGAGGGAGGAAATCTCTGGTTTGAAATTGAAGTCGCGGTGGAAGGATTTTGCAATAGGTGTTTTGCTAATCACGCTTATTGTTGTAGCTTTTTAGATAGTTACAATCTGTAATAGTTTTAGTGATGTATTTGGTCGTTAGTTTTTGAACTCGTACTTTTAATTCTAACACATGTATTAGGAAATGAGATTGTAATATTAGGTGATCTAACTACGTCTTTTTCTATATCTATTTATTTCTTGTAAACTACTGATTGTTTTTATGCATTCACTAATATTTACCTGATTTTTTTATGTAGTAACATATTTTAGAATTGACAATAAATTAATTTTAGTTTGGGTGCAGCAACAAAAATTATTTAAAATTTATTTTTTGAGCCAACAAAAGACCAACAAAACATTGTAAATCATTTAACTAATTTTTTTGAGGCAACAATAGACCAATAAAAGCTCCATATAATCTTGATTCTTTAACAACAAAAGAATATTAAGAGCAAGTTATCTTTATTATTTTTGATTCCCTAAATATGTTACTATTTTTGGGAAGTAACAAAAAAGAGTATCATTCAGCTTTAATGCTTAAAATGTTTTGCGACTTAACAAAAAAAGTATCATTCTGCTTTATTGTCTCAATCAATTTTCGAACTTTACAATTTTTCGAACTTAAAAGCGCATTTCTGGTTACAGTAAATTTTTAAAATTTTACACATTATTTGGCCTAACCGATTGTACCATATATTCATCTTCCCCTTCTTTTCATTACACAATCCCCAATTTCCACACATTCTCATTTCACAACCATCGTCTGAACACAACTCTCATGTTCCCTCCAAGAAGAACACTATATGGACAGTCGATAAACTAATTTGCTATCTTCGCTTACAGTCGTCCTCTTATTTTCAGGTATTTGTGGTTCATTTATTTTTAAGTGCTTTAATCGATTTAGGGTTTTCATTTCTTTCATTTTCCTGTTTTTGGGTGAATTTCTCTTGATTCTTTTGGGTACAACAAAATACAAGTTACCCAGATTTGATGTTAAATCAGCATATATTTCTCTGTATTATTACCAGCATCAGTACCTTGGAACTAACAGATTATCTCCTTTTTTTTTTTGAATCATGCCTGCAATTTTCAGATAGATCTTACCTCTGTTGTAGTGCACTATGGTGGTGTATGGATTAATAATTTGTACCAAGGCAGTGATAAGTTGTTGTTGATATTATCGAGTGACGAGCATTCATTTTTGTTTTCCTAAGCAAAATTTAGTCAAACATAGGTGGTGTTGATCATTTTTCTGGATTACGTGTAGTATCTTGTTTGGTTGGTTCTCCAATAGAAGAGGGTAGTTCTGTACGTCTTAATGTAACTAATGATGTTGAGCTCAATTTTGCACTGGAGAATGGTGTTAGAAGATTCTATGTCACAGTGACATCACCTGTGAAACCTTGTAACCAACCAGATGTGATGAATCTGAAAAGGAAACATGATGATAAGTCATCAATTGATGAGTCCTATGTTGGTGATCATTGTCAATCTGGTGATGACAATGATGATGACGATGATGATTTTGATCCAGATGATGCTGTTAGTGATGACAGTTTGGATGATGGGAACTCTGCTCCACTTTTCCATCCATTCCTTCACAACAATCAATTTGTGACTCCTCTTTCCAATAATTCACCTCCCTGTAGTATTTACCACCCTCAACAAGTGAGTTCTAATATGGCACCCACACATGGGACACACTTGGATCAAGCAATTTGATGGTCCCGATACGAGTTCTGGTGTATGGGAGGGGGGAATACACCAGATAAAACTTTTTGAAACAACTCTTGAAAAATCAGCAACCGAGTGAAAAAGACTCAGCTGGATTCACAACCGAGTAAGCAAGCTCAGTTGGAAGAGTGGTGTTGTGCGGAATGTGGTGGAAAATAACAACTCGTAAAAATATAACTCACGCTTTTATGCAAGGTTGGTCAATAACCAAGTCAGTTGATATAGAAAGATGCAGTTTGTATGCAGGTTAGTTAGTCAATTGAATATCTAATAAGTAACTAAAAAATAAACACAACACACAAGAATTTACGTGGTTCGGAGAGAACTCCTACGTCCACGGGGAGTTGTGAGTCCACACAACTCAGTCCAAGTTCTTCTGGACAAACCACAAAGCTTACGCGGGCTTTGCAACCGTTGAGATAAGTTTACGGGTACTTATCAACCTTACAGATTAGTTTACGGGTACTAATCAACCTATCTACTCAATTCCGGGAAGAGTAGGGTCCTAACAATCCTATTGAGAAGATATGTGAAAGGGTGGGGTTCCAACTAATAGCTCGAACAAGAAGTGAGCTATGATCTAACACTCTACGAACTCTCAACTAGTGATGTTCTCAAGGTTGGATCGAAAACAAACAAAGACAGAATCTAACACTCTAGAACTCTCAACTAATGATGTTCTTAGAGTTTGAATGCAATTTAGCTCTTATGCGATATGAACTCTCAGCTGATGATGTTCGCTCGTCTATCTCTTTGCTCTTGTCTGTCTCGTTCTTTTAGTCCTCTTGGTGAATGAATGAAGACCTCTATTTATAGGGGGAGAGAATCAACTAGTCATTGGAGGAGCTGTTGATCTCTGTTCTTTGAAAGCGATGGCTTGTCTCTCATCTCTGCAGACTTTCCGGATTTGGCAACTGCATGCTTCTGCTTTCCATCTGAGACAGCCTTGTGTTGGGCTAAATGAGGTAATGACAGAGAGTCAAACCTTCACGTGACTTCCTTATTTGAAATTCAAATCTTAACCTTTGACCTCCAACATTTGATAGTCGGTTGAGTCGTTTTGATCTTCATCTGATTGGTCTTCAACTGATGTTCTATCTGAGTAAGAACAGTTGAACTCTCGACTGACTTTGAACTTCAAGCTGTTGATCTAACTGATTGAGTCCTACAAATGATGTTCCATCTTGAACGCTCAGTTGTCTTTCTTGTATCTGACTCTGATCAGTTGGCTTCGAACGCTCAGTTGTCTTTCTTACAACTGACGTTCTCTTGCATCTTCTCCCTTTGAATACATAGTTGACTTTTGCATCTCCCCCCTTCGAATGCTCAACTATTGTTCTAAAACTTGAACGCTCAGGTATTTTTTTTACACCTGATGTTCTATCCGAGTGAAGCCTTGTTGCCATCTTCAGCTGGAGTCCTGTAAAGATAAAATCTTTACAATGCTCAAACAGCGAGCCTAACTACCAACATTAGGATCTGACAACATCTACTCGGTTGGGGTCAGCTGGTTTTGGAATCAATCAAAACTTTTAATAAATTTCCCAACAATTTCCCCCTTTTTGATGATGCCAAAACCCTTAAAAAAAACTTTACAGATTAAACTGATCTAAATCCTACTGACCTATCCAAAATCTCAGCTGAAATTCTAGACAGTCTATAAGATTAAAACATCAAAGGGTTAGCACATTTATAACATGATATTGAAATAACTTTGCGATTCAGAGCTTGGACAATGAGAGATTGTACGTCAAGTTGAATCGTATAACTGAATAGTTTTTATTACAACTGATGGTTACAAGATAAGCACAAAAACAAAGATTACATCAGTTGCTCAAAAACTAACTGTGCTAAAACTTAAGCCCATACTTGCTAAAAATTCTAACAAAAATTTCTCGCTTAGCTTCTAACTCCTTCGATATGTCAACTCCGTGCTCTCGGCAAACTTGCCTTGCCTCAGCTGCTATCTTCGTTCGGTTGGGGTTTCGAGAGTCTGGGAGGAAGGGAGGCCGATATGTAACCTTCTGAGGGACCGGAACTGTGTTCAAGTCCAGTTTTGCTTCTATCATGGCTCGCCTGAACTGGCTGAACATGCCCGGGTCCCCAGTGTGCAGCTCGGTCAGCGCTTCCTTGAAAGCTTTCCTCGGATCATCAGTTGTGAATACCTTCCTATAATAGAAGTCATTCACAAACTCCTGCTTGAACGACTCTCAGTCCTCGTTCCACTCGGCTGGCATCCACTTATCTACATGCCTGAACCGAATTTGGACCTTAACCTTCCCTGGCAGCCTCTGTTGCTTCAGCCGAGCTTCTGCCTTAACCTGATGTTTGTCTATTCGGTGACGGCTGCGGGAGGCAATGTTCCGGTCCAAGTTCTTTGTTACTTTGTCCAGCTCATCCTCGAACTGGTTGACTCGCTTAGCTTGCTAGCTGCGAACTTCTTGATCCAGTCGGGATTCATATAATCCTTCTCTGCAACATCCATAGCCTTGGCAGCAGCAATACACTCTTCGGTTGTGATACCGTCGAGTTCTGAATCAAGCTCGGCTGTGATCTCGGCTATGGAGTTGTAAGAAACTCTAAACTGCTCCGCCTGCTCCAAGTCTTTTGCCATTTCAGCTCCACCTACGTCGGTTGGCTTGGGAGCGGACTTCTTCTTCTGGGCTGTCCTCCTCTTCGGCTGAGATTTTGCAGCTTCCTCAGCCTGGGTCTCATTTTCCCCCTGCATCTCAACATCCCCCTGCAACTCCTCTTCCCCCTTTTTATCTTCCCCCTTTTTGGCATCAGCAGCAAGGCTTGCTACTGATCCATCCAGAGAGGTGAGTTGTTGTTCGGCTTGTTGGATGCGGTTGAAGAGTTCATTGACCGTGCACTCTATTCCGACCTTCTTTGCCAGTTCAGAGTCTTGGCGCTCTTGTTCGGCTTTCCTCAGTCCAGCGAATGTTTCATTTACCTCAGTCTAGAAAGCAACGAACTCAGCCTATCTGGACTCGAACCGAGACTCCCATTCTTCATCCTGAGTCTGTTGGGATTTGGCGAGGTTGGAATCAGAAATGGATTGGAAGACATTCACTTCGGACTTGATCCCTAGAACTGTTGATTTCAGATCAGAAATGTCCTGGCTGGAGGAGGTTGAGAATTTGTTCATCTTTATCTTCAGTGAAACATTCTCCTCCAGCAGCTGCTTGTTCTTCTCCTCTTGTGCTTCCAACATCCTCAGCTGATCTTCTTTGTTTTGCTGGAAGTTGGCAAGCATCTCCGTCCTCAGCTGGTTCACCCTCTCAACTATCAGCTCACAAATTTCTTCAGTTGAGGGTGCTGGCTGATCAGCTGGAGCTCGGTGTTCAATCAGAGCTGGCTGCTCAACTGTAACCATGGCTTGACGGTTGGCCAGGTACAGTTGAAGCTCCTCTTCTTCTTCCTTTGCTGCGGCGGCGGTTGCGTCCAGATCATTAAGGAACTCAGCTGACTTGATTAGTATGTTGTCGAGGAAGTCAATACAGTCTTGTCCAGCCGTCTCCCGGGTATCTGTGCCTTCCGCCTTGTTGAGGTCTAGACGACGCGTCAGCAGTGCCACTTTGTTGTTGTAGGCCACCTCCAGATTTGTGTAGTTGAAGTAATCTCGGATGCGTGACTCGTCTGCCTTCAGCTGGTTCCAGCTGTGTACCCTTACAGTATCTTCCTTCACATACCAGTGACTGAAGATTAGGTTGAACTGGTACAACAACTCGGTCCCAAGCGTAGCAAAAATCGGCATGTCGCGCGCTTCAGGGAACATCCCAATCAGCTTCTGAAAGCAGTAGGCCACCTTGCCTTCATGTTCCATCGCGACGGCCTGACGATCAGCTTCGTCATCGATTGGGGAGGGAGATAGATTTTCATATGGCAATGGTTCAAAAGTTTCATCAATGTTGGCCAAAGAGGCGGTCTCAACATTGGCATCGAGCTGAGATTTCAGAATATTGGATTCTGTGGGGAGAGAGGTATCAACCGGTTCATCAACATTGGCCGAAGAGATGGTCTCAATGTTGGCATCGAGCAATGAGCTCGGAATCTCTGGCTGTTGATCGGTTGAGAGAGCGAGAGGCTCTTGGGGTGGTACGGCATCAGCTCCTGCCGTGAGGGAGGTTGGAATGTCTTCAATTTCCTCAGAGGAGAAAGAAACATCTGAGGTCAGATCTGTTTCCATCCCTTCAGCCTCATCAGTTCCAGCAGCGCGATGAACGATCTCGAAGGCAGTTGCCTCAGCTGAGTGGCTCGACTCGGATGGCTCCTCAGCTGGTGTCGTCTCAGCTGGCGTCTCCACAGCTGGTATCTCCTCCTCAGCTGGCGTACCCTCAGCTGGCACATCCTCAGCTGGCATGTCCTCAGCTGGAACCTCCTCAGCTGGTACTGCCACCGTCTTCTTGAAGCGAACTCTCAGCTTCTTTTTGGCAGGCTCCTCAGCTTTCTCCTTCTCCGACTTAGCTCATTGTCGGCGAGCAGCTTTCGATTTTGTGCGGCGGCTGACAGCTGGTGCCTCCTCAGCTGTATCCCTTTCTTCAGCTGTCTTCACAGCATCCTTCTTCTCCTTAGGAGCATAAACACTCCTAACTACATCCTGAGCTTTCTTCGCTGTTGGGAACAACATCAGCTTCTTCACGGGGGTTTCCTCGCAGTCTTCCCAGACCATGTTCTGACTCTTGGTTGCGAGCAGGATCAGAGCGGAGATTTTGCAACCGAAGTTGAGAGTTCCCTTGACACTCAACAACTTCTCCCCAGATTCAGATGTGGTCTCGGAGATCTTTTGCCTCTCCACAGTCAGCTGGTGTTCAAAATACTTGAACCAGTCGACGTTGTGCTTGTGTTTGTGCTCCAAAGCAATCAATTACTTGATCTTCGGTCGGTTGATGTCTCCGAATGCTCCACTGTAACCGAACACGACCTTGGAGACAACATCGAACAAAAGTCGATGCTCCGGCTTCAACTTCGTCCTCTGCATATTACTCTTCAATTTTTCCGGAGTGATGAGAGCACTCTCCAGAAACTCGTCGGCTTCCGTGTCGGTTATGTTGTCGATGGTGTCTGTGGCGGTATGATTCGGTGAGATGACTTGGCGAAGAATATCAAAAACTGCAATGGGGACAGTGACACGGCGAATAATTCTGGCCGGAACGTCCCGTTGACGGCAAGAAACTTCTGTAACTACTCCATCCCTGCTGTCGATTGGCGATTGCATATTCACGTAGAACTCTCCTACCTGGCGCCTGAGAAGATGGGAGGGGAAGAGCTTTGCCCATTCCAGTAGGTCGTTCTCCCTGAGAATATCGGCGAGGGGAGACAACACTGACGACTCCAATTCATCCTCTGAAAGGATCTGCTTAAAGTGTATCTTCGAAATCAGCAAGTCGAACGATTCTTCATATGATGTGGGGACTAGAGAGGGTCCGGAGGAAGCCATTTTTTTCCTTTGGGTGCCATTTAATACGTCGGAGAAGGTATATATAAGAAGGAAAGAAAAACTTGCAGAAAATAGTTAGACAAAATTTGAGAAGATGATGAACAGTTGCTGCAGATAAACACGAATGAGGAAGGTAAGAGATCACTTCCTGATTTTCTGCCATTTATAGGTTTTAGGCTCGGTTGAAATCGACGGCTAGGGTTGAATGGTGCGAATCCATCAACGGCTGAGATCACGTAACTGTTGACTAGCTTTGACTTGACGTCACCAACCGAGTTCCAACCAGCGCATGAGAAGGTGAACTATTTTTCATGTCAGCTCAGTCGCACTATAAAGTAGGCTATTGATGTTCAGCCGTACTTTACATTAAATGCGGCATGATGGCTATTTTAATGTAACTGACATGCTCAGGAATGTTTGAATTTATTTCAAACATTCTCATTTAAGATCATAACACCTTCAGCCATAAATGTTACCTGCCAGCTGATGTCGGAATCAGCTGTGTTCACCTGTCAGCTGATGTTGGAATCAGCTGTGTTCCACTGTTGCGGCATACCATCAACTGACTCGAGTTCGTCTGTTCAGCTAACGTTTGATCCAATGTTGCGGCATACTATCAGCTGACTCGAGTTCGTCTGTTCAGCTGACGTCTGATGTCGTCGGTTGGCAATCCGCATCTGAGATCCCCCCTTCATCTGAGCTTCTCCCTCAGATGGATATCTATCTCTTCACCTCAGCTGGTTCCTCATCTGATGGATCCAACAATCCAAGTAGATCACATAGCATTTTGAACCGCGCTTCGGCTAGAGGTTTGGTGAAGATATCAGCTCTCTGAATCTCAGTTGGAATCTTCTCCATGGATACGTCCTTCTTCTCAATATGATCTCGGATAAAATGATGTTGATGTCGATGTGCTTCGTCCGAGAATGGTGAACAGGAGTCAAAGAGATAGCAATGGCACTTGAGTTGTCACAATGAATGGGAACCTGTCCAGTTGCAACTTCATAATCTCTCAACTGTTGCTTGAGCCACAACATTTGCATGCAACAGCTATCGGCAGCCATATACTCTGACTCGGTTGTAGAAGTGGCAACACATGCTTGTTTCTTGGAGAACCATGAAACTAGCTTACTTCCCATGAACTGACAGTGTCCAGAAGTGGACTTCCTATCCAACCGATCTCCGGCTAGATCTGCATCTGAGTATCCGGTCAGTTGGATATTATCGTCGGTTGGATACCACAACCCAACTTTAACTGTGCCCTTCAGATACTCGATGATGTTCTTTGCTGCCAACATGTGTGCTTCCCTTGGTTGAACTTGGAACCGAGCACACACTCCAACCACGTAAGATATGTCTGGCCGACTGGCGGTGAGATATAGCAAAGAACCGATAATCCCTCTATACTTACTGGCATCCACGAGCTTTCCCTCAGTTCCAGGTTCAATCTTCCAGTTAGTATTCATCGGGATCCTTGTGGTCTTACTTGTCAGTAATTCGAACTTGGTGATGAGCTCCTTTGTATACTTGGACTGATTGATGAAAATCCCATCTGGTGACTGCTTCACTTGAAGTCCAAGAAAATAGTTCATCTCGCCCATCATCGACATCTCGAACTTCTCCTTCATGAGATTTGAGAATTTTTCACACAGCTCCTCTGACTTGGAACCGAATATGATGTCGTCAACATAGATTTGCACAACAAGTATATCTTCTCCAACTTTGATGGTGAACAGTGTTTTATCAACTGACCCTCGTTTGAACCCTGAGTTCAGAAGAAAACCAAAAAGAGTGTTATACCAAGCCCTGGGAGCTTGCTTCAATCCATAGATTGCTTTCTTCAACTTGTACATTCTTCCATCTCCAATCTCAAAACCTGGAGGCTGTTCAACATATACATCTTCCTTAATATCTCCGTTGAGGAAGGCACACTTCACATCCATCTGATAGACCTTGAACTTGTGAAATGCGGCATAGGCTAGAAAGATTCGGATGGCTTCCAGCCTTGCAACTGGCGTGAAGGAGTCTTCGAAATCTATTCCTTCTTGTTGGCAATAACCCCGAGCTACCAACCTTTCCTTATTCCTCACGATAAATCCAATGGCGTCTCTCTTGTTCTTGAAAATCCATTTTAATCCAATGACTTTGACACCATTTGGTCTTTCTACCAACTCCCATACACAGTTGCGTAGAAATTCGTTCATTTCTTCTTGCATGGCTGTTGTCCAGTGAACACAGTTGAGAGCTTCCACAATATTCTTCGGTTCTAGCACATTAGCTACGAAGCAAGATATCATGGCAACATCTCCAGCTTGCTCAAACTCCTCAAGAACTGCCAACTCCTCAGCATATTGGGCATAAGTGTTGGAATCTTCCTTGGTTGAATCTGGATTTGCAACTCTGCTCCTTGTACGCACATCTTTGGTTGGATCCCCGATGATGTTGTCAGAGGAATGATCTTCATACCATCTTCTGTTGCGTCTTCCTTCTTCTTCCAACATTGGCTGTTCCGTGATTTCAACTGATGGTGAATCCTGAGCTGTGGGAGATGCTGGAATCTTCAGAACTGGTGATAGATCAGCTGTTGAGTCTGGATCCTCAACATTGACAATATTTTGAACCGGGCTTGGTTGGGCTTCGGATGCTGATGCAGTTGGAGTGACATCAGCTGGATTTCCCCCTTGAGATGAGCTGGGGTTTTCGCATTCATCTTCAGAGGAGTAAGGATCATCATCCTCGGTTGCCCATACCAATGGTTCAGCTAGATTCTTTTCCCTTAGAGCCTACGATCTGGTGAGAGCTGGTGGAACTTGTGGATTAGCTTGTTGTCCTTTAGCCTGTTCCCTGCACTCAAAAGTAGATTCATCAAAACTAACATGAGGTGTTATCTCCACAACATGAGAGCTGTTGTTGAAAACTCTATAAGCCTTGATCCGAGCGGCATATCTGAGAAATATGCCTTTCGAAGCCTTGGCATCAAAAGTTTTCAACTGAGTCTTCCCATTGTTGTGAATATAACACTTAGAACCAAAAACGCGAAAATATGAAATATCAGGCTTCCTGCGTCTCCATAGCTCATATGGTGTCTTTCCCAATCGCGTGGTCAGAAGAGACCGGTTCTGGGTGTAGCAGGCTGTGTTGATGGCCTCAGTCCAAAATCTCTTTGGCAGAGCTGAGCTTGTCAACATGGATGTAGTTGCATCTTTCAGCGTTCGGTTCCTTCGCTTGGCTACTCCATTCTGTTGCAGAGTACGCGCAGCTGATGTTTGATGAGTAATTCCATGCTTCTCGCAGTACTCAATGATGGTTTCATTTAGAAACTCGGTTCCACGATCTGATCGGATGGAAATAATTTTCATCTCTTGTTGGTTTGATATCCGATCCATTAGCTTGGGTAGCTCATCTCGGGTTTCACTCTTGTGACCCACGTGTACCTAGAATAATCATCAGTAACAACAAGGGTATACTCGCTACCATTCATGCTTTTCGGTGTAACTGGCCCGAAGAGATCCATGTGGATCAGCTGTAATACTCGGTCGGTTGAGGGAGTTGTTTTCAACCAGAAGGAGGATCTAGCGAGCTTTCCCAACTGACATGCACTGCAAATATGTATTGTTGAAAACACTCGGTTTGGTATGCCTTTTGCATGTTCCTGTCTTGCGAGTCGGTTCCTCCTTCTGGTGAAAACAACTCCCTCAACCGACCGAGTATTACAGCTGATCCACATGGATCTCTTCGGGCCAGTTACACCGAAAAGCATGAATGGTAGCGAGTATACCCTTGTTGTTACTGATGATTATTCTAGGTACACGTGGGTCACAAGAGTGAAACCGAGATGAGCTACCCAAGCTAATGGATCGGATATCAAACCAACAAGAGATGAAAATTATTTCCATCCGATCAGATCGTGGAACCGAGTTTCTAAATGAAACCATCATTGAGTACTGCGAGAAGCATGGAATTACTCATCAAACATCAGCTGCGGTACTCTGCAACAGAATGGAGTAGCCAGCGAAGGAACCGAACGCTGAAAGATGCAACTACATCCATGTTGACAAGCTCAGCTCTGCCAAAGAGATTTTGGACTGAGGCCATCAACACAGCCTGCTACACCCAGAACCGGTCTCTTCTGACCACGCGATTGGGAAAGACACCCATATGAGCTATGGAGACGCAGGAAGCCTGATATTTCATATTTTCGCGTTTTTGGTTCTAAGTGTTATATTCACAACAATGGGAAGACTCAGTTGAAAACTTTTGATGCCAAGGCTTCGAAAGGCATATTTCTCAGATATGCCGCTCGGATCAAGGCTTATAGAGTTTTTCAACAAACAGCTCTCATGTTGTGGAGATAACACCTCATGTTAGTTTTGATGAATCTACTTTTGAGTGCAGGGAACAGGCTAAAGGACAACAAGCTAATCCACAAGTTCACCAGCTCTCACCAGATCGTAGGCTCTAAGGGAAAAGAATCTAGCTGAACCATTGGTATGGGCAACCGAGGATGATGATCCTTACTCCTCTGAAGATGAATGCGGAAACCCCCAGCTCATCTCAAGGGGGAAATCCAGCTGATGTCACTCCAACTGCATCAGCATCCGAAGCCCACCAAGCCCGGTTCAAAATATTGTCAATGTTGAGGATCCAGACTCAACAGCTGATCTATCACCAGTTCTGAAGATTCCAGCATCTCCCACAGCTCAGGATTCACCATCAGTTGAAATCACGGAACAGCCAATGTTGGAAGAAGAAGGAAGACGCAACAGAAGATGGTATGAAGATCATTCCTCTGACAACATCATCGGGGATCCAACCAAAGATGTGCGTTACAAGGAGCAGAGTTGCAAATCCAGATTCAACCAAGGAAGATTCCAACACTTATGCCCAATATGCTGAGGAGTTGGCAGTTCTTGAGGAGTTTGAGCAAGCTGGAGATGTTGCCATGATATCTTGCTTCGTAGCTAATGTGCTAGAACCGAAGAATATTGTGGAAGCTCTCAACTGTGTTCACCTGGACAACAGCCATGCAAGAAGAAATGAACGAATTTCTACGCAACTGTGTATGGGAGTGGTAGAAAGACCAAATGGTGTCAAAGTCATTGGATTAAAATGGATTTTCAAGAACAAGAGAGACGCCATTTGGATTTATCGTGAGGAATAAGGAAAGGTTGGTAGCTCGGGGTTATTGCCAACAAGAAGGAATAGATTTCGAAGACTCCTTCACGCCAGTTGCAAGGCTGGAAGCCATCCGAATCTTTCTAGCCTATGCCGCATTTCACAAGTTCAAGGTCTATCAGATGGATGTGAAGTGTGCCTTCCTCAACGGAGATATTAAGGAAGATGTATATGTTGAACAGCCTCCAGGTTTTGAGATTGGAGATGGAAGAATGTACAAGTTGAAGAAAGCAATCTATGGATTGAAGCAAGCTCCCAGGGCTTGGTATAACACTCTTTTTGGTTTTTCTTCTGAACTCAGGGTTCAAACGAGGGTCAGTTGATAAAACACTGTTCACCATCAAAGTTGGAGAAGATATACTTGTTGTGCAAATCTATGTTGACGACATCATATTCGGTTCCAAGTCAGAGGAGCTGTGTGAAAAATTCTCAAATCTCATGAAGGAGAAGTTCGAGATGTCGATGATGGGCGAGATGAACTATTTTCTTGGACTGCAAGTGAAGCAGTCACCAGATGGGATTTTCATCAATCAGTCCAAGTATACAAAGGAGCTCATCACCAAGTTCGAATACTGACAAGTAAGACCACAAGGATCCCGATGAATACTAACTGGAAGATTGAACCTGGAACTGAGGGAAAGCTCGTGGATGCCAGTAAGTATAGAGGGATTATCGGTTCTTTGCTATATCCTCACCGCCAGTCGGCCAGACATATCTTACGTGGTTGGAGTGTGTGCTCGGTTTCCAAGTTCAACCAAGGGAAGCACACATGTTGGCAGCAAAGAACATCATCGAGTATCTGAAGGGCACAGTTAAAGTTGGGTTGTGGTATCCAACCGACGATAATATCCAACTGACCGGATACTCAGATGCAGATCTAGCCGGAGATCGGTTGGATAGGAAGTCCACTTCTGGACACTGTCAGTTCATGGGAAGTAAGCTAGTTTCATGGTTCTCCAAGAAACAAGCATGTGTTGCCCACTTCTACAACCGAGTCAGAGTATATGGCTGCCGATAGCTGTTGCATGCAAATGTTGTGGCTCAAGCAACAGTTGAGGAGATTATGAAGTTGCAACTGGACAGGTTCCCATTCATTGTGACAACTCAAGTGCCATTGCTATCTCTTTGACTCCTGTTCACCATTCTCGGACGAAGCACATCGACATCAACATCATTTTTATCCGAGATCATATTGAGAAGAAGGACGTATCCATGGAGAAGATTCCAACTGAGATTCAGAGAGCTGATATCTTCACCAAACCTCTAGCCGAAGCGCGGTTCAAAATGCTATGTGATCTACTTGGATTGTTGGATCCATCAGATGAGGAACCAGCTGAGGTGAAGAGATAGATATCCATCTGAGGGAGAAGCTCAGATGAAGGGGGGATCTCAGATGCTGGATTGCCAACCGACGACATCAGACGTCAGCTGAACAGACGAACTCGAGTCAGCTGATAGTATGCCGCAACATGGATCAAACGTTAGCTGAACAGACGAACTCGAGTCAGTTGATGGTATGCCGCAACAGTGGAACACAGCTGATTCCAACATCAGCTGACAGGTGAACACAGCTGATTCCGACATCAGCTGGCAGGTAACATTTATGGCTGAAGGTGTTATGATCTTAAATGAGAATGTTTGAAATAAATTCAAACATTCCTGAGCATGTCAGTTACATTAAAATAGCCATCATGCCGCATTAATGTAAAGTACGGCTGAACATCAATAGCCTACTTTATAGTGCGACTGAGCTGACATGAAAAATAGTTCACCTTCTCATGCGCTGGTTGGAACTCGGTTGGTGACGTCAGTCAAAGCTAGTCAACAGTTACGTGATCTCAGCCGTTGATGGATTCGCACCATTCAACCCTAGCCGTCGATTTCAACCGAGCCTAAACCTATAAATGGCAGAAAATCAGGAAGTGATCTCTTACCTTCCTCATTCGTGTTATCTGCAGCAACTGTTCATCATCTTCTCAAATTTTGTCTAACTATTTTCTGCAAGTTTTTCTTTCCTTCTTATATATACCTTCTCCGACGTATTAAATGGCACCCAAAGGAAAAAATGGCTTCCTCCGGACCCTCTCTAGTCCCCACATCATATGAAGAATCGTTCGACTTGCTGATTTCGAAGATACACTTTAAGCAGATCCTTTCAGAGGATGAATTGGAGTCGTCAGTGTTGTCTCCCCTCGCCGATATTCTCAGGGAGAACGACCTACTGGAATGGGCAAAGCTCTTCCCCCTCCCATCTTCTCAGGCGCCAGGTAGGAGAGTTCTACGTGAATATGCAATCGCCAATCGACAGCAGGGATGGAGTAGTTACAGAAGTTTCTTGCCGTCAACGGGACGTTCCGGCCAGAATTATTCGCCGTGTCACTGTCCCCATTGCAGTTTTTGATATTCTTCGCCAAGTCATCTCACCGAATCATACCGCCACAGACACCATCGACAACATAACCGACACGGAAGCCGACGAGTTTCTGGAGAGTGCTCTCATCACTCCGGAAAAATTGAAGAGTAATATGCAGAGGACGAAGTGAAGCCGGAGCATCGACTTTTGTTCGATGTTGTCTCCAAGGTCGTGTTCGGTTACAGTGGAGCATTCGGAGGACATCAACCGACCGAAGATCAAGTAATTGATTGCTTTGGAGCACAAACACAAGCACAACGTCGACTGGTTTCAAGTATTTTGAACACCAGCTGACTGTGGAGAGGCAAAAGATCTCCGAGACCACATCTGAATCTGGGGAGAAGTTGTTGAGTGTCAAGGGAACTCTCAACTTCGGTTGCAAAATCTCCGCTCTGATCCTGCTCGCAACACAGAGTCAGAACATGGTCTGGGAAGACTGCGAGGAAACCCCCGTGAAGAAGCTGATGTTGTTCCCAACAGCGAAGAAAGCTCAGGATGTAGTTAGGAGTGTTTATGCTCCTAAGGAGAAGAAGGATGCTGTGAAGACAGCTGAAGAAAGGGATACAGCTGAGGACTGGCACCAGCTGTCAGCCGCCGCACAAAATCGAAAGCTGCTCGCCGACAATGAGCTAAGTCGGAGAAGGAGAAAGCTGAGGAGCCTGCCAAAAGATAGCTGAGAGTTCGCTTCAAGAAGACCGGTGGCAGTACCAGCTGAGGAAGGTTCCAGCTGAGGACATGCCAGCTGAGGATGTGCCAGCTGAGGGTACGCCAGCTGAGGAGGAGATACCAGCTGTGGAGACGCCAGCTGAGACGACACCAGCTGAGGAGCCATCCGAGTCGAGCCACTCAGCTGAGGCAACTGCCTTCGAGATCGTTCATCGCGCTGCTGGAACTGATGAGGCTGAAGGGATGGAAACAGATCTGACCTCAGATGTTTCTTCTCCCTCTGAGGAAATTGAAGACATTCCAACCTCCCTCACGGCAGGAGCTGATGCCGTACCACCCCAAGAGCCTCTCGCTCTCTCAACGATCAACAGCCAGAGATTCCGAGCTCATTGCTCGATGCCAACATTGAGACCATCTCTTCGGCCAATGTTGATGAAACGGTTGATACCTCTCTCCCCACAGAATCCAATATTTCTGAAATCTCAGCTCGATTGCCAATGTTGAGACCGCCTCTTTGGCCAACATTGATGAAACTTTTTGAACCATTGCCATATGAAAATCTATCTCCCTCCCCAATCGATGACGAAGCTGATCGTCAGGCCGTCGCGATGGAACATGAAGGCAAGGTGGCCTACTGCTTTCAGAAGCTGATTGGGATGTTCCCTGAAGCGCGCGACATGCCGATTTTTGCTTACGCTTGGGACCGAGTTGTTGTACCAGTTCAACCTAATCTTCAGTCACTGGTATGTGAAGGAAGATACTGTAAGGGTTACACAGCTGAACCAGCTGGAAGGGCAGACGAGTCACGCATCCGAGATTACTTCAACTACACAAATCTGGAGGTGGCCCTACAACAACAAAGTGGCACTGCTGACGCGTCGTCTAGACCTCAACAAGGCGGAAGGCACAGATACCCGGGAGACGGCTGGACAAGACTGTATTGACTATCCTCGACAACATACTAATCAAGTCAGCTGAGTTCCTTAATGATCTGGACGCAACCGCCGCCGCAGCAAAGGAAGAAGAAGAGGAGCTTCAACTGTACCTGGCCAACCGTCAAGCCATGGTTACAGTTGAGCAGCCAGCTCTGATTGAACACCGAGCTCCAGCTGATCAGCCAGCACCCTCAACTGAAGAAATTTGTGAGCTGATAGTTGAGAGGGTGAACCAGCTGAGGACGGAGATGCTTGCCAACTTCCAGCAAACAAAGAAGATCAGCTGAGGATGTTGGAAGCACAAGAGGAGAAGAACAAGCAGCTGCTGGAGGAGAATGTTTCACTGAAGATAAAGATGAACAAATTCTCAACCTCCTCCAGCCAGGACATTTCTGATCTGAAATCAACAGTTCTAGGGATCAAGTCCGAAGTGAATGTCTTCCAATCCATTTCTGATTCCAACCTCGCCAAATCCCAACAGACTCAGGATGAAGAATGGGAGTCTCGGTTCGAGTCCAGATAGGCTGAGTTCGTTGCTTTCTAGACTGAGGTAAATGAAACATTCGCTGGACTGAGGAAAGCCGAACAAGAGCGCCAAGACTCTGAACTGGCAAAGAAGGTCGGAATAGAGTGCACGGTCAATGAACTCTTCAACCGCATCCAACAAGCCGAACAACAACTCACCTCTCTGGATGGATCAGTAGCAAGCCTTGCTGCTTGATGCCAAAAAGGGGGAAGATAAAAGGGGGAAGAGGAGTTGCAGGGGGATGTTGAGATGCAGGGGGAAAATGAGACCCAGGCTGAGGAAGCTGCAAAATCTCAGCCGAAGAGGAGGACAGCCCAGAAGAAGAAGTCCGCTCCCAAGCCAACCGACGTAGGTGGAGCTGAAATGGCAAAAGACTTGGAGCAGGCGGAGCAGTTTAGAGTTTCTTACAACTCCATAGCCCGAGATCACAGCCGAGCTTGATTCAGAACTCGACGGTATCACAACCGAAGAGTGTATTGCTGCTGCCAAGGCTATGGATGTTGCAGAGAAGGATTATATGAATCCCGACTGGATCAAGAAGTTCGCAGCTAGCAAGCTAAGCGAGTCAAACCAGTTCGAGGATGAGCTGGACAAAGTAACAAAGAACTGGACCGGAACATTGCCTCCCGCAAGCCGTCACCGAATAGACAAACATCAGGTTTAAGGCAGAAGCTCGGCTGAAGCAACAGAGGCTGCCAGGGAAGGTTAAGGTCCAAATTCGGTTCAGGCATGTAGATAAGTGGATGCCAGCCGAGTGGAACGAGGACTGAGAGTCGTTCAAGCAGGAGTTTGTGAATGACTTCTATTATAGGAAGGTATTCACAACTGATGATCCGAGGAAAGCTTTCAAGGAAGCGCTGA
>CM055958.1:30684418-30694418 GCA_029490685.1 Schizonepeta tenuifolia
TGACGTGTAAACAGACTAAATCGGAGAAGGAACGGGCATGGGATTCTGATCAGACATCCCCATAGACCTTCGGAAAAGATTTCCAACGGCGTGTGAATGGACCAAATTGGACAAGTTTTGAGGGGCCAAATGACACCCGGCGTCCTGGCGCCCGAGGAATCGATCTGTTCATATCTCCCTCGTCACCGGTCAGATTGATCCGATTTTTTCACCGTAGTGCTTGTTTTGTGATGGTGAACGAGAAACAAAGTCTAATAGGAAAAGAATTGGGTCATTAGGACTAGAATCAAGGTGGTACGACCACTTTAAAACGGTTGTCGTTCCATAGCCCTTTGGGTATTTGGTGTTGCCACTGTGCCTTTTTGCATTTAAGCATATATAAGGGGGAGGTGTCTCCTGGTGTGGTGTGGGAGTCACCCCGACATGCTTGAGCAGCCACTTGTCCTGATCTCAGTTCGATTCGCAGTAAGCGGTTAGTGCTCGGGTGTGCTGGTTTTCTCTTCACTTATGGGGATGCTTCGCATCGCAATGTGAGGGGTGATGGCCTGTGCTCTCGCACATCAAGTACGTCGTGATGCGTGAGTGGTGGTTGGTGAACAATGGAATGTTGGATCCCTGCTCTAGCAACGATAACATCCCGTCCGCATCTCTTCAATTGTTGGCGGGAGCAAGTGCTCGCCCGGAGTCGGTATTCCTATGCTGAATTCCTATCATGAGGGCATTCCATCGGCTACCATCATCTCATTCCCGTCCGGTGCTACTGCCCTAGTAGGCTGGCGGTGTGGGATGGGCCAAACAGCGCACGTTGTGTCTCGCGCTTTGAATGCCTATCATTTGATGTTCGGGCTGACGAACCACGATGGATTTATAGGTCTCTCGGGTACGGAACATCATGTGGGTACGGGGCCCTTGGCCTTGGACTACACAAAAAAGCGTTCTACGCTTCATGCAAATGACTGTTAGCTCGATCTCCTATCGTGCCCCCATGGTTCGGTTCGGTGTTGGGCCAATGTCGGTGAGGAATGCTATCTGGTTGATTTTGCTAGTAGTCATATGCTTGTCTCAAAGATTAAGCCATGCATGTGTATGTATGAACAAATTCAGACTGTGAAACTGCGATTGGCTCTTTAAATCAGTTATAGTTTGTTTGGTGGTACCTTTTACTCGACTAACCGTAGTAATTCTAAAGCTAATACGTCCATCAAACCCCGACTTTCGGAAGGGATGCATTTATTAGATAAAAGGTTGACACGAGCTCTGCGTGTTGCTACGATGATTCATGATAACTCAACGGATCGCACGGCCTTTGTGCCGGTAGCGCATCATTCAAATTTATGCCCTATCAACTTTCGATGGTACGATAGTGGCCTACTATTAGCACCTTAGACAACTCCATGTCATGGTGCGAGCCATCACTGCACCATGGCACGAGTAACGTCGGGTCAGCTAACTTGAGCTTGGCACGACGAGTTTGTGATGGAAATATGTCCGGATGAGCTTGACATCGAGGATGCTCGATGAAAGTGGGGCTTTGGAAAAGTTTGGCTCGAGTGGATTTGGCATGGCACGAAGTTGATCGGATTCGTGTGTCGGGTGTTGTCACAGCCCGAATTTTAACGTATAAAGATGATTAAAATCCATTGGACAGTGAGGTGAAATCTTTGAATAAAACTCAACTCAATCAAGGGATCGTGCTCGGGAACAAGGGATTATAGATTGAAAGTGATAAAAAATCATAACATGCTTTCAATTTTAACTTAAAGGAAGACGAGCAATGATTTAAAAACTTAAGTGTCGGAATTAGAATATTAAATATCACCAAGTCATATCAAATATAAAAGCAAACATAAATAAGTTTCGAGCATCATGCTCACTGTATCGATACCAAATATCAGAGTGTAAGTTTAACAAATAAATAATGATTGTTTTGCAGTGGAATATACTCTCAAGTCCAACAATTACATATATAAAGATATGCAATTGCAAGCTTAAACTCCAAAAGAAAACGCGACTTATTTAAATAAACACACTGACGAGCACCGTCCGCCATCTCCATCCAGCTAACCTGCACGTTTAGAAATAGATGCAGGGCTGAGTACTTTGTACTCAGTGAACACATGCCAAAATAATTTAAACTTTGCTTGACTAGAGCTATATAATTGAATTTTCCTTGCTACTGCATCACAAGTGTTAGAACAATTTAAAACTTTTACTTGTGCATGCAAAAATCATTTTCTTTTCTTGAAATGACTGCGTAGTCAATATAGATAACAGGCATGAATCAATCTACCACGTAATCTCATGTGTCGAAAAGTAGGCCTCTTTCTCAAACACTGCGATCGGCCTAACTGAAGTAAGGCTCACAGTCACGTCAATCAAATAACAACACGTGTGTTCCTATCTCACACAGGATACTAAATGCTCAAGTAGATGATTAAACATACCAAAAATACTCAGATAAAATGGCAAGTCAATTAACTTTAAAACTCACATAATATAATAATAGTAATCACATTCATCATTTGATTTTTGGTTAAAAAGCCCACCTGACTGCAAACGGGGTGTCGGGTAGCTGCTTCCTTCTTCCTCGTCTACTTCTCTACTCCGCTCGTCTACTTTCTAAAAATGGAAACGAGTTCTGGTGACAATTTTTGACTGGATCCGTGGTGCTGAAACACTGCTCGAAAATATTCAGATGGGGGTTGACGGGGTACAGAAATCTATGGATGATTTTCTGTCATTTGTAGAAGCTCGGATGTTTTCGTGTGAAAAAGAAGCAAACAATCTTCACACAGAGTTGGAAATGAAGTTGGAGAGTATTCTAGACGAGATGCACGTAGTGAAGCGGGCATTGCAGTCTTTATTAAAGATCCAGATTCCTGACCTGAAGCCATTTGAAGGTGCTAGAAGTTCTAAGGAACTCGAAAAATTTCTATGGGATATGGAGTCGTATTTCCAAGCGGCTCATATCACCGATGATGAGAAGGTTTCGATTACCATTATGTATTTAGTGGGGGATGCGAAGTTGTGGTTGCGTTCTAGGCAGTCTGGAGATGACAATGCCCATAACAGAATCGAAACATGGGATGCCTTGAAGAAGGAATTGAAAGATTAGTTCCTTCCTTGCAATATGTCGTGGCTAGCGAGGGATGCATTGCGAAAGCTGAAGCATATTGGCCCAGTTCGTGAGTATGTCAAGGAATTTACTTCCTTAATGCTGGATATACGTGAGATATCCTGAGGAGGATAAGCTGTTCAACTTTTTGGCAGGCTTACAAGCTTGGGCTCAAGCAGAATTGAGGCGCCAAGGAGTCAAAGACTTGTCTACTGCCATTGCTGCCGCTGATAGCCTCATGGACTACAAGTCCATAGGCACATCCGAGTCTGGATCGAAGAAGAAGGACACGAGTAAGAAGGAGAAGGACAAGAAAAGCAAAGGTGATCACTGAATTAGATGAAAAAAGAAGGCCGAGGGAAATGTTGGTGGGTCGAAGGAGTCATTTCAAAATACAGCTAATACGAATAGGCCGAAGGGGTGCTTCATCTGCAAATGTGATCACCGAATGCGAGATTATCCAAAACGAGGAGTGTTGAATGCTTTAATGGCTAAAACTGAGCGAGAGGATGAAGCCGGTGGTGGTCCTCGGATCAACCTGTTGCAATTGCTCACTGTAATTCAAGGGGAGTCAAAGAATTGGAAAGGACTGATGTATGTGAAGGTTCATGTGAACGGAAAAGAAGTGTCGGCAATGGTGGATTACGGAGCCACCCATAACTTTGTTCCTGCATGTGAGGTGGACCGCCTTGGGCTGGATTTATCACCGAACCATAGCTGAATCAAAGTTGTGAATTCGGGGGTGAAACCAATCCGAGAATTCTAAGTCAGAAGAAAACCTTGTGACACCTACTATGGTGGTGACGGGTGATGGAGAATTAGGGTTCGATTCCTGAGAGGGAGTCTGAGAAACGGCTGCCACATCCAAGGAAGGCAGCACGTGCGCAAATTACCCATTCTTGACACGGGGAGGTACTGACAAAAATAATAATAGTGGGTTCCTAGATTCAGGTAATTGGAATGAGTATAATCGAAATCTCTTAACGAGGATCCATTAGAGGGCAAGTTTTGTGCCAGCAGCTGCGGTAATTCCATCTCCAATAGCATATATTTAAGTTATTGCAGTTAAAAAGCTCGTAGTTGAACTTTGGGTTCTGTCGGCCGGTCCGCCTATGGTGTGCACCGGTCGTCTCGTCCCTTCTATCGGCGATGCACTCCTGGTCTTAATTGGTCGGGTCTTGCCTTCGGCCATGTTACTTTAAAGAAATTAGAGTGCTCAAAGCATGCCTATGCTTTAGATACATTAGCATGGGATAACATTATAGGATTTCGGTCCTATTACGTTGGCCTTCGGGATTGGAGTAATGATTAACAAGGACAGTCGTGGGCATTCATATTTCATAGTCAGAGATGAAATTCTTGGATTTATGAAAGACGAATAACTATGAAAGCATTTTCGAAGAATGTTTTCATTAATCAAGAAGGAAAGTTAGGGGCTTGAAGACGATCAAATACCGTCCTAGTCTCAACCATAAACGATACCGACCAGGATCGGTGGATTTTTCTTTTAGGACTCCGCTGGCACCTTATGAGAAATCAAAGTATTTGGGTTCTAGGGGGAGTATGGTCGCAAGGCTGAAACTTAAAGGAATTGATGGATGGGCACCACCAGGAGTGGAGCTTGCTGCTTAATTTGACTAAACACGGGGAAACTTACCAGGTCTAGACATAGTAAGGATTGACAGACTGAGAGCTCTTTGTAGATTCTATGGGTGGTGGTGCATGGCCGTTCTTAGTTGATGGAGTAATTTGTCTGGTTAATTCCGTTAACGAACGGGACCTCAGCCTCCTAACTAGCTATGCGGAGGTATCCGTCCGCGGCCAGCTTCTTAGAGGGACTACGGCCTTTTAGGCCGCGGAACTTTGAGGCAATAACAAGTCTGTAATGCCCTTAGATGTTCTGGGCCGTACACGCGCTACACTGATGTATTCAACGAGTTTATAGCCTTGGCCGATAGGTCTGGGTAATCTTTGAAATTTCATCGTAATGGGGATAGATCATTGCAATTGTTGGACTTCAACGAGGAATTCCTAGTAAGCGCGAGTCATCAGCTCGCATTGACTACGTCCCTGCCCTTTGTACACACCGCCCGTTGCTCCTACCGATTGAATTTTCTGGTGAAGTGTTTGGATCGAGGCGACGTGGGCGGTTCGCTGCCCGCAACATCGTGAGAAGTCCACTGAACCTTATCATTTAGAGGAAGGAGAAGTCGTAACAAGGTTTTTGTAGGTGAACCTGCGGAAGGATTATTGTCGAAACCTGCAAGGCATACCGTGAACCTATGCATAACTAATGACGCATGGCCCGGCATGCAAGCGAATGCCCGTTGAGCCACTGTATCCCCGCCGGCACCCTCCCTCGGGAGGCGTCGTGCGGGCTTACAAACCATGGCGCAGAATGCGCCAAGGAAAACACAAACGAAGCATCCACCCCGGGGATCGGCCATCTTACAAAATGTCACAACGACTCTCGGCAACGAATATCTCGGCTCTTGCATCAATAAAGAACGTAGAGAAATGTGATACTTGGTGTGAATTGCAAAATCCCGTGAACCATCGAGTCTTTAAACACAAGTTGCGCCCGAAGCTACTAGGCCGAGGGCACGTCTGCCTGGGCGTCACGCATCGTGTTGCCCCCATTCCCGTGCACATCACGGTCGGTGTGGGGTGGATATTGGCCCCCCGTGCATCCCGATGCATGGCCGGCCCAAATGCGATCCCTCGACGACTCGTGTCGCGAAAAGTGATGGTTAAACTTCTCAATCTCGCGTCGTCGTGCGTGTCGTCCGAATGGGCATCAAGGAATGATCTAATGGTGTCGGTGCCTCATAGCCCCACACCTTTGACCGCGACCCCAGGTCTAGTGGGATTACCCGCTGAGTTTGAGCATATCAATCAGCGGAGGAAAAAAAACTTACAAGGATTCCCCTAGTAACGACGAGCGAACCGGGAAAAACCCAACTTGAGAATCGGGTGTCCACACCGTCTGAATTGTAGTCTGGAGAAGCGTCCTTAGCGGCGAACTTGTGATACCCCGAGTTTTTATCCCTTTAAGAGAGCGTCTAATTAACCGAGTAGTTCAAAGATGAGAATTTAGGAGTAAAATTTTTCTTTTCTAATCGATGAGTTTTGAATAAAACGTTTACATTGCCTTGTGAATCTTGTGTGAATTTATCTGTTCTATTTATCTGAGATGATGATGATGTGATATGTTTGTTGAGTCGTTTATATGAAAATGAGTATGAGATTAAATTCCGGAAAAATCCCGAGAAGTTTGTTTAAATAAGATAACATAGCGTTAATCGCCGAGAAATATGTTTACGCCGATGAACCTAGAATAGAATTAAATTAGAACCTTCGAACTTAGAATTTCTTTTAAGATCACTGAGATAGGATAAGAACTTATCCGAGAATTGAGAAGAGAAATGAGGCATTAGTCTTGAAAAGGATTAATAAACAAAATAATAAGCCGATTAAATTCTTTTAAGAATTAAAGGACTAAAATGATCGAAGCCTTTAATCTTTTAATTTGAGACGTGACATAGGATTGGGATGAGTTAGTGTCAAAAGTGAAACGAGAAGAGGTTAGACCTGTTAATAGAACAAAACGGAATTAATACGAATCGTTTTACCCGGAAAACCTTTACGACCGGATAATTAATACCCGTAACGACACGTCGACGACACGTGTCAACCGCCTCTCCCCCTCTCTCACCACCTCACAACCCTCTCCCATCAACCCTCAATTTCCAAGACCAACAAGACATAGTGGTGTCTTGTACATGGCTTGCTTGAATTATGCAAACAAGTTAACTTCAAATCAAACCATCAAGTCTTGTTTTTACAATTTCCAACAAGTTAATTCCTTTTCACTTTGTTGAATTTTGAATCCTTTTCATCTAAGACAAGAGAGTAATGCAGCAACTTATTCATACATTTCCATCTCTCTCTCATTTCGATCTCTCTCTCTCTCACAAAACAAGAAAAATTCTCTCAAACCCTCTCCAACTCTCTCCCTCACGGCATTCCCTCTCTCTCACACCTCCATTGATTTTTCTTCACATGCAACTATAGATTCAAGCTTATCCTCCATGGAAATGAAGTAGAAGCCATTAATCCTCCATTAATTCCATCCATATTATCAAAGAAAGGTACAAATTTCCAAGTTCTTGAAGTTGAATTCAAGAATTTTCCAACATTTTTCTTTAGTTTGATTCCTAAACCTATGGATGATTAATCCTATATTCTTTCTTTTTCTTTGAGGATTCAAGAAGATATTCTTCTTTCTTTCAAGATCCAAGCTTTGAAGCTACCATTTCCATCCATTTCAATCCCAAGAGCCAAGAGAAGAAATTTCCATTTATTTAAGTATGATTTCATTTGATTAGTTGTAAAAATGTATGTCTATAAGTCCTAAAGGAAAGATCTATGCATGCATGTTATTTAATTTATGTTTAGGCAAACTTAGGATATGCATGTGCTAATCGAGTGAGAAGAATTCGTTAGGAGAATCGAGCACTAGATGTTAATCGATTAATTAAGAGAAGAAAAAGAAACTAAAACCCTAAAAAAAATGATAAAAGCCGAAAAATGTAATAAAAATAGGAAAAATGTGAATCTTTGTGTTATTGTTATTTTGATGATTGAATTGTTATTTTTATCATGTTAGTAATGAGATTATATGCATGAAAAATTGAGAAACGAATTGCATAAAAATAGGCATAAATGCCGTGAGTTTTAAGCAAAAATGGAGAAATTATTTTGATGATTTTGTTGATGAATTGAGTGATGTTTTGATCTATGAAATGATTGTATGTTGTGTTGATATTATCATACATGTGTTAAATGAAGAAAATAGGATTGCATGTTGAAATTTTTGAAAGAAATAATTGTAGAATTAAGTGTAAAAATAATAAAAAGGATTGGATGTTTAAGTATGTATTAGTGAATGATAGTTGAATATGGAATAAAAATAGAAGTTTTGATAAAAGACTTAAAAAAATTGAAAAGCTTTTAATTAAATAAAAGATGTATGAAAAAGATTTCTTAATTAAATACTTTGTATTAAAATATAAAGACTTGAAATTTTTACTAAAAATATAACAAAAAGATCTTTTATAATAAAGTGAGTAATTCATAAAAATGTTTGTTCAAAGATAAAGAAATCATTAAGTAAGAAATAGCTTAAAAGTTTAAAACAAATAAAGAAGAAATTATTTAAGAAATAAACAAAACCGAGTTAAGAAGAATTAATCGATAAGAAATAAAAAGGAAGTTAAATTGAATAAAGAAAAGATGCTAGACGAGTTCAGATAGATACTCGTATAAGTTGATCGAGAAAATGAGAATAAAATAAGATGTCGAATAATAAGTTGAAAGAAGATTAATTAAATAATTAATTGAGTACGTTATTTCCAATCAAGCGAAGAAAAGATAAACCGAGATAATAATTAAAGGAATAATATTCGAGTAAAGAAATGAGAATCAAGTTAGAATTTAACAAGAATTTATAAATTCAAAATAGTTTATTAAGAGCTAAGAGAATTTTTGTTAAATAAATAAGAGTTATAAAATACCTTATAAGATAGCGGATGTAGAATAAAGCGTTATCTATATAACTAAGAAAGATAGAATTAATAGTTTAAGCCCTTATAAAAGGAATTGCATAATCGAGTTAGACCTTAAAGTTGAAAATGGAATGCATGTTAATGTGTCTTGAAGTATGTTTGTTCTATAAGATTTCATTGTATATGTTTGAATTAATATTTAAATGCATGATAGTTTTATAATGTAAAAGATGATTGAATTTGTATGCTAAATAATTGATTGTTAATTTGAGAATGAACTAAAGTCTTTGAAAGAAAGCTCGAGTAATAATTTGTATCAATGAAGTTATTAATTAGAACAAGAAAAGTATACGATGTTAAGTAGTAGAGTTAACCTTTTCGAATAGAGTTAATAAAATAAAGACGAGAACGTGAGATCTTTAGAAAAGTTAGAACGAAGAGAGCGACGACTCAAATAGAAGTCCGTCAGTTAAAGTCCAACGCCTTTGTGTCCGTCTTTCATATATCTTATCTATCGATGTCAACCTATGAAGGATCGAGCCGGACGGATCGTTAAGCGAGGATAAATAGCCCTAGACCACCTAGCTAGTTCTTCGGAAGTCAAGTGGGATTTTCTGAACCAAAATCTATCGATGAAAATTAGTTATGCTATTGAATATTATGATATGTTTTTCAAATATGATTGACTTGCCATTTTATTGAAGTTAGTATGTGTTATCATCTATGGGGATGTGATTATCCTGTGAAAGCAGGAACCCACGTGTGGTAGATGTTGAGGTGACTATGAGCCTTGCTTCGGTTAGGCCGGTCACAGTGTTTGAGAAGGAGGCCTACTTCTCGGCACATGAAGTTATTTGTGATAGATGATACATGCTATTTATATTATATGATATTTGACTGCGCAGTCCGTTTTAAATAAAAATCTTTTGGCATGCACAAGTAAAACCGTTTTCAAAACTGCTTATATACTTGTGATGTTTGGCAAGGCAAGTTCAATTAATATAGCTTTAAGAAGCATCTTTATTCAAATGTTTTGGCTTGTGTTCACTGAGTACGAAGTACTCAGCCCTGCGTGTGTTTCTAAACATGCAGGTTGACTGGATGGCGATGGCGTGGATACTTGATGGTGTGGTTTGGTTTTGTTGGTTAAGTTTGGTAGAATTTCGGACTGGCATTTGTACGTCTTCATACGTGCAAGTGTTGGGAGTTTATGCTAATTTCCGCTGCAATCTTTTTGAGCTAATGTCTGTTGAAGTTAACACTTTTATTCTCATGTTTTTGATTCCAAGTGTTGTGCTCGAAGACTTTGAATGCTTGT
>CM055958.1:30699418-30709418 GCA_029490685.1 Schizonepeta tenuifolia
ATAACTACCTAGGCATAAAATTAAGAACAAGAAAAGAAAGAACGAAATAGAAAAAGTATTCGAATTAAAATAAAGTCGAACGACACCAACATCGTTGGAAATAAAGTACAAAGATCGTTTGCTCCGGAAGGGGCAAACTCTCGAAAACTATAAAGTAAACCCTAGACTAAGTATTATTACAATAGCAACAGATTCTAAAGATTGAAAGATATTGAAAGATAAAAGTTATTGAAAGATATTCAAAGATACATCTGGTTTGCTATCTAGGAGTATTTATAGAGGTGAAATTCATGGGTCTTGGAGGCTAAGCCCATTAAGTAAGTCGGTTGGCAGCTAGGGTTAGGCGAGCTGTCTGCCAGCTGTCTTCTAGCAGCTTATGTTGACCAAGAGACTTTCCTTATTTAGCAGATTTGATTTGGACAAATCTTCATGGATAACGA
The DNA here is from genome assembly GCA_029490685.1 of Schizonepeta tenuifolia. NCBI lineage: Eukaryota > Viridiplantae > Streptophyta > Magnoliopsida > Lamiales > Lamiaceae > Schizonepeta > Schizonepeta tenuifolia. The sequence continues at coordinate 30,699,859 of CM055958.1, forward strand.
AGGAAATAATTCTATGATACCCCGAGCTTTCATATCTTTAGAGAGCGTATAAACTAACCGAGTAAGTTAAAAGATGTGATTTGTGGAATAAAAATTTTCTTTCTAATTGAAGAGAAATGAGTAAAACGTCTAGAATGCTTTATGCGTTTTGTGTGAATTTATCCGTTCAATTTCTTGAAATGATAATGTGATGTATATGTTGAGTTTGTTTATATGAGAATGAGTATGAGATTAATTTCCAGAAAAACTCCAAAGAGTTTGTTTAATTGAAAAAAAAATAATGTTGATCGCCGAGAAAATTCTATGCGCCGAAGAATTTAGAATAGAGTAGAATTAAAATCTTGAAACCTAGAAATTCTTCTAAGGTCATTGATATAGGATAAGAGCTTATCCAAGATAAATTGAGAAGAGTAATGAGGAATTAATCTTTAAAGGATTAATAAACGAATTAATAAGCCGACTAATTTCTTTAAAAGATTTAAAAGACTAAATGATCGGAATCGTTAATCTTTTAATAAAATATGAATAAAGTTTGAGATGTTTTAGTGTCGGAATGAGACGAGGAGACATTAGATCCGTTTATAGCATAAATGAATTAATACGGATCGTTTTATCCGGAAAATCTTTACGACCGGGTAATTAATACCCGTAACGACACGACGAAGACAAGTGTCGTCACCTCTCTCCCTCTCACACCACCTCACTACCTCTCTCTCATCTCTCACCATTTTCCCATGCAAATTTTCATCATTATGTCTTCTCCATAATCTTAGCAAAAGATTACATGCAAGATCACATCACATCAACTATCCATCACACTTAAAACATATCAATTTCCAATGCTAATTGTAATCATGCTTTATTCCCTTTGTTGGATACACATGCATGTATCTACCTCTTTCTCTATCAATATCTCTCTATGTTCAAGGAGAAAGGAATTCATTTCATCCAACATCAAACAAAAAAAGAAAACTCTCCCTCTCTACTCTCTCTCTCACTCTCGGCAATCACACACACACATCCACACATTGATTTTTCTTCCATGCAAACCTTGTATTCAAGCTCAACATCCATGAAAATGAAGTGAAGAACATCATCCTCCATTTATTTCATCTATACCTTCAAGAAAAAGGTAAAAATTTCCTCAAGTTCTTGAATTGAAATTCAATAATCATCCCCCATTTTTTCTTCATTTTTGGCTTTTAAGCCCTAAAGAGATGGATGATTAATTATTGTGTTATTCTTTTCTTTGAGGATTCAAGAAGAGTTCTTCCTTTCATCCAAGCTCAAGTTTGAAGCTCAATTCCCCTTTCATTTCGATCCCAAGAAGCCAAGGAGAAGAGATCCATTTTAATTTTCAAAGTATGATATTCCATTTGTTTAATTGTATATATGTATATCTCTAAGCCCTAAAAGAAAGAAAACATGCATGCATGATATTTATTTATGTTTAGGCAAACTTAGGTTATCGATGTGAGAATTAAATGAGAAGAAATCGTTAGGAGAATCGAACACTAGGATTTAATCGATGAATTAAGAAAAGAAAAAGAAATTAAATCCCAAAATTTTTTTGGTTAATGCCGAAAATTAGAGAAAAAAAAAGGAAAATATGAATTCTTTGAGTTATTGTTATCTTGATGCTTGATTTATGATTTTTATCATGTTTAGAATGAAGTTATATGCATGAAAAATTGAGAAATAAAATGCCCTAAAAACACTATGTATGCCGTGTGTTTTGGCCCGTAAATTCCTTACGTTCTAAAATTTTTAAAGTTAATTAAATAAATGGCTTTGCACGCCTAAGTTTACAATTTTTTGAATTCTAAGACTAACGGTCGAATCCGTTACTGAAAATAAATTACAGAAGTCAGCTAGACGACTACTGTATTTAGGGTTAGCGCGTACGAAAAGTTTTTAGTTCGTAAACTCAGAACGGAAAACCGTCTGATTTTACAATCACGAAATTGCGATACGAACACGCCCGAGAAAGTTCGTTTTTATGTTTTTCCGGACGAAACTTGGACTGTGTCGTCCCGAGTTTTTGTCAAAATAATTTTTGTAAATTTATTTTCCAATTAAGTTCATACGTTAGAATTTAAGGTCAAATCAAATCGCGGCGATTTTGTACCGAGCAACGTTTTTCGTCGTTCGATTTCCGTAACGTCGGATCGCGCCGGAAAAACCCGTAACCCTCCTAAAATATACATGCAGCCGACTTTTCTTCTTTTTTTTTTATTTTTATTTTTAGTTAATTAAGTGGGGAACATGCATGTAGACATTGTCTAATTAAGTGACACCTTAATCCTCACTTTTCATATTTTCAACCTTTTCATCATATCAAATGTCTTAAACAAACAAAACAACCTATTTTCCTCCCACTTCTCTCTCTCTCTCGGCTGCACTCCCTCTCATTCTTTCTCAAATTTTGTTCTTCACCATTGTTGAAAGCTTCAAGGTTTCAAACAAGGATTCCATCTTAGATCATCATCCAACCATTGAATCATCTAACTCCTTTTACTAATATTCAAGGTAATGATCTCCTCTTTAATTCTATCCAACCATCTTCTTCTTCTTTTATTTTTCCTTCTTTGATCGAAAAATAAGGTATTGAAATGGATGAATTGACCTTGGAATAATGAAATTGGATGTGTTAGATAGATTAAATAGGGTTTAAAATTGATCAAAACCAAGAACCCTAACTCTTGTGTTGATACCGAAAATTTAGGCATGTTTGTAGGATTTTTAATTTTCTTCTTTTGATGATTGATTCTTGTTTAATAGAGGTTTAACTAGTGATTAGAATGAAAAGGAATCAAAAGCCCTATGTGTTTGTGAAATTTCAATTAGGGTTTGAGTTGAATTTAGGGGTTTATGCATGTTAGTTGGTAATTGTTTTGCAATTGATTAATTGATGATATAAGAGGTTGATTAGTAAATAAATGTAGTTAATTGGGGAAGAAAATCACCCCCTTAACATCTATATGAAAACCGAAAATTATAGAGTAATTAGAGGTTTCCACATGTTTGATATAAGTGATGAATTGTTGGTTAAATTATGTTGCAAATCATGTTAGTTGATTATGGAATTTAATTGAGAATTTTCTAAAAATGTTTAATGAAACATAAGAGATAAAGATCACCTTATAAGTTGAGTTATAATGATGTTATGATATGTTTGCATGCATGAAAGTGTTTCACGTTAGACGTAGTTTAACGTCGTAAAATTTGAATAGAATCCGACAACCTTTGAAAAAATACGTAAGAGACGAACCTTTAGTCGTAGCTAATAATCGAGAAGTCAGATGGGAATTCTAATTTGTTATTATTGTTTATGATGAAATTTAGAACAACTTTCTAGTTGACATCATAAGCTTTCGAGTTGATATAATATGGGCTATAGTTATAGTCGAGAACTAGAATGCGTTTGAAATTTTTGTTGGTTTAGTACTTGTTAGTTGAAATCCGACGTATAGAACGTCGTGCTTTTGAGCGAGTTTTGAGAAGGAGTTTGTCACGTACAGAAGTACGTGATGACTGCCTTGAGAGTCCAGTTTCTAAAAAAATTGAATACGAGAGCTTAGAACGAACCTAAGACGTTATACGTGGAACCTATCAAGCAATTAGGGTTTTCACGGCAGTTTTGCGACTCTCGCCGGAAACTGTAATAACTTCCAGCTCGTTTATCGGATTTGTGATCCGTAAATTGGAGAGCAAACTAGACATCCCAATCTTTCCAGTGGTACAGGGTTCTTTCCCTATTTTCCAAATCCTCTGTTCTGGACAGCCTCCAGAGTTACTGAACTGCGCAGTGAAAAATTCAGTTTCTTGTTTTCTAAGTTGTTTAGTTCACAACTTAGTTTCTTTCGATCGTTTAAGCCATTTTATCTAACGAATATCTCCCTACTGACCCTAGAGTCAAGTATAGGACCTTGAGTGATGAAAACCAGTCAAGATCTTATCTCTTATCCTTTTGTTAAAGAAATAATAAACGAGAAATTTCATAAATCGTTTAATGAACTAAAACGTAAATCGCCTAAGTTGATTCTTTCCAACTTAGTTTCTTTTAATCTTTAAAGTCGTATTAAGATATCAACTACCTTCTCTACTAACCCGAGAGTCGAGTAAGAGATCTTCCGAATTCTAAACGAGATTGGTACGAGTTTCATTTCCCGTTTAAGTAAAACGAATCTAGTAAGCGTGCAAATGCCAAAAGAATGAAACAACTAAAACCTCTTCGATTCTCTTTAATCGATTATCTTTTACGACCCATTTTTAAGTATGTTTATTTTACGATGAAGGAGGAAACCAACTGTAAAGAAAGGACGGAAGATCCAAAGTTGGAAGCTTTTGCTTTAAGTTCTGTAAATCAAGGTGGGCTTTTATATACAAAATAAAAACGAGCGATGCTCGGAAAATCTTTCTTTATCGCTTTGATATCTGTGTTTTCAAAGTGATATTATGGCATGAACTATTTTATGTTTTATGTGAGTTCTCTTGTACCTATCTGAGTTAACATTCATGTTTTCCAGATTTAGAGTTAGTCTATTTAGATTAACTAACGATCGGCTCTGAGTTAGCTGCTAAGTGCTTTCCAGAGTTAGTGCACTTTGTAACCTGTGGTGTATGTGATATCCTGTTGAGGGGTACCAGCCACGATGAATTAGAATTGGTCAAGATTGAACGTAACATTAGTCAGAAAATGCTCGCGCGAGTGATTTATGAGAAAAAGTCAAAAAAATGTTTAGTAGACACGGATTCTTTCAATAAAACTCCGATGTGCTACGCTTATGAAATGCCATATTTATCTATATTTATGATTATGATTTCGGCAACGTGCCCACTAAGTACGTTTGTACTTAGCCCTGCATTGTTTTCTAAATGTGCAGGTTGAAGCGACGGTGAGCGGCGACGGTTGATGTTGAGTTAAAGGATAGGATGCTTAGTTAGAACCCTTCCGCTGCCAAACTCTGAATTTCTTTTTGAGATGTACTTTTTGAACAATACTCTGTAGTCTAAGTCTGTAAATATGAACTTAGCTTCTTTATTGTACTTTTGTCGAGTAATCCTTAGGGATTAACTTTTTCTTTTATATTCAAGTCTTGTTCATGGTTTATCGATATTTATCATGTATGTTTAGTCAGTTAGCCCCCTTCTTCCCTGCTTCTTTAATCCAACCCCAGTCGCACCCCGGCTTATGCCGTCCCTCGGGATTTGGGGCTGTAACATTTAGTGATGTTTTGATCATGAAATTATTATGTGATATGTTGATATAATCATACATGTTGTTAAGTATAAGAAAAACAAGTTGCATGTTAAGTTTTTAAAGAAAACAATTTGTGATAATATAGAAGATTTGATGTTTTAATATTAATGTGTGCTAAAGTGTTAGTTGAAGTCATAGATGAAAAGAGAAATTTTTGTAACAAAAAGAATGAAGTTTAAAGGTTTTTAAGATGTTAAAAAGTATATAAAAAATTATAGCTAATAAATGTTCTTGTAATAAAACTTAAAGATTTGATTTTTTTTAATAAACTAAACCAAAAAAAAAACTTTATAATTTAACTAATGAGATAAACTAATTTTTATAAAAATGTTTTCGAAAAATAAAGGAAATTGTTAAGTAAGAAAATGATTTTAAGTTAAGAACAAAGAAGGAGAACGTATTAAATAAATAAATAAGAAGTCGAGAAATTCGAATCAAAAAGGATTAATTAATGAGAAATGAAAAGAAGTTTTAATTAAATCGAGAAGAAGATGCTAGACGAGTTAAGTTAAATACTCGTATGGTTTAACCAAAATAATAATGGAATAAAGTTCGAGTAATGGTTTTGAAGAAAATTAATTATTTAAGTAAGTTGTTTTCAAACCATGCGAATTAAAAATAAACCGAGAAGAATTCTCGAGTTAATAATTAGAAAAATAATAGTCGAGTTAAGAAATGAGAGTCGAATTAGAAATGGAAAGGAAATTCTAATTTCATAAGAGTTTATTAATAATTAAAGAGAACTTGTATTAATTGAGTAAAAGTTTATAAAATACTTCATAAGATAACGAATTTAGAACGAAGCGTTGTCTATAAATTAAGAAAAGATAAAGTATGTTGTTTGAGTCTTTATGAAAAGAAATGCATAATCGAATTAAGTTCTAATGTTTAAATTGAATAAATGTTAATGTGTGTTGAAGTGTGTTTGATTTATTTGGATTTGTTATTTAATTGAATAAGTGTTTAAGTGCATGATATTAATTGTGACGTGCAAAATTACTAAATTATTTGTATGCAAGATGATTGAGCTATTGATTTGTTAAATCGAGAATTGATTAAGTCTTTGAAAGAAAACTCAAGTAATGGAATGTAGAGAGACGACGTTTCATAATTAAGCGAGAAGTGTTAAGACATTAGTTAGTAGTATTAACCATTTATCGAGTAGAGTTAATAGTTTAAAGACGAGAGCGCGAGATCCTTTAGAAAAGTTAAAGCGAAGAGAGAAACGACTCAAGTAGAAGTCCTTCAGTTGAGTCCAACGCCTTTTTGTCCGTCTTTGCGTATCTTATTTTCTTTATCGATGTCGAACTGTGAAGGATCGAGCCGGACGGATCGTTAAGCGAGGACAAATAGCCCTTAAAACCGCCTAGTTAGAATCTTCGGAAGTCGGGTGGGCTTTTCTGAACCAAAACTATCAATGAAAGTTATTATGCTATTGAATATTATTATATGATTTTAAATGCGATTGACTCACGTATGGTATGTTGAATGTAAGGTGACTGTGAGCCTTGCTTCGGTTAGGCCGGTCACAGTGTTCGAGAAGGAGGCCTACTTCTCGGCACAGTAAGATTGTTTGTGACAGATGATGCATACTATTATTATATGTTATGTTTGACTGCGCAGTCTGTTTAAAAGAAAATGTTTTTAACATGCACAAGTAAAACTGTTTTAAGTTATTTAAATAATTGTGATGTTCGGCAAGGCAAGTTCAATTGTTATAGCTTTTAAAAGCATGTTTATCCAAATGTTTTGGCTTGTGTTCACTGAGTACGAAGTACTCAGCCCTGCGTGTATTTCTAAACGTGCAGGTTGACTGGATGGCGATGGCATGGACGCTTGGTGGTGTGGTATTTTTGATTGAGTCGATTAGAATGTCGGACTGGCATTTGTACGTCTTCATACGTGCAAATGTTGGGATTTGATGCAAGTTTCCGCTGCAACTCTTTTGAATTGATGTCTGTTGATACTTATACTCTGATGCTTACGTTTTTTATTCCGAGCGTTGTGCTCGATGATTTTTGAATACTTGTTGGATTCTTAACTTCTTGACTTGTGCTTCCGAGCGATGGGCTCGTTGACTTTAAACAATTTGATGAATCTAGTTCTCGTTGACTTGGTATATTTTCGCACTCTCGTTTTTGTTGAAATCTTACCCCCGTCAACATGAAATTCTTATCATATTCTTGTGTATATGTGATTTTGAAATACTCGGTTATTACTTCATTATGTCTTTGAAAGCCTTATTAGATTGCATTACATTTCATTAATGTTTTCCCGAGCATGTTCCCCGTATTTGAGTTGATTGTTAGTTGATTAGGTCGTGTTATTGTTCGTAAGTCGCACCTCGAGAGTCGGGGCGTAACAAATTCTATCCTAATCTGCTACTTGGATAAGGTTTATCTTTTACTTGCTCCCCACTCTTCCTCTTTGGTCAATCTAATTCTTGCCTCGCACTCTTAATTCGTAAATACTTGACTTCATACGCCTCCGTGCCCAAGATGTGCACTTTTTCTTCTCTGCCCTGCCTTGCGCCTTGCCTTCTTCACGTCTCTCATTGCCCAATGGCCAGATCCCGCGCGGTACTTGATTTGGTCAGGTTTGTGAAGCAGAACAACTTTAGTGTTGAATGTACACTTTATTGCACGTGCAAGCTCGATTTCCTTGCCCACAGTGCATTGTATCTATGCCCATACCTCTCTTGCGGAATATGGTCATTTATTTCCCTTTTCTACTTTATTTTCTCATTGGTTGCCCTGTTCGTCCCTACCTTCATAATGTGTCATCCCAGACCCTAAAGACATACAAAAAGACACAAAAACGACTCGATCTAGACCTATAACACGACTCGAAAAGAGCACAAAATTTGGGCTCGTCAGTGAATGAGGGACGAAGTCTAATAGGGAAGGAATCAGGTCATTTGGACTAGAATCAAGGTGGAACAACTACTTTAAAAAGGTTGTCGTTCCGTAGCCCTTTGTGTATTTGGTGCTGCCACTGTGCCTTTTTGCAGTTAAGCATATATAAGGGAGAGGTGTCTGCTGGGGTGGTGTGGGCGTCGCCCAGACATGCTTGAGCAGCCACTCAGGAATGGTGCTCTGCAGTTGTTGGCCGGTGTTTTTCCTTGTAACACCGATCGACAAGTTGTCCTAATCAGAGATTGATTCACATCAAGCGGTTAGTGCTCGGGGGTGTTGGTTTTCTCTTCTCTTCCAGGGATGCTTCGCATCGCAATGTGAGAGGTGACGGCTATTGCTCTCGCGCATCAAGTACGTCGTGATGCGTGAGTGGTGGTTTGTGTGCAACAGCATGTTGGGGCGAGCAAGTGCTTGCCCGGCGGTGTGGGATGGGCTAAACAGCGTACGTTGTGTCTCGTGCCCCGAATGCCCATCAAATGGTGTTCGGGCTGACGAACCACGACAGATTGCTAGGTCTCTCGGGTACACAACATCATGTAGGTATGGGGTCCTTGGCCTTGGAGCACCACAAAAAAATGTTCTAAACTTCGTGCAAACGACTGTTAGCTTGATCTTCTGTCGTGCCCCATGGTTCGGTTCAGTGTTGTGCCGACGTCAGTGAGGAATGCTACCTGGTTGATCCTGCCAGTAGTCATATGCTTGTCTCAAAGAGTAAGCCATGCATGTGTAAGTATGAACTAATTCAGACTGTGAAACTGCGAATGGCTCATTAAATCAGTTATAGTTTCTTCGATGGTACCTGCTACTCGGATAACCGTAGTATTTCTAGAGCTAATACGTGCAACAAACCCCGACTTCTGGAAGGGATGCATTTATTAGATAAAAGGTCGACACGGGCTCTGCCCATTGTTGCGATGATTCATGATAACTCGACGGATCGCACGACCTTCGTGTCGGTGACTCATCATTCAAATTTCTACCCTATCAACTTTCGATGGTAGGATAGTGGCCTACTGTTAGCCCCTTAGACGGCTTTGTGTCATGGTGCGAGCCATCACAGCACCATGGCACGGGTAGTGTCGGGTTATGATGACTCGATGCGAGTTTGGGATGATGGCGAGTCCGGATGAGCCGGATGATTAAGGTTTGCTTGGCCAAGTGGGTATGAGAAACACTTTGGCATGAGTGGAATTTGGGTTGCTTGAGTTTGGCTTGGACATGTGTCGAGGTTGGTTCAGCCGATGACGGGTGTCAGGGGAGTTCGAAACATGTTGTGAGTTGAGGCTTGGAAATGATGCTATTCTGTGAGGTTTACTTGGTGGCACAAGATGGCTCAGGGAAATCTCAAAGATGGGGCATTTGGCACGAGAAGAACTCATTTG
>CM055958.1:30716918-30734418 GCA_029490685.1 Schizonepeta tenuifolia
TCATTCCGTGCCGAAAATGAGTTTTCGGTCACCTATGCTGCTCAAGCTAGCATTAATGGCCCGGGCGAAGAACCAGCCCGAAATTCGACCGAGAGATAATGATTTCCAACGGCATGTGAACGGACCAAATCGGACAAGGAATGGGCGTGGAATAGGGTGTGGGAGACAGCCCCATAGACCTTCGGATAAGATTTCCAACAGCGTGTGAATGGACCAAATCGGACTAGTTTTGAGGGGCCAAATGACACTCGGCGTCCTGGCCCCGGAGGAATCGATTTGTTCATATCTTCCTCGTCGCCAGTCTGATTGATCCGATTCTTGCACCGTAGTGCTTGTTTTGTGAAGGTGAATGAAGGACAAAGTCTAATATGGAAAGAATCGGGTCATTAGGACGAATTAAGGTGGATGCTACCTCACTATTGGTAAGGCGTGGAACAGCCTACTCTCCTGCCCTGCACGGTTCAGCCCTACCTGAAGCTCCTTCTGGGTAGACCAGTGAGTAATTACTATGCTCATCCACCTAGACAATCCTCCATCACACAAAACGCCCTTGGTCCAGGAACTGGGTATCTGCGACTGAGATGTCATCTGGCCTTTCCAAGTTAAAATCGGTGAGATTCTTCGCAAGAATTGTCACAAAACGGTAGAGAGAGACGTACTTGTTGTGGTGAGTTACTCCATACTGAAACTATAGAGCCACATTGAACCCGAAGTTCACCCTTTTCTTCTCATACATGCACCATAACAGGAACACCTCCTACTGGGTGACCATATTTGATCCTTCCACGCGGCCATATATGATGTAGGCTAGCCACTTGTGGCATATCTGCAGTGCTGGGTCTCAAATTTCGTTGGACTTGCTGATATTCTTCACATACTTGTCCTTGGTGGAGATGGTTGGCCAGTAGTAGTCAATCCGAGATTTCCATTCTATCGAGGCCACTATCTCTACCTCTTTGTCATTTTCCCCATACACATGAATTCTTCTGACATCTTCTTGTATGCCAAATGACTTTCCCCCAGCCTATTCCTTCAAAGTACCCTACCACCTTCTCCTTGATTCCAAATTCCTCCAATGACTCTGTAGTAGAAAATACCAAGGGATGATCTCCCTGTTCTGGAGGACGACATACCGTTGATTGTCTCTCGGTATGGTCGTGCCAGATGAAGCAGGTTGCATCAAACCCTTTTTCTTGATTGCAGTCTTCTTGGTAGAAATGCTTGGTGTAGACTTGGATGGGGCTAACCCACTGGCTGTCAGAGATATGAAAAATAATTCCTAACTCTAGAAGTTTTAGAATCTCCTTAAGTACCACTTCTTTCATTACATGGTTCATTTTTCTGTGTGAATCTCGCACTGATGTTGCTTCTTCCTCAAGGTATATATGGTGCATTCATTTAGTCGGACTAATTCCCTTAATATCTGTCAAGGTCCAACCGATGGCTTCCTTATTCTCCCATAAGACCCTGACCAATCTTTCCTCTTGTATCATGGTCAGATCTGCACTGATGATTACCAGAAAAGTCTCCTCAGGCCCCAAATAAGCGTATTGTAGATGTTTGGGCAATTTCTTGAGTTCCAAGACTGGCGCTTTAACAATTGAGGGAAGCAACTTTTCCTACTGCCCATACTAAGAAAATAGATCCGACTAGCCTTCTGCTGATCCTCCAACTAAGTACACTTCCAAAATAACTTCTTTAATCCTTTGGTCTACTTCAGATTCTGCTTCTAAAGTGCTTTCCCTGAGCGAATATAACTCCATAATGGCCTCTTTCATGTCCCAATCTCCTATTTGAGTGGCATCACGGTCGATCACGCCAGATTGGATTATTCTATCTGTCAACTCACTCGAGTTAAACTCAAGGCTTTGTTCTAGCACCATTGGTTTGAATACATCAATCATCTCAATTGACTCCACTTCTTGCTTCCTCCTCATAGCTTCATAGATGTTGAATTTCTCTACTACTCCATCAAATTCACATGACAGAATCCCTGTTTTCATGTCAATCTTTATTTTCGCAGTCATCATGAAAGGCCTACCCAACAGGATAGAGTTCTCTTTGGTTTCTGATCCTGTGTCCAATACATAGAAGTCAGCAGGAAAAATCAAGTCCCCCACCTTAATCAACACATCTTCTATTACTCCTTCTGGGTATGCATTAGACCGATCTGCTAGTTGTATAACCACACGAGTATCCCTTAGCTCTCCCAAGTTCAATCGATTGAAAAATAGCTAGGGGCATCACATTTATTGAAGCCCCTAGATCCATCATCACTTTATCCATATTTCTTCCTGCTATGTTATAGGGAATGGTAAACATTCCGGGATACTTACGCTTTGGGGGTAATTTATGTTGGATCACAGCTGACACACTTTCCCCCATCACGTGCCGAGCATCCTCTTCTACTTTCACCTTTCTCGAACATAAATCCTTTAGGAACGTAGCATATTTCGGAATGCGTTTAGTTGCATCCAATGGGGGTATACTAGGTTCCACTTTTTGAAACATTTTCATCATCTCACTTGCTTCTTTTTCTTTAGCTTTCTGCCATAGTCTGCCAAGAAAAGGGGGTTCAATTTGATCGTCACCAATCTGTTCTCTAGTAAGCCCATTACTGGTCCTCTCATCTCTTTTCCTGTTAGCTTCTGCTTCAGCCAAAATTTTCTCTGCTTGCTCATCCTCCACCTCTGTCAATATTACTTGTGCTTGTTCCTTGTGATTTATTCCCTGTGGAGGGAGCTTTCCCGTGTTTTCCTCTACTTTGGTGAGTGCCTTCACCAAATGACCAATTTGCACATTGATTTGATTCATACTGGCCTGAACCTCATTTCTGAACTTTTCACTTTCTTTAGCCATATTTTCGATGACTTCCTCTAAAGGTACACGTCGCTGATGTGGAGGTTGGTACACTTGTTGCTGTTGTGGTTAGTAGTTTTGCGGAGGTGGTCCAGCTTGATACTGTGGCTGCTGCTGGTTCTGGGTATACTGTTGTGAAGACCCTGGTAGACCCACATTATTTTTTTGGTCTAACCGTCCTGTTTCCATCTAAAATTTGGGTGTTCCCTCCATCCTCGATTATACGTGTTAGAGAAGGGATCATGTTTCCGATGAAAGCCTTCATTTTCCCCTATAGCATTGACATCCATCAAATCTTCACCAAAATTCGAACAATCCTCAGACTGGTGTCCAGTAGCATCGCATAGGCCACACTGGTGAACCTTTTTCTGTATGGTCAAACCACTCAGTAGTGCCTTAATTTCCTTCATTTCCTTACTTAGCGCGGTAAAATTTTCCTTTTCCTCTTCCTTGGAGGGCAATTCCCTATATCTTTCATAACCCTCCTCTCATGATTCTTTAACCATAGTCCTCAATAGTTTGAAGATTTCCTGAGGTGTTTTGGCCATTAATGATCCATTGCATGCGGCTAACACCAGCCCACGATCATATCTCTACATTCCTTTAACAAAACTCTCCACTTGATTCTTTGGAGTGATTTGGTGGTGGGGGCAGTTGCTCAAAAGCCGCTTAAATCTCGTCCAATACTCAGAAGGATTCCAGCCCATCTTGTTTAATATTCCTGATTTCCAACCTCATTCTCTCAACTCTAGTTGCTGGAAAGAATTCCACAAAAAATCATTGTTGCATCTCAGCCCAGGAAGTAACACTTTCTTCTGGCAAATTGTACAGCCATCTCCTTGCACGATCTACCAATGAGAATGGAAAAAGTACTAATTTCACATATTCTTGCTGATTCTCATTTGATTGGTGCATCACTGTCATTTCAAAATCTTGGAGATGAGTATGGGGGTCATCCCCAGCATATCCATTAAACTTCAGTAAGACCTGTATCAGTGCTGGTTTGAGGTCATACCGCTCAGGATGGAAAGGTTTCTCAGGTAGAGTGATCCCGTTCGGCCTAAGATTCAGATTTGTTGGGTATGCCAACTGTTTGAGGGTCTGCACTTGTTGTGGTTCTACCATAGCGTCGCATCTCGCTATTCGTGCTATAGCGCGTAGTCGTCGTTTAGTTCGGTCGATGTTTGGATCAAAAATTAATGCTCTTGCTACTCGACGAGTTCCACGCATACACCAGTAGCAGAAAATGGAATGAGATGAGTTCCACGCATACACCCGTCGAGTGGTACGATCAAAATACTTGTGTATGCCCAGACGGACAGTACACGCTCCTATGCCCATAAGCGGTCTGGTTAGTCTTAGCGGTAAGCTTGGGTCGATCCCACGAAGAGTGAGGAACTACTTTACTCTTCAGGTGCACAAATTGAGTTGTCACGGCCTCAACCTGTTTATCTGCACAAATTAACTTGAAAACAATCAAATATAAAAAGGGCTAAGATTTAGGATTAGGTCGTGATTATTGTTGATACGTGTATTCGGTCATAGCCATACTAAAGATCCGTCCATGCTTCGTATAAAGTTAAGGCATGGCCCAAAGACATTGGGGCGTTTCAAGAGTCTATACTCCACACTTGGGATGGTTGAATCCCTTGTGGTCACTTGGTCTGAAGGTCACACTTCACCCCGGTCACAAGGCCGTGCTTCACTCCTCCTTAGATAGTAGTCATACTCAATCTCTCCAAGTATGACCCTCACCAACCTTCTCTTGCAAGCTTCCCGGCTCCACATCTACTGAGTAGACATAACTCGCGGGATATCCATTTTCAGTAACACGTCCAAACGGTCATCGATATATCTACGATGCGTGAGGTGAATCCCTTGGTTGATAGCCATGGCTTTATGCCACGTCACATTTGATGGATAGCCATTACAGAAGCCCAAGACCGAGGAAGGACTCAGTATCCCCTTGCCTATTCCTTGCCATCCAGATCTACAACTCCATTGAAGGCGCTGCTTAGCAACTCAGTCATGGGCATACTAAACATTGTTGTTTGTCATGCCATTGAAATGAAACCTAGTAAATTGTTTGGTGCTGAAATGTAAAACGAAATGGAAAGTAAATTTAATGTCGAGTTGAATGCTATTGAATACTAGGGGTAACCAACGTTTTGCCAGCCACACTTGCTGGACTTTTATAGCTGAGACTGTGGCCGTCAACATCCTCCTCTGGTAGACCATATCGGAATGATTGATTGCTTCCATATTTGGCTTGATCTTGATTGATTCTTGACTGATCAGATTGATAGTTGGCAATCACCGGTTGATTGATTGGGATGATGGACTTACTTCCAGATCCTTCTTCGTACAGGAACTCGACAATATATCATGCAAATCCCTTCCACGCGTCTTTCCTTATTTAGCTTTGGCGGCTGGCTGCTGATATCGGTAGTGGTCTGCATGTCTTGGTTAGCCTCACACCAGTGTACTGTCCTTCTCCTGGGGGAATCAGATTCATGCAATGGGATAGAATTGCTCCAATATTGCCCATTCTGACCGTCTTGTCTCCGTTTGCTAGGACTGACCTTCCTTCCCTTGAACAACTGCTTTCTTCCCTATACAGACACTACAACACAAAAAGACAGGAAAAATAGGGCCAAATGGCCCAAAAGTCGAAGACGCATCACCCTCCCATCAAGCCACTGTATCCCCGCCGACGCTCTCTCTCGAGAGGTGTTGTGCGGGCTAACGAACCTCGGCGCAGAATGCGCCTAGGAAAACTAAAACGAAGCGTCCGTTCCCTGCTCCCCCTCTGCTGAGCGTGCGGGGGATCGGCCGTCTATCAAAATGTCATAACGACTCTCGAAAACGAATATCTCGATTCTCGCATCGATGAAGAACGTAGCGAAATGTGATACTTGGTGTGAATTGCAGATTCCCATGAACCATCGAGTCTTGGAACGCAAGTTGCGCTCGAAGCCACTAGGCCGAGGGTACGTCTGCCTGGGCATCACGCATCGCGTCGCCCCCTTCCCCGTGCACAGCACGGTCGGGGTGGTGTGGATATTGGCCCCTCGTGCATCCCGATACGCGGCTGGCCCAAATGTGATCCCTCAGCAACTCATGTCGCGACAAATGGTGGTTGAACTTATCAATCTCACGCAGTCGTGCTCCTATGTCGTCCGAATGGGCATCAACGAACGATCCAACGGTGTCAGTGCCTTTCAGCCCCACACCTTCGACCGCGACCCCAGGTCAGGTGGGATTACTTGCTGTTACACCCCGAATTCCGGTGTGTAGGAACGACCAGACTCCATTGGAATGTGAAGGTGAAACCATCAACTAAACATACCATTACTGTCACAACTCAACCCGAGATGTAACCAAACACTAACTCAATTGATTTAAGAATGTGAAACCAACAAATAAAACTTATCTTAACAATGAATTTATGCTCAGGGATAGGGGAATAAGGTTTGAAAGCGGTAACAAATATGAACATGCTTCCAAATCAACACTCATCAAGAAATGAGCATAAATAATTTACAACGGTTTCACAAAATAATAGGAAGCATCTCGATTCCAAGTTATGCAGACATGAAAGTTAAACGGGAATTAAGAAGTTGTTTTGATCAAACGGCTCATTGTTTCATAATCATATCAGAGTTATCAAAAAGACATAATCAAAAGATTATCAAATAGATTATCATGCAGTGGAGACATCATTTACTCTTGACAACTACATGTATGAAGACATGTAATTGCCGACTCAAACCTTCAACAGATAACACACCACCAAGAATCACCCTCGTCGTCTTCATCCAAAGCTAACTTGCACGTTTAGAAATATATGCAGGGCTAAGTACTTCGTACTCAAAGAACACATTGCCAAAAACATTCTCAAAAGCTTGCTCTTAGAGCTATATAATTGAAACTTGCCTCTCTTGCTGCATCACAAGGGTTAAATATATAAATAACTGCTTTAAAAGAATTTTTCCACTTGTGACAGCCATAAAAATATTTTTGTTTTGTAAATCGTCTGCACAGACTAAGCTTATATCTTAGGTATGAATCAATCTACAGCTTATCTTTCCGTGGTGTCAAGAAGTAGGCCTCCTCCTCGAACACCGTGACTGGCCCAACCGAAGCAAGGCTCACAGTCACCTTAACTAATGCATGCATTGTCCCGTATCTTACAGGACCTTTATCCCGTGCGTCCACAGGACCTTTAATAATCTTTAACACGTAGATGATTGCATACCAAAATATTTAGAACATTTAGGCAAGTCAATCAATTGGAAAAGCGCACGTAATATGTAAATAGTACACGCATTCATCATTTAGTTTTAGTTCAGAAAGCCCACCTGACTTCCGAAGATTCTAGCTAGGCGGCTTACTCTTTCGCGTCCTTGCTACTTTTCCGTCCCACTTGGTCCTTCACAGTTTAACATCGAATAAGGACAAAACTCTCGATGCGTAAGACGTAAGTAGATTTTGGTTTCAGCTGAAGGACTTCTACTTGACTCGGGTCTTTTATTTTAACTATTCTAAGTCAATATCATTTCTCGACTTTCTCGCTCTCGGGTAATTAACTTTACTCGGTTACTAGACAAACTTCGTCTCTTATTCTCGTTTCTAGAAATAATATTACTTTAGTATTTCTCGCTAGTGAGAAAATACCATCTATCTCGACTATGTTACTTAAATTCTCACTCAAATTCTTGATTCAATTATCGTCATCTCCAATCAATCACGTCACAAACAAACATTCATAATAAACGAACAAGTCATTTCACAATAAACGAAACATAAATATTTCACTCAACATATAAGTTCAATCAAGCATAATATCTCAAACATGATTTATATTTTTAATTCAATTAACAGCTACGTTGTGTAACACCCTATATAAAATTAACTATAGTGTTACAATAAAGCTATTTTTAGGAAATAATGCAGCGGAACTTGTAAAATTATATATAAAAAAAAACTCAGTTCAAAATACCTAATTCATTAACTGAAAGACAAACGACAACATGATTACTCTTAAACTTTATTTGTTCATAACAAATAGCCTATTAACTAAACAATTAGAAATCTTACCAATTATTAACTACTAAACAAGAAATTTGACTTAGCATTTAACAAACATAGAATCAATTAAAAAGAAATTAACACGTAAATGCTAATATAACAATAGTAATAATTATACTAGTGCGACACTAGAAATAATATATCTGAGCTCACTAATACCGTAACATATACAATTCTATATTAATAATAATAATTTAACAACTAGCAAGTTTAAACCTTTAACAAACAGGAGCTTCACTTATGTAAGTTTTGATTTGGTAATTACGTACTTAATATCTACATTATTTCACATTAATAATCCACACACATGCAAAATATAACTTATTAATTAACTCAATTACTCAACACAGACAATTATATGTAACTTTCTTAATATAATAAACTCGAACTGGTTAATTGTAATACCCCACAATTTCCGAACGATCTTCAAAATTTAAAGTTAATAATAATAATGGCTTTGCACGCCTAAGTTTACGATCTTGAATTCTAAGACCAACGGTCAAATCCGTTTCCGAAAATAAATTACGGAAGTCAGCTAGATGACTACTGTATTTAGGGTTATCGCGTATGAAAAATTTTTAGTTCTAGAACTCAGAACGGAAAACCGTCTGATTTTTACATTCACGAAATCGCGATACGAACTCCCCCGAGAAAGTTCGTTTTTATGATTTTCCGGACGAAACTCGGACTGTGTCGTCCCGAGTTTTTATCGGAATTAAAATTTTAAATATTATTTTCCGATTAAGTTTAATACGTTAGAATTTTTGATCGAATCGGAATGTGACGATTTTGTGCCGAGCTACGTTTTTCGTCGTTCGATTTCCGTAACGTCGTATCGCGCCGGAAAAGTGCGTAATTTCTCTTTTCCTCTCCCTCATGACCGACTTCCCTCTCCTCTCTAGCTAGATATTTTCTTTTTATATCCTAAATATTGGACACCTAATGTTAATACTATTCCTACTTTACACCTATTTAGGTTATTACCTTACGTTATAACAAATTTAGTCTTCAACACTCATCTCCCTCCCTCCCAAATCGGCAGCCCTCCCATCTCTCTCCCATCTTTCATTTTTTTCACCATTGTTGAAGAATTCAAGTTCTTGGAGTAAGGATTTCACACAAGTCCTTCATCCTCCATCGAATCCTAATTCTTCCTTCATTAATCTTCAAGGTATTTGTCTCCTCACTTGATCCATCCAATCCAAATCCTTTTCTTTTCTTTTTTTCACTTGGATCGAAACTTAGGGGTGGATGAATTAGATGTTTGATCTTCGATTAGTGTAATTAGATGTGATTAGATATGTATTTATGGATTTAAAATTGGAAGAAAATCATGAACCCTAACTCCTCCTCAATACCGAAAATTTAGGGCTATAGTGTGGGATGATGGAATTCTTCAATTGATGTTGTAATAATGCTTAGGAGGTGTTCGATTGAGGATTAAAACGAAAAGAAATCAAAACCCCCAAGTATGAATGAAACCGAGTTCTAGGGCTAGGGTTTTGAAATTGGGGATTCTCAATTTATTGTGTAATTAGACTTGAATTTGTTTGATTAATGATATAGTAGTAAGATTAAGAGATTAATGATGATGTTAGATGAAGAAAATCACCCTCTTTAATTGTATGTTAATACCGAAATTTATGAGAAAATAGGGTTTGCATGTAGTTGAATTATTTGAGGATTTGTTGATGAAATAATGTTGTTAATGATATTAATTGATGTTATGAATTTATTTGGAATTTTCTAAAAATAATCGGTGAGTCGTAAGAGACAAAGAACTCGATCTAAGTTGAGATTTAGTAATGATATGAAGTGATGATATGCATGAAAATGATCTATGTTAGATGTTGTTTGATGACGTAGAAAATGAACGAAATCCGATAACTTTTGAAATCTCGTAAGAGACGAACAAGTAGTCGTAATTAATAACCGAGAAGTTGAATAAGAATTCTAACTTAATAATATTGTTTATAATGGACTAAGGTACAACTTTGTAGTTGACGACATGAGCTTTCGAGCCTTCATAATATGAGTTGTAGTTATAGTCGAGAACTAGAACGAGAATTTGTAACTTGATTTTGGTTTAGTAATTGTTAGTTAAAACGACGATGTTTAGAACGTTGTGCTAATGAACGAGTTTTGAAAAGGAGTCCTTCACGTACGGGAGTACGTGTTGACTGCCTTGAGGGTCCAGTTTCATGAGATATCGAGTACGAGAACTTAGAACGAACCTAAGAAGTTATACGACGATTCTATCAAGCAATTAGGGTTAGCGCGGCAGTTTTGCGACCCTTGCAGGAAACTGTAATATCTTTTAGCTTGTTTATCGGATTTGAGATCCGTAAATTGGAGCGTAAACTAGACTTCCCAAGCTTTCAAATGGTACAGGGCTCATTCCCTGTTTCCAGTTCCTCTGTTCTGGGCAGTCCCCAGAACTACTGTAATGTGTAGTGAATTTCAGGATTTATTTTCTTAAGTTGTTTTCTTCGCAACTTAGTTTCTTTCGATCGTTTAAGCCGTAATAACTTGACGAATACCCTCTCTACTGACCTAAGATTCGAGTATGAGACCTTTCGAGTTCTAAATGAGATTTGTTCAAGTCTCATTCCCGTTTAACTAAAATGAAACTAGTAAGCGTGCAAATGCCTAAAGAAATGAAACGACTAAATCCTAATTCGATTTTCTATGTTCGATTATCTTTTACGACCGATTTTAAAGTGTTATTATTTTATGATGAAGGAGGAAGCCAGCAGTAAGGAAAGGACGGAAGATAAGGAGATCGGAAGCTAGTACGTAGTGCTGTAAACACTAAGGTGGGCTTTTATATATAAAATAAAACGAGCAAAGCTCGGAAAACCTTTCTTTATCGCTTTGATATCTGTGTTTCCAAAGTGATAATCATGGCATGAACTGTTTTACGTTTTATGCGAGTTCTCTTGTACCTATCTGAGTTAACATTCGTGTTTTCCAGATTTAGAGTTAATCTAAATAGGTTAACTAACGATCGGCTCTGAGTTAGTTACTAAGTGCTTTCCAGAGTTAGTGCACTTTGTAACCTGTGGTGTATGTGATACCCTGTTGAGGGGTACCAGCCACGGTGAATGGGAATTTGGTCAAGATTGAACGTAACATACCAGAAAATGCTCGGCCGAGTAAATTGTGAAAACAAGTTAGAAAATGTTTAGTAGACACGGGCCCTTTTTTAATAAAACCCTCGATGTGCTACAAATTATGAAATGCCATTTTTGTCTTTACTTATGTTATGTTTTCGGCATCGTGCCCACTAAGTACCTTGCATGTGTTTTCTAAATGTGCAGGTTGAAGGGACGAGAGCGGCGGTGGTTGAAGTTGAGTTGAGAAGTAGGATTGCTTTAGTTTATGACTTACTTCCGCTGCAAAACTCAAGACTTTTTGAGATTATGTACATTTTGATGAACCACTGTAGTATAAGTCTTTAAACTCGAACTTAGATACTTTTGAGTACTTTTGTTGAGTAATCCTCCGTGATTAAATCTTCCTTTATATGAGTAAAGTCTTGTTCATTGAATTTATGTTGTCTTTTATGTATGTTAGTTAGTCAGCCCCCTTCTTCCCCACTTCTTTAATCCAATCCCAGTCGCACCCCGGCTTCTGCCGTCCCTCGGGATTTGGGGCTGTGACATTAATAATATTACGAATGTAATAAGGTAGTAGGATAAAAAATTCAACTACTATTAATTTAAGAGAAATCATGTGTTTCCTATTTTAACACTAAAATATTCTGTGAGATAAGAAATAAAAATTGTTATTCGCAACTCACGTGCAAACTGAATAAATGAATTCTAATGTGATACCCTGAGCTTTTATATCTTTAGAGAGCGTATAAATTAACTGAGTAAGTTAAATGACGAGATTTGTGGAATAAAAATTTTCTTTTCTAATTAAATAGAAATGAGTAAAACGACTGGAATGTCTTATGCGTTTTGTGTGAATTTATCTGTTCAATTTCTTGAAATGATAATGTGATGTATATGTTGAGTTTATTTATATGAGAATGAGTACGAGTTTAATTTTCAGAAAAACCCCGAAGATTGTGTTTAATTAAAAAAGAATAGTGTTGATTGCTGAGAATTTTCTTTGCTCCGATGAACTTAGAATAGAGTTGGATTAAGATCTTTGAACCTAGAATTTCTTCTAAGGTCATTGAGATAAGGTAAGAACTTATCCGAGATAAATTGAGAAGAGTTACGAAGATTTATCCTTCAAATGATTAATAAGCCGATTAATTTCTTTTAAAGATTTAAAAGACTAAATGATCGGAATCGTTAATCTTTTAATAAAATGTGAATTAGGTTGAGATGTTTTAGTGTCGGAAATGAGACGAGGAGAGATTAGACCCGTTTATAGCATAAATAAAATAATACGGATCGTTTTATCCGGAAAATCCTTACGACCGGGTAATTAATACCCGTAACGACACAACAAGGGCAAGTGTCGTCATCTCTCTCCCTCTCACCGCCACCTCACCATCTCTCTCCCATCTCTCTCCAATTTCCCATGCAAATTTTCATCATTATGTCTTCACCATGATCTTAGCAAAAGATTACATGCAACATCACATCACATCAACTATCCATCACACTTAAAACATACCAATTTCCAATACTAATTGCAATCATGTTTATTCCCTTTGTTGGACACAAATACATGTATCTATCTCTCTCTCTCCCAATATCTCTCTATGTTCAAAGGGAAAAGATTTCATTTCACTCATCTACATCTAACAACAAAAAAAAGAAAACTCTCCCTCTCTACTCTCTCACTCTCGGCAAACACACACACTACACACATACACTTAATTTTTTTTCCATTCAAGCCTTGAATTCAAGCTTCAATCTCATGCAAATCAAGAGGAAATCATCACCATTATCTTAATCCTTCCAATCTCCAAGTGAAAGGTAATAATCCTTCAAGTTCTTGAATTGAAATTCAATAATCATCCCCCCCATTTTCTTCATTTTTGGCCCTTAAGCCCTAAAGAAATGGATGATTAATTATTGTGTTATTCTTTTCTTTGAGGATTCAAGAAGAGTTATTCCATAACATTCAAGCTCAAGTTTGAAGCTCATTTCCCCCTTCAATTCGATCCCAAGAAGCCAAGGAGAGGAGAACCGATTTTAATTTTCAAAGTATGATAATCCATTTGATTAATTGTATATATGTATATCTCTAAGCTCTTAAGGAAAGAAAACATGCATGCATGGTATTTAATTATGTTTAGGCAAACTTAGGTTATCAATGTGAGAATCGAGTGAGAAGAAATCGTTAGGAGAATCGAACACTAGGATTTAATTGGTGAATTAAGAGAAGAAGAAGAAATTAAAAACCCTAAAATCTAGTTAATACCGAAAATAATAGATGAAAAATAGGAAAATGTGAATTTCTTGAGTGATTGTTATCTTGATACTTGAGTTATGATTTTATTCATGTTATGAATGAATATATATGCATGAAAAATTGAGAAATAAAATGCCCCAAAGTATGCATAAATGCCGTGTGTTTTGGGAGAAAAAGAAGGAATTATTTTGTTGATTTTGTTGATGATTTGAGTGATGTTTTGATCATAAAATTATTATGTGATATGTTGATGTAATCACATTTGTTGTTAAGTATAAGAAAATCGAATTGCATGTGAAGTTATTAAAGAAAATAATTTGTGATAATTTAGAAGATTTGATGATTTTGATGTTAATGTGTGTTAAAGTGTTAATTTGATCCATAGATGAAAATAGAAATTTTTGTGAGAAAGGATTAAAGTTATAAAAGCTTTAAAAGTGTTCTTGTAATAAAACTTGAAGATTTGAATTTTTAATAAACTAAATCAAAAAGAAATTTTGTAATTAAATTAATAGGGTAAGCTAGTTTTTATAAAAATGTTTATTGAATAATAAAGGAAATTGTTAAGTAAGAAATTGATTTTAAGTTAAGAACAAAGAAGAAGAATGTATAAAATAAATAAACAAGAAGTCGAGAGATTCGAGTTAAAAAGGATTAATTAATAAGAAATAAAAAGAAGTTTTAATCGAATCGAGAAAAGATGTTAGACGAGTTAAGTTAAATACTCGTATAGTTTAACCAAGATGATAATGGAATAAGATGTCGAGCAATGATGTTGAAAGTAATTAATTAAAGTTCATTAACTAAGTAAGTTATTTTCAAACCGTACGAATTAAAAATAAACCGAGAAGAATGGTTGAGTTAATAATTAGAAAAATAATAGTTGAGTTAAGAAATAAGAATCGAGTTAGAAATGGAAAGGAAATTCCAATTTCATAAGGGTTATTAATAATTAAAGAGAATTTGTATTAATTGAGTAAAAGTTTTGTCACAGCCCCAAATCCCGAGGGACGGCAGAAGCCGGGGTGCGACTGGGGTTGGATTAAAGAAGCGGGGAAGAAGGGGGCTAACTGACTAAACATACATGAAAGGCATCAATAAACCATGAACAAGACTTGAATATAAATAAGAAAGAGTTAATCGCTAAGGATTACTCGACAAAAGTACATAGTAGGAACTAAGTTCATAATTACAGACTTAAACTACAGTGTATTGTTTAAAGGTACATATCAAAAGGACTGAGAGTTCTGCAGCGGAAGAGTTCTAACTAAAGCATCCTATCTTTCAACTCAACATCAACCGTCGCCGCTCACCAACGCTTCAACCTGCACATTTAGAAAACAATGCAGGGCTAAGTACAAAAAGTACTTAGTGGGCACGATGCCGAAATCATAATCATAAGTATAGATAATTATGGCATTTCATAATTCGTAGCACATCGGGGTTTTATTGAAAAGGGGCCCGTGTCTACTAAACATTTTCTGACTGATTTTCACAATTTACTCGGCCGAGTATTTTCTGGTATGCTATGTTCAATCTTGACCAATTCTCATTCACCGTGGCTGGTACCCCTCAACAGGATATCACATACACCACAGGTTACAAAGTGCACTAACTCTGGAAAGCACTTAGCAGCTAACTCAGAGTCGATCGTTAGTTAACCTAGTTAGATTAACTCTAAATCTGGAAAACACGAATGTTGACTCAGATAGGTACAAGAGAACTCACATAAAACATAAAACAGTTCATGCCATAATATCACTTTGAAAACACAGATATCAAAGCGATAAAGAAAGATTTTCCGAGATATACAGAACTGAAAGCAATAGCTTCCAAACTTCGGATCTTCCGTCTTTTCTATACAGTTGGCTTCCTCCTTCATCGTAAAATAATAATACTTAAAAACGGGTCGTAAAAGATAATCGATCAAAGAGAATCGAAATAGGTTTTAGTCGTTTCATTCTTTAGGCATTTGCACGCTTACTAGATTCATTTTATTTAAACAGGAACGAGACTCGAACAAATCCCGTTTAGAACTCGGAAGGTCTCATACTCGACTCTTAGATCAGTATAGAGGGTAGTCGATAGCTCGATACGACTTAAACGATCATAAGGAACTAAGTTGGAAAGAATCAACTTAGGAGAATTACGTTTTAGTTCATTAAAAGACTTAAGAAATTTCTCGCTTACTACTTCGTTATTGGAAAGGATAAGAGATGAGATCTCGACTGGTTTTATCACTCAAGACTCCATACTTGACTCTAGGGTCAGTAGGAAGATATTCGTTAGCTATTATGGCTTAAACGATCGAAAGAAACTAAGTCGTGAACTAAACAACTTAGAAGAATGAAAACTGGAATTTTACTGCGTAATACAGTGACTCTGGAGGCTGTCCAGAACAGAGGATTTGGAAACAAGGAATGAGCCCTGTACCACTGGAAAGTTTGGGATGTCTAGTTTACGCTCCAAGTTACGGATCGCAAATCCGATGAACGAACTAAAAGTTATTACAGTTTCCGGCGAGGGTCGCAAAACTGCCGCGAAAACCCTAGTTGCTCGATAGATTCGACGTATAACGTCTTAGGTTCGTTCTAAGCTCTCGTATTCGATTTCTTTAGAAACTGGACCCTCAAGGCAGTCATCACGTACTCCCGTACATGGTGAACTCCTTCTCAAAACTCGTTCAATAGCACGACGTTCTAAATGTCGGCTTTCAACTAATCAATTACTAAACCAACAATGTTATCAAATTCGCGTTCTAGTTCTCGACTACAACTATAGCTCATATTATAATAACTCGAAAGCTCATGACGTCAACTACAAAGTTGTTCTCAAGTTCATCATAGACAATAATATCAAATTAGAATTCTCATTCGATTTCTCGGTTATTAGTTACGTCTAGTTGTTCGTCTCTTATGAAATTTTCAAAGTTGTCGGATTCCGTTCAAATTTTACGACATTAAACAACATCTAACGAGAATCACTTTTATGCATACAAACATTTCATATCATCACTATATTTCAACTTATAACGTGTTCTTCGTCTCTTACATTCCAATAAATAATTTTAGAAAAAACTAATTAAATTCCCATAATCAATTGACATCAATTACAACCTAATTCCATCATCAATTCATCAATTAAATTCAACACATGAAAACCCCTAATTACTCAATAATTTTCGGTATATATATATATCTTAAGAGGGTGATTTTCTTCTCCAATTAACATCATTTATCCACTAATCATCCTATTATATCAACAATTAATCAATTGCAAATCCAATTTCATCTAACATGCATAAATTCCCAATTTCAAACTTAAACCCTAAATCGGTTTTCACAAAACATAGGGCTTTCGATTCCTCTTTTTTCTAATCACTAATTAAACATCTCTTAAGCATGAATCTATCATCAATTGAAGAAATCCAAAAATCCTACAATTTTTCCCTAATTTTCGGTATAGACAAAGAAATTAGGGTTCTTGGTTTTGTTCAATTTTAAACCCTAATTAACCTATCTAACACATCCAATTTCATTAATTCAAGATCAATACATCTAAATCAATACCTTAATTATCGATCAAAAGAAGAAAATGAAAAGAAGAGAATGATGGTTGGATAGAAATATGGAGGAGAGGATTACCTTGCTAATTAATGAAGAAAGTGTTAGGATTGGATGGATGAATCAAGATTTGTGTGTTTCTTCTTGGTGTTCTTGAAGGTTTCTTCAATGGAGGATGAAAGATGAAGATGAGAGAAGGAGGGAAGGTGGCAGCCGAGTGTGTGTGTGTTGGGAGGGAAGGAGGTGTGATTTAAATGTTAACTTAGGTTATAAGATTGCAAGGTGTAAAGTAGGAATAGTAACTAGCTAAGGTGTCCTCTAATTAAACTATATAAAACACAAAAATCTAACAATGTGAGAGGGGTGATGTCGGTCATGAGGGAGAGGGAGAGGGAAATACGCGCTTTTCCGGCGCGATCCGATGTTACGGAAAACGTTCGACGAAAAACGTCGCTCGGCCCAAAATCATCGCAATCCGATTCGACCGCAAATTCTAACGTACGAAACTTAATCGGAAAAATAAATTTACAAAATTTATTTTGACAAAAACTCGGGACGACACAGTCCGAGTTTCATCCGGAAAATCATAAAAACGAACTTTCTCGGGC
>CM055958.1:30744418-30799418 GCA_029490685.1 Schizonepeta tenuifolia
AGGAATAAAGACTTTAAGACACGAGACTTTGCAGTTAAATGGATTAGCTCATATATGCATGCATCAACCATAATTTCATACCACGAACCAATGAGCAAATTAATCACATGCAGAGATCAACAGTTTCTCTCGTACACTCAAATGTGTGGCTAAGTGTATACTCTCATTTTTTTTTATGCTACATTAGCTTTCCTATAAGCTTGTTCATGGATTCATAGCAAATACTCAATCTGGTGCAATTTATCAAAGGGTCTTTATTAGGTTGTAGAGGGGCATACGGAGCTGAGGTATGGATTTCTGGATAGTAATTTAAAACATGGTTCCAGTCATACCGACCTATCTTTTTCAGTACTGGTGCTCCCATTCCACCTTTTCTTTCTCTTTGGCAGGGTTTATTTCTTTCTTATTTACTTCTTTAATTAAGTAGAGTTTGCCTTTTGATCTTCAAAATCAGGCTCTCTATTTTTTATTTATGCTTTTTCACCTTCAGCAACATGTTACCCTTTATCTTTTGCATAGTGTGGGAAGCACACTTTTACTTAAACTCAAAACAAGGGCTCATGAAAGAGTTGATTTAGCTCAAAGTGGTTAGCAAGGGTTTATCATGTTTAGCTCAATAAATCTGGGGCCCTAAATTGAAGGAAATACCCTAATCATCTAAACTACACCAACCAGCTAAAATCCACGAGCAAGTTCTAGGATTACTAAGCAGCATAGTCACACCAGAAAATACATGCAAATTGGCTCAAATCTCACAGGTATGAATTATTCAGTATGCTCTCTACTGCTATCATGTGATAATACTCATCATACCAACATGCCAACCAAACCAAATAGCATGCATAAATTACCCCAATCCATATAACTTGCGCGACACACAAACTCTAATTAACTACCATACTTCATCAAACATAATGACACAAAACATAAAAAATCAAAAGGTAAAACAAAACCTAATCTACAAGTAGGGATAGAAACTTAGTTGTTTTGGTCAGAGGCATCCTCTCCTCTCCGTCAGCTTGAGCAATCAATGCCTCAAAACTAGTCCTCATGTCTGTCCTGATCACTACCATTTCATCTCTCAGTAAGGCCACTTCTTCACGCAACTCCTTCAGCTCAGCCAGTATGGATTCTACCTCACTATTGGTAAGGCGTGGAACCACCTACTCTCATGCCCTGCACGGTTCAGCCCTACCTAAAGCTCCTTCTAGGTAGACCAGCGAGTAATTACCATGCTCATCCACCTAGACAATCCTCCATCACAAAAAATGCCCTTGGTCCAGGAACTGGGTGTCTGCGGCTGAAATGTCATATGGCCTCTCCAAGTTAAAATCGGTGAGATTCTTCGCAAGAATTGTCACAAAACGGTAGAGAGAGACGTACTTGTTGTGGTGAGTTACTCCATACTGAAACTATAGAGCCATCGTGAACCCGAAGTTCACCCTTTTCTTCTCATACATGCACCATAACAGGAACACCTCCTGCTGGGTGACCATATTTGATCCTTCCACGCGGCCATATATGTGGTAGGCTAGCCACTTGTGGCATATCTGCAGTGCTAGGTCTCGAATTTCGTTGGACATGCTGATATTCTTCACATACTTGTCCTTGGTGGAGATGGTTGACCAGTAGTAGTCAATCTGAGATTTCCATTCTATCGAGGCCACTATCTCTACCTCTTTGTCTTTTTCCCCATACACATTCCGTGGTTCAAGCACTCTCAGTTGGATGTTTAACTCATTGATAGAGATAGGGAACATCCTACCCCGCAGTTGAAAGTGTAGGGTACCAGGAGTCTCGATGGTATAGTTTCCACGGGGATTGAAATCAACCGTTCCCATGAATTCTTCTGACATCTTCTTGTATGCCAAATAGTTCCATTCCAAGACTTTCCCCCAGCCTATTCCTGCAAAGTACCCTACCACCTTCTCCTTGATTCCAAATTCCTCCAATGACTCTGTAGCAGAAAATACCAAGGGATGATCTCCCTGTTCTGGAGGACGACATACTGTTGATTGTCTCTCGGTATGGTCATGCCAGATGAAGCAGGTCGCACGAAACCCTTTTTCTTGATTGCAGTCTTCTTGGTAGAAATGCTGGGTGTAGACTTCACCGGAGCTGGTATTCCTCCAGAGTCAGAGCTGTCCATCGCCTTTGTCTCCTCCTTTCCCTTTCTCCGCAACAGATGCTTTTCTCATCGTGCTTATGGTGTTGGTCTTACTCCCTTCTTTGCCTTGTTTAGTTTTCGGCGGCAGAGGAGGTATTGAAACATCCAACTTCCTCTCGACTCCTACCCCCTTCTCTTTGCTTTGTGGGGTTGGTTCTCCTTGAGACTGCACAAGGGAATTTCCTTCTTCCCCTTCCTCCTCCATTGCTTGTTCCTCCTCTTGTTCGTTCTCCCGTTCCTCCTCCTCGTCGTTGGAGGTGGTATGGCCTTTCTTTCCTTGACTGAGAGTTGGAACGAGCAGGACTGAGAGGTGGAGTTGGTTCTTTTGATGAAGGGGGTGGCACGGTGGTACCTTTCTTTCCTCGGGTAGTGGTGGCTTTCTTCATCAATACGAGTGTAGTTGAACTGACTACCAAATTCAAAATTTAAACCTTCCTACGAAAATCAAATCGGCGCAGTCACTTCTCAGTCAGTAGTTTTCAGACACGCTTCCACGTCACTCCTTGGTTAGCCCTATCCCGTCGAAAAAAAAATACCCTGGCCTTCACCTACACACTTTGCATCACAAAGTGGGTTCAGACTCTCCCTTGGGCCTTGATTATTTTTAGCCCGTATTCCGCAAATTCTTTTTCAGCCCAAGATCACAAATTAAAGAAAATTTCCTAAGTAACAAAAATGGAACAATGGTTGTGGTCATACCAGTGACCATTCCTGGGTTGCCTCGCAGTCAGCACTCTTGTTTTATGTCTCGAGCTCGACGTCTCCATGTTTATTCTCACTGGTAAACAGGGTCCAAGAGGGAGCACTTCTCCTTGTGCTTCTTCAAATTGGAGTAGTTGAAATAAGGTTTCAATCGATGAGCATTCACCACGAACGTATCACTTCCATTGAGGTCATATACCTCGATACTTCCATTGGGGAATATTTCCTTTACTATGTATGGCCCTCCCAATTTTGATCGGAGTTTACCACTCATCAATTTAAAGCGAGAGTTAAAAAGTAACACCTTTTGTTCAGCCCAGAATTCCTTCTTTCGGACTTTTGCATCATGAATTTTCCTAGTTCTTTCCTTACATAAAGCTGCATTGTCGTATGCCTCTAACCGCAGTTCTTCTAACTCACTCATCTGCAATCTCCTTTCTTCTCCGGCCAAGGTCATACTGAGATTGATTTTATTGACAGCCCAGTATGCCCTGTGTTCTACCTCCACAGGTAGGTGGCACCTCTTCCCAAATACCAGTTTGAAGGGTGACATCCCAATTGGGGTTTTGTAGGCAGTTCGGTATGCCCATAACGCATCCCCTAAATGACTACTTCAGTCTTTTCAGTTGGGATGGACCACCTTTTCCAGTATGCTTTTGATCTCCCTGCTAGAGATTTTAGTTTGTCCATTTGCTTGGGGGTTGTAATGCCCCGTAAATTCCTTACGTTCTAAAAAGTTTAAAGTTAATTAAATAAATGGCTTTGCACGCCTAAGTTTATAATTTTTAATTCTAAGGCTAAGGGTTAGCGCGTACGAAAGGTTTTTAGTTGTAAGCTAAGAACGGAAAACCGTTTAATTTTACGTTTACAAAATCGCAATATGAACACGCCGAGAAAGTTTGTTTTTACGTTTTCCGGACGAAACTCGGACTTGTCGTCTCGAGTTTTTGTCAAAATAAATTTTATAAATTTATTTTCTAATTAAGTTCATACGTTAGAATTTGTAAGTCAAATCGAATCGCGACAATTTTTTTGTATCGAACAACGTTTTTCGTCGTTCATTTTCCCGTAACGTCGGATCGCGCCGGAAAAACCGTAACCCTCTTAAGACCCATGCATGCAGCCGCCACCTCACATGTTTAGTGTAAGACATGCAAGTGTGACTTAGTTAATTGTTTGAC
This sequence comes from Schizonepeta tenuifolia, assembly GCA_029490685.1. NCBI lineage: Eukaryota > Viridiplantae > Streptophyta > Magnoliopsida > Lamiales > Lamiaceae > Schizonepeta > Schizonepeta tenuifolia. The sequence goes on from CM055958.1 coordinate 30,748,469, forward strand.
ACCTCAACCTTACCTTTACACCATTCAACCACTTTTCATCATTTCAACTTTAAGACAAAATAATTTTCATTTCTCTCTCTCTCTCTCCCTATCTCTCTCGGCAGCTTTCTCTCTCTCTCCCTCAACTTCATCTTCTTCATCCATCTCTATCCTCCATTGAAGACCTTCCAAGAACAAGAAGAAATCACTATAGTTCATCAATCCATCCATTCATTTCCATACTTCTTTCATTAAATCTTAAGGTATTTTCATCCTCTACAATCCTATCCATTTAGTTTCCATTTCTTTTCTTCTTCTTCTTGATCGAAAATTTAGAAGTTATGGGATAGATGAATTGATCTTGAAATAGTGTAATTAGATATGCTAGATATGATAATCATGGATTAAAAATGAACAAAAACAAGAACCTTAATTATTTTGTCAATGCAGAATTTTTTTGGAAAATGGTAGAGTTTCTATTTTTCTTCTTTTGATCATGGATTCATGTTTAGTAGATGCTTAATTAGTGTTTGGAATAAAAAGGGATTGAAAGCCCTATGTTATTATGAAATTCAATTAGGGTTTGAATTATAAATTAGGGTTTTTTGCATGTTAGTTGTTTTTGGAATTGCAAGTGATTAATAGTTGTTATAATAGAGTATTCATTTGCACTCTATATCGAGTCTTCTTTCGAGTCATAAGACACGGTATTTGTGTATACTCTGGATTAGAGTCATCTTTCAAGTATAAGATAAGAGTTAGACTATGATGCTAAGATTGAGAACATAGATGTCAACTCAACCGCCCGCTACGTCGACTCAACAAGAAAAAAAAAAGAGAAAGAATTTTAATAATATGATTTCTTTTAACAAGAAATTTTATGAACAAGTATGCAATGAGATTAAGAATGAGAATGAGTTGTGTTCTGAAATTAAGAATTTTATGGAAGTAAAATTTTTATACCTTATGAGATTGAGTGATAGTACAAGTACTATCTTATGTGATTATGTGATAGCACTAGTGCTATGTTATGTGAAATTATTTGTGAAATAATTTCTTTTGTTTGAAAATATTTTTGATGCACAAGAATTTAGAAGGATTTTAAGGAATTTTCCCGGTTCAATGAGAACGTAGACTTGAAACCTAAGAACTTTCCGGATCTTCGAGAACTTAGACGTTTTTAAGAAACATTGTTTTGAAATGATTTCGAAAGGAGATCCTTAACGCGAGAAGGACTTCCTCTGATGAATGTCACGTGCGCTTAGTGACATGAATAAAGACTCGGCAAAGTCGATCTTTGTTTTACAACCCGATAAGAATTTCCTTCGAGGGAAATGAAATAAATATAAAATAAAATAAATAATGTTAAAATAAAGTAAATATGTACGAAAGAAATGAAAGAAACATATAGACGTGTGAGAAAAACGGGACTCCAAATTATTCGAGAAAAGGTTGAAACAAGAAGGATAAATTGAAATAAACGGAAGAGCCGAATGTTACCTTAGTTGTAAGGGCATGAACAAAGTCTTCTGGAGATGACTTTGTTTTACTTATTAGGAGCCGTTCAAGTATTCGAATAGCTTAAAATGGTATTTTCCTCTAGAAGATTGAGAATTCCGAGCTAAATTGGAGAGTTTCCAAAGATTTCTTTTAAGAAGTAGTTGTGTGTGCAATTCGAGAAATTGCTGCTCGATTTAGAAAAGTAAAATTTGTATGAAGTAATCAATAGAGCAAGACAAAAGTTCCATGTGATTGAGGGACTGTTATGTGGACTTGATCAACCCACATAATAAGAAACTCAGTAATATGGGTCTTATGCCCCGCTAGTAAAACCTTTTAGTATGGTATAAGTAGTTTAAAGAGAAGAATGTTACTTACGTATAAGTATCTTGTAACGACGTCGTTCCTTTTCTTTTCATTTCTTTTATAGTGCTCGCCTCGATCGAACCTTGCGAAGAGAATTGTTTTACTATTAGGAGTCAAGCACGAAGCTTGATTAAATTTTCTAACGACCGTTCGTTTTTAGCATTGACCAATAGAACTTTTTCTAAAAAGTTATTCTTAGGATATATTCCATTTCTCCGTTGGGAATTTATATTTTATACTTCGTCCTTGAACAAAGAATACGACACGTATTAGTATTATGATTAGTAAACGACAAAGTCTTTTGTAAATGAATGTTGCTTTCGCATAAGTAACATGAACGAAGTATACGTGCTTTGTTTTAAAGAATCGATAAGAAATTTTTCCTTGAGAAAGAGATAAAGGATTAATGAAAGAAAATAAGGAATTAAAGTAAGAAATTAAAAGAATGAGATAAGAAATGAGAATAAAACCTTGAAATTTTGTTTCTATATATTGTGAGTACGAGAGCAATTGTCTGTAAAATTTGCGAGATGTCTAAGATAAGTTGTTAGATTAAGTGTGGCAATATTACAATTGAATAAGGAGTATTCATTTTGTAATTTAAGATTTTCCGTAAGATAAGGTACCATCCTACCGTTACTGATCCGTGTTTCTTAAAACACTTTGTAGGATGACTTCCAGTAGTGACACGGCTTCAGAGAATCAGTCCCCGCCACAGCGTACTTGGGCAGATCAGTTATTAGATAGGTATAGAGATTTTGAGGCAGACCCGAGACACGACGTAGGACAGAGGATTAGTTACTTCTCGTCAGTTTATTATCCAGTCAGGCATACTATCCCAGAGAGTCAGGCTATACTTGACTTGGTTAGTCGTCTACCAGAGGAATGGCGTGGTTGGGCACACGATATGGCGTGGTACTACCTTGGAATGTTTGACGACGATATAGAGCCGACAGGTAATTACAATGGATTCGCTTTAGAGGTGCACAAGCGTTTCTTCGAGAGCAGACATATAGCATCATACCCAGTTCAGGTGCATCCTCCCTATACTCATTTTCTGGCAGATTCAGAGTCAGAGCACGATGAGATAGGTCCAGAGGTGATTGTACAGTTGGAGATCCCTTCAGTGATGGTACCCAGTGAGGGCATAAGGGAATTGGCTACAGAGACAGCGGATGGCCTAGGGTTACCCGCTCCTTTTTAGCATGAGCCTTCAATGAGAGTGCAAGGACCATTTCAGTCAGGACCAGAGTATTTAGACACGGCCGCCCTATTACAGTTTCCATCATCTTACAGATCCCTTGATGAGATTTGTGCGGAGTTGGCCAGGGTTCGGGCTGAGTTTGAGGCAGGACCGTCCAAGGTCCATTCCAGAGAGGAGTACGAGTCCGGTTCACTTCCCGACCACTTGCTGCCTCTGAAGAAGCGGGCATCAGTGACCTGCTGGGACTACCCGGTTTCAGATTCAGAGATGACAGTTTCAGATGTGCCTGCACCACAATCACGTACACTTGCGGATGGCACTACTTTGAGGGTTGACGAGGCACTCCAGTTTGCTTTCGGTTCAGAGTCAGACGATGAGGATTCGGATGAGAATCCGGATAAGGACCCCGAGGAGGATTAGGCCATGGTGGGCATTAGTGACTCGACCGTAGTTTGTTAAGCAAGGCGTCAGAGACGCATAGTAGCATAGTAGCCTTTAGTTGTACATCGTCGGATCAGTAACTAGATAGTTTTGTAGTACTCCAACGGATACAAATATTTTTATGAATCGTTTCCGTTCTAGTACTTTCAGTAGTACGGTAATGCAATATGTTAGTGCATTCTGTACACATAGGCAGTTAGTCTAGTTTAGACTCGTTGTAGTCTAATTTTGTATAAGTCCTTGTTAAAGGCAAAACTAACATAATCTTTTGATGTATATATATATATAATATACATGACCCATTAGAGGGTTTTAGTCACACGAAGATTCATATGAATCGTATAACTAAACCAGAATATTAAACAAAAACTCGTGTAACGGGAGTTTAATCTAACCTTGAAGGTTAAAAGTTGAGAGAAATAGAGTCAAAGTTAATTTGTTATTCTTGTTTATGTGAAAGTATTAAGTGGGGAAAGAAAAGGGTTAGTGAGAAAATGAAGGTTTAGAAACAAGTGCTAATAAGAAAAATTTTGTATCTTACAGTCTTAAAAATGTCGCTGAGAGCTGTTAACGATCGAAGAGGACCTGATAGTCCTAGAGAGTCTGATAGAGGTCAAGAACAACGTATAAGAGAGGAAAGACAAAAACACCCAAAAACCTTTTCACTTCCCCTATCTCCTCAACGTCATAGCATTGAGGATTTATTCTTCGGAAGCAAACCACCATATTTCGATGGATCTAGTAATCCGAGTGAGGCCAAGCAATGGATACATACTATAGAGAGAATTTTTGAACCAATTAGACTTAGTGATGAAGAGCGCCTAACATGCGCTGGGTATCAGCTAACCGGACCAGCAAAATATTGGTGGAAAACTAGACATAGACTTATGCCTGTAGAACAAGCGGCTCTAACCACCTGGAATGGTTTTAAGAAGGCATATTATGAAAAGTATGTAACCGACCAAGTCGAGACTGAGGAGGAAATAGCAAGGAAGCTTTAGGGAGAACTTAAGTATGATCTGGGAATAGCAGTAGCTAGACAGGGAGGACTGAGTTATGCAGAACTACTAGAACGAGTCCGTGAAATAGAGGCATTAGTACCTAATAAAGGAAAGGTGGTAAAATCCACATCAGCACCAAACCAAACTTCAACCCAAAATCGTCCCAACAATAATATCAACGATAAAGGAAAAAGGAAATGGGAAGGGAGTAGTAGTAATTGTTACCAGTACCGCAACAAGCAAGGAAAACAGAATAGCGCTCGGCAGGGTTTCCACCAACCAGGGAAAGGAAGTAACTATGGAAAGAAAGTAAGACAAAAGAGTAAGCCGCAGAAAAATGAACAATCCGGTCAAGGCAAGAGAAGCCATCTACTAGGACAGCTGCAAGGGCAGCCAAGGAACAGTAACCAAGGAAAAATCTCTAATCCAGATTACCCTAAGTGTAATAAGGAACACCCTGGTGTTTGTTTAGCAAAAACTAGTGTTTGCTTCAACTGTGGACGTAAGGGGCATGTTAAGAGGGATTGTCCTGAGCCGTGGCAAGCAGTAGAACATAAACGAGAATTTTCTACTTGTTCTAGATGTGGTAAGAAGCATGAGGGTGTGTGTTTGGCAAACACGGATAAATGTTTTAATTGTGGGCAGACGGGGCATATAAGGAGGAATTGTCCGACGCTGCTTCGGACGGCAAAACCAAATCAGTACGGCCAGCTTCAACCACCAAATACCATTCAAGTCTAGTCACAGCCACAGCCGATGCAATCACAACAGAATGCGAATGCATACATGATTAGGCAGGAGAGGTTTAATGAAGGAAAGGGAGATCTGGCAGGTATTGGACGAACCTTATAAATTACCCTACCATAATTTTTTTTTTTTGCTTCGTTTTAGAACCTTACATTCGGGTATAATAAGTACCTGATAACCTTTAGGAGTAGAACTAGGACGCTCTAATTGTGAAATTGGAACAATTACGCTTCAGGGAGTGTTGATGACCTCAGAGAGTTAACCCCTTAGTTTCATTAAGCAATCGATTGGGAAGTAATAAAATGCACTATATATATAAATTTAGGAAAAGACTAGTTGTTTGAGAATTACCACGATTCTCGACAACGAGAGAAAAATCTCTTTTAAAAAAAAATCCCAAATAAAGAACCTACAGAATTATATGAAATATTATCTGATTTATCACCAGATTGATGCGTAGGTTTCACGATCGACTTAGAACTACAAGTAGCTCCCAAATTAAAGGTTTTATGTAGAATGGTATCAAAGGAGTTAGAGGAGCTTAAGATCCAACTGCAAGAGTTGTTAGATGACGATTTCTTTAGACAAACATTTTCACCATGGAAAATATTTTAGATGTTCATCATCAAAGAAGGATAATTCTGCAAGAATGTATATAGGCTGTCAGAAATTAAATAAAGATAACCCTTAAGAGTAAGTATCCTTTAACGAGAATAGAAGACCCCTGATAATTTTAAAAGGAAACAAGTACAATTGTAAGGATAGACTTAAGGTCTAAGCATCACTAATTAAAAGATAAACTGGTGATATACCCAAAAATTTATCTTTCAAGCCAGATATGGCCATCACGAATGTTTAGTTATGCCGCTTAATGGGCTAGTGCTCCGTAGTATTCATAAAGCACAAGAATAGAATTTTTCCACCTGAACTTAAAAAAAAAAAAAAAAAAAATTCATTTCAGTATTTATCAATGACAATTCCAGTTACCCAAGAATGAAGATGAATATGAAGAATACTTGCGAATAATACTAGAACATATAGAGTCGGGACCTAGATGCCAAATTAGCAAGAACATGCTCGAAGAGAGAGGTAATGTTTCCTGGAAAAAAACATTGTAGACAGAAGTTGTTAAGATAGATTCCTGCTAAAGTAGAGACAGTACTCAAATGGAAAATCGCTTACCAGTCTAAATAAAATGAGAAGTTCCCAGACTGGATAGTTAAAATAGAGATTTCCATTAAGGAATTCCCTATGATTACAAAAACTTATGGCGCAACTACATAGAAGGAAAAGAATAAATCTACAGACAATTGTGGAATAGGAACGTACACGTTCTAGGAAAAGTTGATCATTACCCCAGGTTCAGCCTTCCCAGAAACGACAAGGAATACGAGGTAGATACCAGAGCTAAAAAGAATAGGTTAGGATGGTATAAATGCAAAATAAGAAAGTGATAGCTTACGCTCCACGACACGTTAACCCCAAGAAATTGAGTACCCAACCTACGACTTAGAACTTACAGCCGTAAAGCTTGCATTGAAAATTAGGACACACCATCTATATGGTTCAAGGGATGAGATCTTCACAGATCATAAGAATTAGGAGCGTGTATTCGAGCAAAGGAATTAACATAAGACAAAGGAGATAGCTCGAACTAGTAAGATATTACATTTGCGAAAATAATTACCATCTAGGTAAAGTTAAAAGTAAGAATAGACACGCTGAGTCGTGAGACTCCAACAAAGTTAAGTATCTCAACGTTGGAGAAGAAACGCTTATACGAGAAAGATTATAAGTATCAAGAGAAAGGACGAGTCAATGGATAAGCCTCGACTAAGAATAAGAATGGATAAAACCAGACAGCGACTTTGAAGCAATGAGTTCGTGATAGAAATTTAAAAGTGAACTTAGTAATTCCGATGACGATGAGATGGTTGTAGGTTACAAGGCAGAAAAGTCAGATAGCAAACCTAACTTTAGTACCACTTCTCACTTCCAGTTGGATAGACAATCCGAGAAAACGATTCAGGTATTCGTTGATATGTTAAGAACAATAATAATAACCGAAGAGCAAATTGAAGAACACGTAGTCAACAACCGAATTATTATAACAATAACTATTAAGCTACGATAGGTATTACGACTTACGAGACCTTGTGGAAGGAAAAGATTTACATAGCTGCCTTATTGTTATAAGGTAGGTGAAAGCAAAAATTTAGGACCAAATACGGTCAATGAAATGATCGAGATCATTCGATAGAGTCGAGTCAGAAGAAAACGAGTTTTAAAGAAGATGAAAGTCCTAAGTATATACAACAATTCGAATTTAATAAACGAGAAGGAAAATAAAAGCTCCTTAAGTTTTCTCCGTTAATGAGAAACGTTAGTTTCGTGTCAAGTTCAGACTTCGACAAAGATATATATAATTAGCAAGTAACTTGGAAAAGATAATTCCAATACAAATAGTTAAGGCCTCATCGCCAAATTTATGAAATATTTATTTTAAGTATATCTCATTTCGAGAAAGTAACATATATTCGTTTTTATACACGAAATTCTACCAGCAAGACGTCATTCTAGAAACGACTAAAATTATTAGGAAAGATCGAAAGCGATCTTGGATCGAAAAGCGCAAAAGTTAAAAAGCAAGTCAAAACGAACAGTAATAGCAGTATAAAGATCATTACAGGCAAGAGAAAGTCATGTCGAGTAAGAAGTACTCCAAGCAGTTATAGAGGATAAGCAAATTTCGGGACGAAATTTTTCGTAAGGGGGGTAGGATGTAATGCCCCGTAAATTCCTTACGTTCTAAAAAGTTTAAAGTTAATTAAATAAATGGCTTTGCATGCCTAAGTTTATAATTTTTAATTCTAAGGCTAAGGGTTAGCGCGTACGAAAGGTTTTTAGTTGTAAGCTAAGAACGGAAAACCGTTTAATTTTACGTTTACAAAATCGCAATATGAACACGCCGAGAAAGTTTGTTTTTACGTTTTCCGGACGAAACTCGGACTTGTCGTCTCGAGTTTTTGTCAAAATAAATTTTATAAATTTATTTTCTAATTAAGTTCATACGTTAGAATTTGTAAGTCAAATCGAATCGCGACAATTTTTTTGTATCGAACAACGTTTTTCGTCGTTCGTTTTCCCGTAACGTCGGATCGCGCCGGAAAAACCGTAACCCTCTTAAGACCCATGCATGCAGCCGCCACCTCACATGTTTAGTGTAAGACATGCAAGTGTGACTTAGTTAATTGTTTGACACCTCAACCTTACCTTTACACCATTCAACCACTTTTCATCATTTCAACTTTAAGACAAAATAATTTTCATTTCTCTCTCTCTCTCTCCCTATCTCTCTCGGCAGCTTTCTCTCTCTCTCCCTCAACTTCATTTTCTTCATCCATCTCTATCCTCCATTGAAGACCTTCCAAGAACAAGAAGAAATCACTATAGTTCATCAATCCATCCATTCATTTCCATACTTCTTTCATTAAATCTTAAGGTATTTTCATCCTCTACAATCCTATCCATTTAGTTTCCATTTCTTTTCTTCTTCTTCTTGATCGAAAATTTAGAAGTTATGGGATAGATGAATTGATCTTGAAATAGTGTAATTAGATATGCTAGATATGATAATCATGGATTAAAAATGAACAAAAACAAGAACCTTAATTATTTTGTCAATGCAGAATTTTTTTGGAAAATGGTAGAGTTTCTATTTTTCTTCTTTTGATCATGGATTCATGTTTAGTAGATGCTTAATTAGTGTTTGGAATAAAAAGGGATTGAAAGCCCTATGTTATTATGAAATTCAATTAGGGTTTGAATTATAAATTAGGGTTTTTTGCATGTTAGTTGTTTTTGGAATTGCAAGTGATTAATAGTTGTTATAATAGTTTGATTAGTGAATAAATGATGTTAATTAGAGAAGAAAATCAACCCCTTAACATATGTATAAAACCAGAAATTTATAAAGTAATTAGGAGTTTATACATGTTAGATATAAGTGATGAATTGTTAATGGAATTATGATGCAAATCATGTTAGTTGATAATAGGAATTAAATAAGAATTTTCTAAAAAAGTTTAATGAAATGTAAGAGACTAAAATCACTTTATAAACTGAGTTATAATGATGATAAGATATGTTAGCATGCATGAAAATGATTCATATTGGACGTAGATTAACGTCGTAAAATTTGAACAAAAACCGACAACGTTGAAAAATCGAGTAAGAGACGAATATCTAGTTGTAACTGAAAATCAAGAAGTCGGATGAGAATTCTAAGTTGATATTACTGTTTATAATGAAATTTGGAATATTTTTCTAGTTGACATCATAAGCATCCGAGTTAATATAATATGGATTATAGTGATAATCGGGAACTAGAAAACGTTTGGAATTTCTTTGTTGGTATAGTACTTGATAGTCGAAATCCGACGTTTGAACGTCGTGCTTTTGAGTAAGTTGAAAAAGAGTTTGTCACGTACGGAGGTACGTGATGACTGCTTTAGAGTCCAGTTTCTAAAAAAGGTTGAATACGAGAATTTAAAACGAGCCTAAAACGTTATACAGCGAACTTATCAATCAATTAGGGTTTCCACGGCAGTTTTGCGACCCTCGCCGGAAACTGTTATAACTTCCAGCTCGTTTATCGGATTTGTGATCCGTAAATTGGAGTGCGAACTATACTTCCTAAGGTTTCTAATGGTACAGGGCTCACCCCCTGTTTCCAAATCCTCTGTTCTGGACAGCCTCCAGAGTTACTGGACTGTGCAGTGAATTTACAGTTTCTTGTTTTCTAAGTTGTTTAGTTCACAACTTAGCTTCTTTCAATCGTTAAGGCCGTTTTTATCTATTGAACCTCTACCACCTGACCCTAAAGTCAAGTACAAGACCTCTAGTGATGGAGACCAGTCGAGACCTTATATCTTATCTTTTCTTTAAAGAAGTAATAAACGAGAAATTCCTTAAATCATTCAAAGAATTAGAGTAAATCGCCTAAGTTGATTCTTTCCAACTTAGCTTCTCTTAATCTTTAAAGTCGTATTAGGATATCGACTACCATCTCTACTGACCCGAGAGTCGAGTATGAGATCTTCCAAGTTCTAACGAGATTAATACGAGTCTCGTTTCCCGTTTAAGTAAAACGAATCTAGTAAGCGTGCAAATGCCCAAAAGAATAAAAATAACTAAATCTTTCTTCGATTCTCTTTAAACGATTACTCTCTACGACCCGTTTTTAAGTATATTTTATTTTACGATGAAGGAGGAAGCCAGCTGTAGAGAAAGGACGGAAGATCCGAAGTTGGAAGTTTTGCTTTAAGTTCTGTAAATTAAGGTGGGCTTTTATCTATATCAAATAAAATGTGGGTTTTTCCACAACTCGAAAGTATTATTTATCGCTTTGATAATTGTGTTTTCAACGTGATAATCTTGGCATTAACTATTTCAACTATTTTTATGTGAGTTCTCTTGTACCTATCTGAGTTAACATTCGTGTTTTCCAGATTTCTGAGTTAACCTTCGGGTTTTCCAGACTTTTATAGTTAGTCTATTTTAGATTAACTAACGATCGACTCTGAGTTAGCTGCTAAGTGCTTTTCAGAGTTAGTGCACTTTGTAACCTGTGGTGTATGTGGTATCCTGTTGAGGGGTAGCCAGCCACGGTGAATTAGTTTGCGTCAAGATTGAACATAACATACTCTAAAATGCTTGCGCAAGCTGCTTTATACAAATTAGTCAGAAAATGTTTAGTAGGCACGGGTCCTTTCAACAAAACCCCGATGCGCTACGGTGATAAAATGCCAGATTATTTATACTTATGATTATGATTTAGGCATCGTGCCCACTAAGTACGTTTGTACTTAGCCCTGCATTGTTTTCTAAATGTGCAGGTTGAAGCGACGGTGAGCGGCGACGGTTGATGTTGAGTTGAAAGATAGGATGCTTTAGTTAGAACTCTTCCGCTGCAGAACTCTAAATCTTTTCAAACACACCTTCTGAACAATACACTGTAGTTAAGTCTGAAATTTTGAACTTAGTCTCTTCTATGTATTTTTGTAGAGTAATCACTCGTGATTAACTCTTTCTTATTTATATCCAAGTCTTATTCATGGTTTAATGATGTCTTTTCATGTATGTTTAGTCAGTTAGCCCCCTTCTTCCCCGCTTCTTTAATCCAACCCCAGTCGTACCCCGGCTTCTGCCGTCCCTCGGGATTTGGGGCTGTGACAGAGGTGATATGCATTCACTTTGTATTTCACCCCCATCCTCTTTGTGAATGCCCTGATGGTCGTGTTACAAAAATGGGATCCCTGGTCGCTAATGAGAATTTTTGGGACTTCAAATCTGTTAAACACCCGGTCATTCAAAAATTCAGCTACCACATGAGCATCACTATTTGTTGTAGCCTTTGTCTCGACCCACTTAGATACGTAATCAACTGCCACCAATATATATTGATCTTTCCGGAACCACTGGATCCAACCGAATGCACAAATGCCTCTCGAATATTTCACATATCAACACTTAATCATTTCCCCCACCCAAATCTCACCAGGGGAACTACTCACACATATTGAAATGCATAATGAAGAAAGTAAATAAACACATGAATAACATAAAACACGAAATACTTGAATTTAGAAAAATACCTAAGGCAAACTGTCTTGGATTTGTTCACGATAGGAATTGAAATGAAACCTAGTAAATTGTTTTGTGCTGAAATGTAAAACGAAATGGAAAGTAAATTGAATCTAGAGTTGAATGCTATTGAATACTAGGGGTAACCAATGTTTTGCCAGCCACACTTGCTGGACTTTTATAACTGAGCCTGTGGCCATCAACATCCTCCTCTGGTAGACCATATCGGTATGATTGATTGCTTCCATATTTGGTTTGATCTTGATTGATTCTTGACTGATCAGATTGATAGTTGGCAATCACCGGTTGATTGATTGGGATGATTGACTAACTTCCAGATCTTTCTTCGTACAGGAACTCGACAGAATATCATGCAAATCCCTTCCACACGTCTTTTCTTATTTGGCTTCGGCGGCTGGCTGCTGATATCAGTAGTGGTCTGCATGTCTTGGTTAGCCTCACACCAGTGTACTGTCCTTCTTCTGGGGGAATCAGATTCATGCAATGGGATAGAATTGCTCCAATATTGCCCATTCTGACCGTCTTGTCTCCATTTGCCTAGGACTGACCTTCCTTCCCTTGAACAACTGCTTTCTTCCCTATACAGATACTACGACACAAAAAGATAGGAAAAATAGGACCAAATAGCCCAAAAGTCAAAGACGCATCACCCCCCCGTCGAGCCACCGTATCCCCGCCGACGCCCTCTCTCGGGAGGTGTCGTGCGGGCTAATGAACCTCAGCGCAGAATGCGCCTAGGAAAACTAAAACGAAGCTTCCGTTCCCTGCTCCCCCTCCGCTGAGCGTGCGGGGGATCGGCCGTCTATCAAAATGTTATAACGACTCTCGGAAACGAATATCTCAGTTCTCGCATCGATGAAGAACGTAGCGAAATGTGATACTTGGTGTGAATTGCAGATTCCCGTGAACTATCGAGTCTTTGAATGCAAGTTGCGCTCGAAGCCACTAGGCCGAGGGTACATCTGCCTGGGCATCACGCATCGCGTCGCCCCCCTCCCCGTGCACAGCACGGTCGGGGTGGTGTGGATATTGGTCCTTCGTTCATCCCGATGTGCGACTGACCCAAATGTGATCCCTCGGCGACTCATGTCGCGACAAATGGTGGTTGAACTTATCAATCTCACGTAGTCGTGCTCCTATATCGTCCGAATGGGCATCAACGAACGATCCAACGGTGTCAGTGCCTTACAGCCCTACACCTTCGACCGCGACCCCAGGTCAGGTGGGATTACTTGCTGTCACACCCCAAAATTCGGTGTGTAGGAACGACCAAACTCCATTAGAATGTGAAGGTGAAACCATCAACTAAACATACCATTATTGTCACAACTCAACCCGAGATGTAACCAAACACTAACTCAATTGATTTAAGAATGTGAAACCAACAAACAAAACTTATCTTAACAATGAATTTATGCTCAGGGATAGGGGAATAAGGTTTGAAAGCGGTAACGAATATGAACATGCTTCCAAATCAACACTCATCAAGAAATGAGCATAAATAATTCACAACGGTTTCACAAAATAATAGGAAGTATCTAGATTCCAAGTTATGCAGACATGAAAGTTAAAGGGGAATTAAGAAGTTGTTTTGATCAAACGGCTCATTGTTTCATAATCATATCAGAGTTATCAAAAAGACATAATCAAAAGATTATCAAATAGATTATCATGCAGCAGAGACATCATTTACTCTTAACAACTACATGTATGAAGACATGTAATTGCCGACTCAAACCTTCAACAGATAACACACCACCAAGAATCACCCTCGCCATCTTCATCTAAAGCTAACTTGCACGTTTAGAAATATATGCAGGGCTGAGTACTTCGTACTCAGTGAACACATTGCCAAAAACATTCTCAAAAGCTTGCTCTTAGAGCTATATAATTGAAACTTGCCTCTCTTGCTGCATCACAAAGGTTAGATATATAAATAACTGCTTTAAAAGAATTTTCCCACTTGTGACAGCCATAAAAACATTTTTGTTTTGTAAATCATCTGCACAGACTAAGCTTATATCTTAGGTATGAATCAATCTACAACCGAAGCAAGGCTCACAGTCACCTTAACTAATGCATGCATTGTCCCGTATCTTACAGGACCTTTATCCCGTGTGTCCACAGGACCTTTAATAATCTTTAACACGTAGATGATTGCATACCAAAATATTTAGAACATTTAGGCAAGTCAATCAATTAGAAAAGCGCACGTAATATGTAAATAGTACACGCATTCATCATTTTGTTTTAGTTCAGAAAGCCCACCTGACTTCCGAAGATTCTAGCTAGGCAGATTACTCTTTCGCGTCCTTGCTACTTTTCCGTCCCACTTGGTCCTTCACAGTTTAACATCGAATAAGGACAAAACTCTCGACGTGTAAGACGTAAAGTAGATTTTGGTTTCGGCTGAAGGACTTCTACTTGACTCGGGTCTTATATTTTAACTTTTCTAAGTCAATATCATTTCTTGACTTTCTCTCTCTCGGGTATTTAACTTTACTCGGTTACTAGACAAACTTCGTCTCTTATTCTCGTTTCTAGAAATAATATTACTTTAGTATTTCTCGCTAGTGAGAAAGTACCATCTATCTCGACTATGTTACTTAAATTCTCACTCAAATTCTTGATTTAATTATCGTCATCTCTAATCAATCACGTCACAAACAAACATTCATAATAAACGAACAAGTCATTTCACAATAAACGAAACATAAATATTTCACTCAACATATAAGTTCAATCAAGCATAATATCTCAAACATGATTTATATTTCTAATTCAATTAACAGCTACGTTGTGTAACACCCTATTTAAAATTAACTATAGTGTTACAATAAAGCTATTTTTAGGAAATAATGCAGCGGAACTTGTAAAATTATATATAAAAAAAACTCAGTTCAAAATACCTAATTCATTAACTGAAAGACAAACGACAACATGATTACTCTTAAACTTTATTTGTTCATAACAAATACCCTATTAACTAAACAATTAGAAATCTTACCAATTATTAAGTACTAAACAAGAAATTTGACTTAGCATTTAACAAACATAGAATCAATTAAAAAGAAATTAACACGTAAATGCTAATATAACAATAGTAATAATTATACTAGTGCGATACTAGAAATAATATTATCTGAGCTCACTAATACCGTAACATATACAATTCTATATTAATAATAATAATTTAACAACTAGCAAGTTTAAACCTTTAACAAACAGGAGCTTAACTTTTGTAAGTTTTGATTTGGTAATTACGTACTTAATATCTACATTATTTCACATTAATAATCCACACACATGCAAAATATAACTTATTAATTAACTCAATTACTCCACATAGACAATTATATGTAACTTTCTTAATATAATTAACTCGAACTGGTTAATAATATTACGAATGTAATAAGGTAGTAGGATAAAAAATTCAACTACTATTAATTTAAGAGAAATCATGTGTTTCCTATTTTAACACTAAAATATTCGGTGAGATAAGAAATAAAAATTGTTATTCGCAACTCACGTGCAAACTGAATAAATGAATTCCAAATAAGGCTAATAAGTTATAAGTCTGAATGAATATGAATTCTATAACTTATGAGATAAATTATTAAACTCTCGAAACTTCGCTCTAATCATTCTTGGCCTCCACGACCACCGTAACTCCAAAATCTAAAAAGGAAAAGAAATTAGAAAGGGGTGAATATATCAAAATACACTCAGTGAGGAAACATGCAATTATCCATACATATTTGAACATGTAAATATAACATATCATCATAAACATATGAAACATGGCGCATGAGATATGAATCTCAACTTGAACATATAGGGTTGTATCCTTTTTTACGTGAACATATACGTGTAGGGCTGTATCCCTTTAACGTAATCATATAGGGTTGTATCCCTTTAACTTGAACGTGTAGGGCTGTATCCCTTTAACGTTAACATATAGGGCTGTATCCCTTTAACTTGAAAGCATAGGGCTGTATCCCTTTAACTTGAAAGCATAGGGTTGTATCCCTTTAGCTTAAACATGAGCACACGTTAATCAAACATGAAATATAAACGCGTAAAAACATACATAGATAATTAATCAACGTGCATAAATTCCCTCACCTTAAACTTAACTTGAGAAAACCTCGATGAATCATAACTTCGTATCTTGTTTCTAAACTCTTGTAATTGCTCGACTAAATTTTATGAGATGCTCTCAATAGTTAAAACTACATCTCTATTTATACATGCAAAAACCGTGTAATTGGATAACTAATTAGAGCTAATCAAATTTATCACCACAATTAAACTAGACGAAAAGTTAATTAGTAGATTAGAGGAGTGATTTTTCTTTCTTGAATTTGAAATAATTTAATATTTCATAATTATAATCATGTGTTATCTAGGAATAAAATAATAATGTATTATTCTTAGAATCTTACAATTGATAGCCATAAAATTACTTCGTTAAAGAGGAATTCTAAAGTTTTAAATAATACATAATTTCTTTTATTATCTATCTCTTGGACCAAAATAAATAATAGAAATAATTTAGTAATAAGACCACATCAAGAAAATTTGTTTGTATTAGAATTCTAAGTGCTTTAAAATTCTTTAATATTCTTTCTTTTCTTCTTCTTCTTCGAAATGTACAATAAAAAAAATTATTAAAGCTTCTTGTGAAACTAATTTGATTGAAAGATAAATATTATAGCTAATTATTAAGAAAGATTAAAAGAAAGTGACAAGGTTTAAATATGTAAATAATTTTGAAGGGTTCTAATTGTATTAAACTCGGGAACGAAAGTTCACTCTTAACTTTTAAGTCAATTAGAACTATATTTCTAGCTAAACATTCGACTACAAAATCAACTTATTTAACAATTTCTTCTAACTAGAAATTTCTATTATTTATTTATTTTTAATTTTGATTTTGGCTTGATGGTAGAAAGCCTAGAATATTGCATTATGCCCCAAAAAGTGAATGCGGTCCAACTTACATAAAATTGAACTCTAATTATGCTTACGAAAAGTCGGGATGTTACACGTTGACACTGCTCGACTTTATTTTTGGAAGATATTATCTTAAAATTGAACTTTAATATTTATTTACTATTTCCCGATTTAAAATACAACGCTATTTTCAAAATACGTTGTCTTTTCTCAATTACGTACACTTACTCGTATATATACCCTTATCTTAATAATTATCCTTCAATAATTAACATTATCATTAATTAAATTATTTTGTAATTAATTTTATTAATCTTCAAATCTTCATGTTCTTCACCAAGAACACCAAGAACACACACTCATAAACTCATAATTTCACCAACAACACCTAGAACACACACTAGGCTTTCAAACTTATTTTCTTCGATTTTTGCACATTTTAGTGCCTAAAATTCCATTTTCTTCATCTCTTAAATTCTTATTAAACATCTAACACTCTAATTTAACATAAACACATTCATATCATCCATAACATCACAATCATCAAAAATTATGTTTTTCCATAAACTCATATATATCGATTTCTTCAAGAAATTCAACAAAATAATTAAATCATTCATTAAATCATAATTTCATACTCATATCATGGTTATAAAATCTCAAATCATCAAAATTAAATAAAATAAAAATTTTAAATTTTCTACCGTAATTTCGGTTTCAACATAAAAAAATAGGGTAAATTGTTTTTCTCATTTTCTCATGCACACATATTGTAATGCCCCGTAAATTCCTTACGATCTTAAAATTTTAAAGTTAATTAAATAAATGGCTTTGCACGCCTAAGTTTACGATTTTGAATTCTAAGACTAACGGTCGAATCCGTTTCTCAAAATAAATTACGGAAGTCAGCTAGACGACTACTGTATTTAGGGTTATCGCGTACGAAAAGTTTTTAGTTCGTGAACTCAGAACGGAAAACCGTCTGATTTTTACATTCACGAAATCGCGATACGAACTCGCCCAAGAAAGTTCGTTTTTTGATTTTCCGGATGAAACTCGGACTGTGTCGTCCCGAGTTTTTGTCAAAATAAATTTTATAAATTTATTTTCCGATTAAGCTTCATACGTTAAAATTTGCGGTCGCGACGATTTTGTGCCGAGCGACGTTTTTCGTCGAACGTTTTTTGTCAAACGTTTTCCGTAACGTCGGATCGCTCTGGAAAAGCGCGTATTTCCCTCTCCCTCTCCCTCTATGACCGACATCACCCTACTCTAATAAGAGGATATTTATGTTTTATATTGTTATTATGAGGACACCTTAGCTAGTTACTATTGCTACTTTACACCTCATGTATCTTATAACCTAAGTTATCATTTAAATCATCCCATCTCCCTCCACACTCACAAATCTCGGCTGCACCACCTCTCTATTCTCCCATCTTCATCTCTTACACTCCGTTGAAGAAACCTTCAAGAACATCAAGAAGAAATACACAAGTCTTGATCCATCCATCCAAACTTCATTCTTTCTTCATTAATTAGCAAGGTATTCACCTCCTCTTAACTTCTATCCATCCATCATCTTCTTCTTTTCATTTTCTTCTTTTGATCGAAAATTAAAGTATTGGATTAGATGAATTGATCTTAAATTAATGAAATTGGATGTGTTAGATAGGTTAATTAGGGTTTAGAATTGAACAAAAATCAAGAACCCTAATCCCCTATTATTACCGAAATTTTAGGTTAATTAGTAGGATTTTGGATTTCTTCAATTAATGATAAATTCATGCTTAAGAGATGCTTAATTAGTGATTAGAACAAAGAGGAATCGAAAGCCCCATGTTTTGTGAAAATTCGATTAGGGTTTGAGTTGAATTTGGGGATTTATGCATGTTAATGTGGAATTGGTTTGCAATTGATTTGTCAATATAATAGGATGGCTAGTGGATAAATGATGTTAATTGGAGAAGAAAATCACCCTCTTAAGATATATATATATATACCGAAAATTATTGAGCAATTAGGGGTTTTCATGTGTTGATTTTTATTGATGAATTGATGATGGAATTATGTTGCAAATGATGTTAATTGATTATGAGAATTTAATTAGATTTTTCTAAAAATATTTTATGAAATGTAAGAGACGAAGAACACGTTATAAGTTGAAATATAGTGATGGTATGAAATGATTGCATGCATAGAAGTGATTCTCGGTAGATGTGGATTGATGTCGTAAAATTTGAACGGAATCCGACAACTTTGAAAAACGCGTAAGAGACGAACAACTAGTCGTAACTAATAACCGAGAAGTCGAATGATAATTCTAATTTGATATTATGGTTTATGACGAGCTTGAGAACAACTTTGTAGGTGATGTCATAAGCTTTCGAGCTAATATTATATGAGCTATAGTTATAGTCGAGAACTAGAACGCGAATTGCATAACTTGTTGGTTTAGTAATTGTTAGTTAAAAGCCGACGTTTAGAACGTCGTGCTATTGGACGAGTTTTGAGAAGGAGTTCGTCACGTACGGGAGTATGTGATGACTGTCTTGAGGGTCCAGTTTCTAAAGAAATCGAATACGAGAGCTTAGAACGAACCTAAGACGTTATACGTCGAATTTATCGAGCAACTAGGGTTTTCGCGGCAGTTTTGCGACCCTCGCCGGAAACTGTAATAACGTTTAGCTCATTTATCGGATTTGCGATCCGTAAATTGGAGCGTAAACTAGACATCCCAAACTTTCCAGTGGTGCAGAGCTCATCCCCTTTTTCCAAATCCTCTGTTCTGGGCAGCCTCCAGAGTCACTGTTTTGCGCAGTAAAATTTCAGTTTCCATTCTTCTAAGTTGTTTAGTTCACAACTTAGTTTCTTTCGATCGTTTAAGCCATATTTGCTAACGAATATCTTCCTAATGACCCTAGAGTCAAGTATGGAGCCTTGAGTGATAAAACCAGTCGAGATCTCATCTCTTATCCGTTCAAATAAAGAAGTAGTAAGCGAGAAATTTCATAAGTATTTTAATGAACTAAAACGTAATTCTCCTAAGTTGTTTCTTTCCAACTTAGTCCCTTATGATCTTTTAAGTCATATTAAGTTACCGACTACCTTCTCTACTAACCTAAGAGTCGAGTATGAGACCTTCCGAGTTCTAAACGGGATTTGAACGAGTCTCGTTCCCGTTTAAGTAAAATGAATCTAGTAAGCGTGCAAATGCCTAAAGAATGAAACGACTAAAACTTATTTCGATTCTTTGATCGATTATCTTTTACGACCCATTTTTAAGTATTATTGTTTTACGATGAAGGAGAAAGCCAACTGTAAAGAAAGGACGAAATATCCGAAGTTGGAAGCTTTTGCTTTTAGTTCTGTATATCGAGGTGGGCTTTTATATACAAAATAAAACGAGCAATGCTCGGAAAATCTTTCTTTATCGCTTTGATATATGTGTTTTCAAAGTGATATTATGTCATTAACTGTTTTATGTTTTATGTGAGTTCTCTTGTACCTATCTGAGTCAACATTCGTGTTTTCCAGATTTAGAGTTAATCTAACTAGGTTAACTAACGATCGGCTCTGAGTTAGCTGCTAAGTGCTTTCCAGAGTTAGTGCACTTTGTAACCTGTGGTGTATGTGATATCCTGTTGAGGGATGCCAGCCACGGTGAATGAGAATTGGTCAAGATTGAACATAGCATACCAGAAAATACTCGGCCGAGTAAATTGTGAAAATCAGTCAAAAAATGTTTAGTAGACACGGGTCCCTTTTCAATAAAACCCCGATGTGCTACAATTATGAAATGCCATGTTTATCTATACTTATGATTATGACTTCGGCATCGTGCCCACTAAGTACGTTTGTACTTAGCCCTGCATTGTTTTCTAAATGTGCAGGTTGAAGCGACGGTGAGCGGCGACGGTTGATGTTGAGTTGAAAGATAGGTTGCTTTAGTTAGAACTCTTCCGCTGCAGAACTCTAAATCTTTTGAGATGTATCTTTTGAACAATACACTGTAGTTTAAGTCTGTAAATATGAACTTAGTTTCTACTGTGTACTTTTGTCGAGTAATCCTTAGCGATTAACTCTTTCTTATTATATTCAAGTCTTGTTCATGGTTTATCGATGCCTTTTATGTATGTTTAGTCAGTTAGTCCCCTTCTTCCCCGCTTCTTTAATCCAACCCCAGCCGCACCCCGGCTTCTGCCGTCCCTCGGGATTTGGGGCCGTGACACATATCATTCCAATCATCATCATAAAGCACATATAAATAAGAAATCATCAAGAACTCATGAAAATTATTTTTCTTTCTCTTTTGTCTTCATTTTCGGTCCTCTCCATTTTTATAAGGTTATTATTTTTCTTTTCTCTCTTAATTTCTAGATTAATCCCTAAGGTGTGATACCCCGAGTTCTTATATCTTTAAAGAGCGTCTAATTAATCGAGTAAGTTAAAAGATGAGAATTTAGGAGTAAAAGTTTTCTTTTCTAATCGAAGAGAATTGAATAAAACGTTTAATTTGTATTGTGAATCTTGTGTGAAGTTATCTGTTCTATTTATCTGAGATGATGATGATGTGATATGCTTGTTGAGTTTTTTATATGAAAATGAGTATGAAATTAAATTCCGGAAAAATCCCGAGAAGTTTGTTGATTGAGATAACATAACGTTAATCGCCGAGAAATATATTTACGCCGACGAGACTAGAATAGAATTGAATTAGAACCTTCGAACCTAGATTTTCTTTTAAGATCACTGAGATAGGGTAAGAACTTATCCGAGAATTGAGAAGAGAAATGAGGCATTAGTCTTGAAAAGGATTAATAAACGGATTAATAAGCCGATTAAATTCTTTTAAGAATTAAAGGACTAAAATGATCGAAGCCTTCAATCTTTTAATTTGAGACGTGAAATAGGATTGGGATGAGTTAGTGTCAAAAGTGAAACGAGAAGAGGTTAGACCCGTTAAGAAAACAAAACGGAATTAATACGAATCGTTTTATCTGGAAAACCTTTACGACCGGATAATTAATACCCGTAATGACACGACGACGACACGTGTCATCCACCTCTCTCCCTCTCAGGCCACCTCACACCTCCTCTCCCATCATCCCTCAATTTCCAAGACTAAAACATCATGATTATGTCTTATGCATGGTATTACCTAAAGTATGCATGCAAGTTAAGATCACATCACCTATCAAGTCTTGTCTTACTCCAACTTCCAACAAATGCACTTTATTCTCTATGTTGGATTTCAATTTCACTCATCTAAGACAAGTAGGGAGACTACACTCATTCACTCCATCTCTCTCTCCATTTCGATCTCTCTCTCTCAAACAAGAAAGAAAACAATCTCTCAAACTCTCCCAAGCTCTCTCTCTCTCGGCAATCTCCCTCTCTCCCTCATACCTTAATTTTTCTTCACATGCAACCATGGATTCAAGCTCTCCATCCATGAAAATGAAGTAGAAGTTATCAATCTCCATCCATTTCATCCATATTTTCAAAGAAAGGTAAGAATCTTCCAAGTTCTTGAAGTTGAATTCAAGAATTATCCAACACTTTTCTTTATTTTGATTCTTAAAACCTATGGATGATTAATTTCATGTTATTTCTTTTTCTTTGAGGATTCAAGAAGATTTCTTTCACTATTCAAGATTCAAGCTTTGAAGCTACCATTTCCATCCATTTCAATTCCAAGAGCCAAGAGAAGGATTCCCATTTAATTAAGTATGAAATTCATTTGATTAGTTGTAAATATGTACGTCTATAAGTCCTAAAAGAAAGATCTATGCATGCATGTTATTTAAATTATGTTTAGGCAAATTTAGGATATACATGTGCTAATCGAGTGAGAAGAATTCGTTAGGAGAATCGAACACTAGATATTAATCGGTGAATTAAGAGAAGAAAAAGAAACTAAAACCCTAAAAATTTAATAAGTGCCGAAAAAATTAGTAAAAATAGGAAAAATATGAATTCTTTCAGTTATTATTATTATGATGCTTGATTTGTTATTTTTATCATGATGAGAATGAGATTTTATACATGAGAAATTGAGAAATAAAATGCACAAAATATGCATGTGTGTGCCGTGAGTTTGAAGAAAAATAGAGGTTTTATTTTGTTGATTTTGTTGATGAATTAAGTGATGTGTTGATCAATGGAATGATTGTATGTTATGTTGGTATAATCATACATGTGTTTAAATTAAGAAAATAAGTTGGCATGTTGAAGTTTTGAAAGAAATTTAATTGTAAAAATAATAAAAAGATTGGATGTTCAAGTATGTATTAATGTTAATTTGAATATGGAATGAAGATAGAAGTTTTGATAAAAAGATTTAAAGTTGAAAAGCTTTTAATTAAATAAAAGATGAAAGATGTGTGAAAAGATATATTAATTAAATGTCTTTGTATAAAAATTTAAGGACTTGAAATTTTTACTAAAACTACAACAAAAAGATCTTTTATAATGTAACTAATAAAGTGAGCTAATTCATAAAAATGTTTATCAAAAGATAAAGAAATTATTAAGTAAGAAATAGCTTAAAAGTTTAAAACAGGTAAAGAAGAAATTATTAAAGAAATAAGCAAAAATAGAGAAAACCAAGTTTAAGAAGAATTAATCAATAAGAAATAAAAAGGAAGTTAAATCGAGTGAAGAAAAGATGCTAGACGAGTTAAGATAGATACTCGTATAAGTTAATCGTGAAAATGAGAATAAAATAAGATGTCAAGAATTAAATGAAAAGAAGATTAATTAAATAATTAATTGAGTACATTGTTTCCAACCAAGCGAATAAAAAGATAAACCGAGATAATAATTAAATGAACAATAATCGAGATAAGAAATGAGGATCGAATTAAAAATGAATAAGAAAATCATAATTTTATACGAGTTAATAATAATTAAAGAGAAATTTTGTTAATTGAATAAAAGTTATAAAATATCTTATAAGATAACGGATGTAAAGTAAAGCATTGTCTCTATAAGTAAGGAAGATAAAATAAACAGTTTGAGCCTTCATAAAATGAAATGCATAATCGAGTTAGATTTTAAGATCCAAATTGAATGAATGTTAATGTATCTTGAAGTATGCTTGATTTATATGATTTCATTATATGTTTAAATAAGTGTTTAAATGTATGATAGTGTTACAATGTGAAAGATGATTGAACTATTGTATGCAAGATGATTGGTTGTTAAGTTGAGAATAACTAAAGTCTTTGAAAGGAAGCTCAAGTAATAAAATGATAACAATGAAGTTATTAATTAGGACAAGAAAAGTGTACAATGTTGAATAGTAAAGTTAACTAATTCGAATAGAGTTAATAAAATAAAGACGAGAACGCGAGATCTTTTAGAAAAGCTAGAGCGAAGAGAGAGACGACTCAAATAGAAGTCCGTCAGTTAAAGTCCAACGCCTTTGTGTCCGTCTTTCATATATCTTATCTATCGATGTTGAACTATGAAGGATCGAGCCGGACGGATCGTTAAGCGAGGACAAATAGCCCTAGACCACCTAGCTAGTTCTTCGGAAGTCAGGTGGGCTTTTCTGAACCAAAACTATCGATGAAAATTAGTTATGCTATTGAGTATTATGATATGTTTTCAAATGTGATTGACTTGCCGTTTTTATTGAAGTTGGTATGTGTTATCAATTATTCATATGAAGATGTGATTATCCTGTGAAAGCAGGAACCCACGTGTGGTATATGTTGAGGTGACTGTGAGCCTTGCTTCGGTTAGGCCGGTCACTGTGTTTGAGAAGGAGGCCTACTTCTCGGCACAGTGAGATTATTTGTGATAGATGATACATGCTGTTATATTATGTTATTTGACTGCGCAGTCTGTTTTAAAGAAAATGTTTTCACATGCACAAGTAAAACCGTTTTTAAAACTGCTTATATACTTGTGATGTTTGGCAAGGCAAGTTCAATTAATATAGCTTTAAGAAGCATCTTTATTCAAATGTTTTGGCTTGTGTTCACTGAGTACGAAGTACTCAGCCCTGCGTGTGTTTCTAAACATGCAGGTTGACTGGATGGCGATGGCGTGGATATTTGGTGGTGTGGTTTGGTTTTGTTGGTTAAGTTTAGTTGAATTTCGGACTGGCATTTGTACGTCTTCATACGTGCAAGTGTTGGGTAATGATGCTAATTTCCGCTGCAATCCTTTTGAATTAATGTCTGATGATGCTAGTACTTTAATACTCGTGTTTTTTATTCCGAGCGTTGTGCTCGAAGACTTTGAATGCTTGTTGAATTCGTAACTCTTTAACTTGTAATCCCGAGCGATGGGCTCGTATCTTGAATTGTCATTGAACATGATCCCTTATCTTGATATATATATATATTCGTATGCTTTCTCTCTTTGTTGGAATTCCTTTCCCATCAGCATGAATTACTTGTTTGAATTCCTGTTAAAAGTGAAGTTAAGATGCTCGGTTATTAATTCATTATGCTTTTGAAAAACCAAATTCGATTGCCTTATATTCCATCTTTGTTTTCCCCGAGCATGTTCCCTTTATTTGAGTTAGTTGTTAGTTGTTTTGGTTTGTTGTTGTTCGTAAGTCGCACCTCAAGAGTCGGGGCGTGACAGGTTAGTATCAGAGCAAGGCTTTTATTTGTTCTAAAGTCTGTTATTCTTTGATGAGTCGAGTCTAAATTTAATTCCTAGACTTATTTGAGTCAGTAAACCACACCAAGTTATCCTCCATCTCATCCGGCAACCAGGTATGTCTCTTTCTAAAAGTTTTCTTGTCAAGTTAAAATGATGTTTGAGTTATTAAAATGTTGAGAATTTCTTTAAAGTTATTTTATTGAGCTATGATGTTTTGAGATGAATATGTCGAATTGATTAATAACTAGATTGCTTTAGAATGTCTTCCCCTTTGCGAGTGCGTGTGAAAAGATCGGAAAGAATAAGGCGTGTGTTCGATTGGTTACGTGATTTGGAATTGCCCAAAAATCCCTCTTTGGAACGCAGAAATGAGTATGTAGTAGAATTCGTAATATGTTCGATAATTTGTTAAGTGTGCTTATGCGTTTAAAATTCGTATAGGATGGACAACGTTGATTGGATGCAAGAGTATTTGCACGCGAGAATGGAAAATAACGAATCTTTAGCAGAATTCTTAGCACGATACCATACGATTTGGGGAAAAGTTCAATATATGGATGTAGGACCGTTAGAAAGCATGACGCACCTGATTCAAGCTCTACCACAAGAATGGAAGGACTGGGCAGCATCTCTTGTCCCTCGATTTCTAGGCTACCGTTACTTCGACCGAACTCTTTACGGCGACGTAAATGCTTTTATCTCCGCGATTTCAGCTCATTTTATGTCCTATGGTGCTCCTCCGCCCGAACCTTATGAAGATGATACTCCAAGCTTGTTGAATGACTTTGTTCGTAATCCTTCACCAATTCCTACGAGTGGAACTGTTTCTCTCCACATCAATTCGCCGCCACGAACTAATCTTCAACCTCAGAATCCTCTCACAGATTACCCAATTGTAAGTGGTGTGCTTTTAACTTAATTTTCTTGATTCCCTTATTTTCTGACTTATCAACATTGCAGCCGAATGGATGTGATGAAAACTCTTCTTCAAATGAGGATCAAATAGCTGCTTATATGAGTCATCCGCAAGCGACCCTTTTGAGTCATCCTAGAGCAGAATCCTCTAGCCAAACCCGCTCAAGTGATGACAAAGAGAATGGAAGCGAGCCAGTTGATGCAGCGACTGTAGGAACCGGATATCTTCAGACTCTACCTAACAATGTTTTTCCTACATCTTTTACACATATCTCTCCGTCAAGGCCAGAAGACGAACATGACTTCCAGATTGGCGTCTCTACCGATGCAGCTCTCCACCGTCACCAAGAAGAGAATCCTAATACCCAGCCATGGATCGAATCTGAGCTAGCTGCGATGAATTATACCCTGGAAGATTGCGAAGAAGCCTTGAGAGAAGCCGAGCGCGAGTGTTTCGCCATAGAGGATGATAATGTCGAGGAAGATGATGAGCGGTTTGAAGGACAAATGCGTGAAGAGGAAGAAGAGGAGGAGGAAGAAGACCCGGAAGAAGATGAGGAGATTATAGAGCACTACGGAGTGGATCCTGAAGCGGAACAGTATGATGATAACGGACCAAGTGAAGATGACTCCTGTGTGTAGAAGTGTTCCAAGAAAGTTGGCGATTTCAATCGTTATTCGAGTGTGTTTGTCACACCCCGACTCTCGGGGTGCGACTTACGAACAACAACAAACCTAAACAACTAAGAACTAACTCAAATAAAGGGAACATGCTCGGGGAAAAACAAAGGCGGAATATAAGGCAATCGAATTTGGTTTTCAAAAGCATAAAGAATAATAACCGAGCATCTCAACTTCACTTTGGAACGGGAATTCAAACAAGAAAATCATGCTGATGGGAATGGAATTCCAACAAAAAGAGGAATCATACGAATATATATACATCAAGATAAGGAAACATCTTCAACAACAAGTCAAGTTACGAGCCCATCGCTCGGGATTACAAGATAAAGGGGTTACGAATTCAACAAGCATTCAAAGTCTTCGAGCACAACGCTCGGAATCAAGAACATGAGAATAAAAGTGTTAACTTTAACAGACATTAGCTCAAAAAGATAGCAGCGGAAATTAGCATCAACTCCCAACACTTGCACGTATGAAGACGTACAAATGCCAGTCTGAAATTCAACGAAACTTAACCAACAAAACCAAACCACACCACCAAGTATCCATGCCATTGTCATCCAGTCAACCTGCATGTTTAGAAACACACGCAGGGCTGAGTACTTTGTACTCAGTGAACACAAGCCAAAACATTTGAATAAAGATGCTTCTTAAAGTTATATCAATTGAACTTGCCTTGCCAAACATCACAAGTATATAAGCAGTTTTGAAAACGGTTTTACTTGTGCATGCCAAAACATTTTTATTTAAAACAGACTTCGCAGTCAAATAACATAATATAATAGCATGTATCATCTATCACAAATAACTTCATGTGCCGAGAAGTAGGCCTCCTTCTCAAGCACTGTGACCGGCCTAACCGAAGCAAGGCTCACAGTCACCTCAACATATACCACACGTGGGTTCCTGCTTTCACAGGATAATCACATCTTCATATAAATAGATGATAACACATACTAATTTCAATAAAATGGCAAGTCAATCACATTTGAAAAACATATCATAATATTCAATAGCATAACTAATTTTCATCGATAGATTTTGGTTCAGAAAAGCCCACCTGACTTCCGAAGAACTAGCTAGGTGGTCTAGGGCTATTTGTCCTTGCTTAACGATCCGTCCGGCTCGATCCTTCATAGGTCGACATCAATAGGTAAGATATATGAAAGACGGACACAAAGGCGTTGGACTTAAACTGACGGACTTCTATTTGAGTCGTCGCTCTCTTCATTCTAACTTTTCTAAAGATCTCACGTTCTCGTCTTTATTTCATTAACTCTATTCGAAAAGGTTAACTCTACTATTTAACATCGTATACTATTCTCGTTCTAGTTAATAACTTCATTGTTATCATTCTATTACTCGAGCTTTCTTTCAAAGACTTTAGTTCATTCTTAAATTAACAATCAATTATTTAGCATACAAATTCAATCATCTTTTACATTATAAAACTATCATGCATTCAAATACTAATCCAAACATATAATAAATTCAAATAAATCAAACACTTCAAGACACATTAACATGCATTCAATTTAGATCTTAAAATCTAACTCGATTATGCATTTCCTTTTATAGAGGCTTAAACTATTAATTCTATCTTTCTTATTTATATAGACAACGCTTCGTTCTACATCCGCTATCTTATAAGGTATTTTATAACTCTTATTTATTTAACAAAAATTCTCTTAGCTTTTAATAAACTCTTATGAAATTATAAATTCTTGTTCAACTCTAACTTGATTCTCATTTCTTAACTCGAATATTATTCTTTTAATTATTATCTCGGTTTATCTTTTCTTATCTTGATTGAAAATAACGTACTCAATTAATTATTTAATTAATCTTCTTTCAATCTTATTATTCGACATCTTATTTTATTCTCATTTTCTCGGTCAACTTATACGAGTATCTATCTTAACTCGTCTAGCATCTTTTCTTTATTCAATTTATTTTCCTTGTTATTTCTTAATGATTAATTCTGATTAAACTCGGTTTTCTCTATTTTGTTTATTTCTTTAATAATTTCTTCTTTATTTGTTTTAAACCTTTAAGCTATTTCTTACTTAATGATTTCTTTATCTTTTGATAAACATTTTTATGAATTTCTTCACTTTATTATAAAAGATCTTTTTATTGTATTTTTAGTAAAAATTTCAAGTCTTTAAATTTTAATACCAAGTATTTAATTAAGAAATCTTTTTCATACATCTTTTATTTAATTAAAAGCTTTTCAATTTTTTTAAGTCTTTTATCAAAACATCTATTTTTATTCCATATTCAACTATCATTCACTAATACATACATAAACATCCAATCCTTTTTATTATTTTACACTTAATTCTACAATTAATTTCTTTCAAAAATTTCAACATGCAATCCTATTTTCTTCATTTAGCACATGTATGATAATATCAACACAACATACAATCATCTCATTGATCAAAACATCACTCAATTCATCAACAAAATCAACAAAATAATTTCTCCATTTTTGCTTAAAACTCACGACATTTATGCCTATTTTTATGCAATTCGTTTCTCAATTTTTCATGCATATAATCTCATTACTAATATGATAAAAATAACAATTCAAGCATCAAAATAACAATAACTCAAAGATTCACATTTTTCCTATTTTTACTATATTTTTCGGCATTTATCATTTTTTTAGGGTTTTAGTTTCTTTTTCTTCTCTTAATTCATCGATTAACATCTAGTGCTCGATTTTCCTAACGAATTCTTCTCACTCGATTAGCACATGCATATCCTAAGTTTGCCTAAACATAAATTAAATAACATGCATGCATAGATCTTTCCTTTAGGACTTATAGACATACATTTTTACAACTAATCAAATGAAATCATACTTAAATAAATGGAAATTCTTCTCTTGGCTCTTGGGATTGAAATGGATGGAAATGGTAGCTTTAAAGCTTGGATCTTGAAAGAAAGAAGAATGTCTTCTTGAATCCTCAAAGAAAAAGAAAGAATATAGGATTAATCATCCATAGGTTTAGGAATCAAAATGAAGAAAAATGTTGGAAATTCTTGAATTCAACTTCAAGAACTTGGAAATTTGTACCTTTCTTTGAAAATATGGATGGAATTGATGGAGGATTAATGGCTTCTACTTCATTTCCATGGAGGATAAGCTTGAATCTATAGTTTCATGTGAAGAAAAATCAATGGAGGTGTGAGAGAGAGGGAATGCCGAGAGGGAGAGAGAGTTGGAGAGGTTTGGAGAGTTTTTCTTTTGTTTTGTGAGAGAGAGATAGATCGAATGAGAGAGAGATGGAAATGAATGAATAAATTGCTGGTTTCCTCTCTTGTCTTAGGTGAAAAGGATTCAAAATTCAACAAAGTGAAAAGGAATTAACTTGTTGGAAATTGTAAAAACAAGACTTGATGTTTGATTTGAAGTTAACTTGTTTACATAATTCAAGCAAGCTATATACAAGACACCACTATGTCTTGTTGGTCTTGAAAATTGAGGGTTGATGGGAGAGGGTTGTGAGGTGGAGAGAGAGGGAGAGAGGTGGTTGACACGTGTCGTCGTCGTGTCGTTACGGGTATTAATTATCCGGTCGTAAAGGTTTTCCGGGTAAAATGATTTGTATTAATTCCGTTTTGTTCTATTAACGGGTCTAACCTCTTCTCGTTTCACTTTTGACACTAACTCATCCCAATCCTATGTCACGTCTCAAATTAAAAGATTAAAAGCTTTGATCATTTTAGTCCTTTAATTCTTAAAAGAATTTAATCGGCTTATTAATTCGTTTATTAATCCTTTTCAAGACTAATGCCTCATTTCTCTTCTCAATTCTCGGATAAGTTCTTATCCTATCTCAGTGATCTTAAAAGAAATTCTAAGTTCGAAGGTTCTAATTTAATTCTATTCTAGGTTCATCAGCGTAAACATATTTCTCGGCGATTAACGCTATGTTATGTTAATTAAACAAACTTCTCGGGATTCTTCCGGAATTTAATCTCATACTCATTTTTATATAAACGACTCAACAAACATATCACATCATCATCATCTCAGATAAATAGAACAGATAAACTCACACAAGATTCACAAGGCAATTTAAACGTTTTATTCAAAACTCATCGATTAGAAAAGAAAAATTTTACTCCTAAATTCTCATCTTTGAACTACTCGGTTAATTAGACGCTCTCTAAAGGGATAAAAACTCGGGGTATCACATCCTCACCCTCTTAAAAAAAAATTTTGTCCTGAAATTTACTGACCTTAAGAAAATAACTCGGGATATTTTACTTTCATCTTTTCTTCGAGCTCCCAAGTGGCTTATTCAAGATCGTGATGACACCACTTGACTTTTACTAAGGGAATCGATTTCATTCTAAGCTGCTGGACTTTATAATCTAAAATCTTTTCGGGTTTCTCTTCGTAGCTTAGATCGGGTTTCATCTCGATATCTTCTTGACGTATTACATACTTCGGGTCAAAGACATATTTTCTTAACTACGATACGTGAAACACATTATGCAAACTTCCGAAACTAGGCGGTAACGCTAAACAATACGATACGGATCCAATCTTCTCAAGGATCCCGTACGGTCCTATAAAACGAGGTCTAAGCTTTCCTTTAACTCCAAAACGATAAACTCCTTTCGAGGGGGATACTTTCAAAAACACTTTATCTCCTTCTTTAAATTCTAACTTAGATCTTCGATTATCGGCATACGACTTCTGTCGACTCTGAGCTTCCTTAATCTTCTCACGGATCTGACGTACAGATTCTATCATTTCCTCAATCGCTTCTTGCCCTAACACTTTCCTTTCACCTACTTCATTCCAATACAACGGCGATCTACACTTCTTTCCATAAAGAGCTTCATACGGGGCCATTCCTATCGTATTCTGATAGCTATTGTTGTATGCGAACTCAACAAGAGGTAAAACTTTTTCCCACTCGACTCCTTTATCTAACAAGATGGCTCTCAACATATCTTCGAGAATTTGGATCGTTCGCTCTGACTGACCATCGGTTTGAGGGTGGTAAGCAGTACTGAACTGCAATTGGGTTCCTAACTCTTTATGGAAATTTTCCCAAAAACGGGCGGTGAACTTCGAATCTCTATCAGAGGTAATCGTCTTCGGAATTCCGTGCAATTTCACAATTTCTTTGATGTAGATCTCGGCTAACTTGGCTGATCCATAGGTATGTGGAATAGGTATGAAATGAGCAGACTTCGTCAACCTATCCACTATTACCCATACTACTGTATTTCCTCTTCTTGATCTTGGCAATCCTATCACAAAATCCATTGTGATTCCATCCCACTTCCACTCGGGGACGGGTAACAGTTGTAGAGGTCCATACGGTCTTTGATGTAAGGACTTCACTTGCTGGCAAGCTAAACATCTTTCAACGAATAATGCTACATCCGTCTTCATTCCATTCCACCAAAACTGGTTCTTTAGATCTTGGTACATCTTCGTGCTGCCGGGATGAGCTGTATACGGGGTTTCATGAGCTTCACTCATTATTTCGTTCTTCAACTTGTCATCGTTACGCACACAAATTCTTCCTTGATATAACAACGCATTATCGCTTGATTCTGCAAAATCTTTAAATTCTCCACTTCTCACCTTCCTTCGTAGCTTTTCTAACTCTTCGTCTCTTCTTTGGCCTTCTACGATACGGGTTCTTAAGTCAGGTATCACTACTAAGGTAGCAATTACTTGATCTACTGTCGCTGGAGGTTCGATTACTTCAATCTTCATCTTCGCAAACTCTTCAATCAACTCGACTTCATCGGTTAAAAGAAATCCTAACTCGATTCCGTCTGACTTTTCCTTCCTTCTCTTTCTACTTAACGCGTCGGCTACTACGTTCGCTTTACCGGGATGGTAAGATATCTTGCAATCGTAGTCTTTTACTAACTCAAGCCATCTCCTTTGTCTCATGTTTAATTCCTTCTGCTCGAAGAAGTACTTCAGGCTTTTGTGATCTGAGAATATTTCACATTTCGCTCCATAAAGGTAATGTCGCCATATCTTCAAAGCATGAACGACGGCTGCTAATTCCAGGTCGTGAGTTGGATACTTCTCTTCGTGAGGTTTGAGTTGCCTGGACGCATATGCAATCACTTTCCCATTTTGCATTAGCACGCATCCTAGTCCTTAAGCAGATGCATCGGTATAAACAACATAATCTTTATCTGGCTCGGGTAGGGCTAGAACTGGGGCTGTCGTTAATCTCATCTTGAGTTCTTGAAAACTTTTCTCACACTCTTCACTCCATGTGAACTTCGTTTCTTTCTTCAACAGGCTCATCATCGGCTTCGCGATCTTAGAAAATCCTTCAATGAATCTCCGGTAGTATCCTGCTAAACCAAGAAAACTACGGATTTCATGTACTGACGTCGGGGACTTCCAATCCTGCACAGCTTTCACCTTCTCCATATCTACTTGGATGCCTTCGGACGAAACTACATGTCCTAAGAAATTTACTGCCTTTAACCAAAATTCGCACTTACTGAATTTGGCATACAACTTTTCTGTTCTAAGCGTTTCTAACACGATTCTTAAATGCTCTTCATGCTCAGCTTCACTCCTTGAATACACCAAAATATCGTCTATAAAGACAATCACGAACTTGTCCAAATATTCGTGAAAAACTCTATTCATCATATCCATGAACACTGCCGGGGCATTTGTTAATCCAAATGGCATTACTATGAATTTGTAATGTCCATATCTCGTTCAAAAAGCAGTCTTCGGAATATCTTCTTGCTTGATCTTCAGTTGGTGGTATCCAGACCTTAAGTCAATCTTGGAGAAAACACCGGCTCCTTTTAGCTGGTCAAACAAATCATCTATCCTTGGCAAAGGATATTTATTCTTCAACGTAATCTTGTTTAACTCTCGGTAGTCTATGCACATCCTTAAACTACCATCTTTCTTCTTTACGAACAAAATCGGAGCACCCCAAGGCGATACACTCGGTCGAATGTAGCCTAAGTCCAACAATTCTTGCAGTTGGATCTTAAATTCTTGAAGTTCCTTTGGGGCCATTCGATACGGTGCCTTGGATATCGGGGCTGATCCTGGTTCTAAGTCGATTGAAAACTCTAACTGACGGTCAGGGGGTAAACCTGCTAACGCTTTGGGAAACACATCCTTGAATTCTCTTACGCTTGGAACATCATCGATACTTAACTCGTGATCCTCGTCCTTATTCAGATAGACTAGGTACGCTTGGGTTCCTTTCTTCCGCATCAATCTCTGCGCTTTCATAGCTGAAATTATCGGCATGCTCTTTTTCACTCTCTTTTCCATTCCAAAATCTATGGTTGACTCTTCTCCAGGGGATTTAAACGATATCTGTCTCAAATCACATCGAATCGTCGCAAAATTCTCGGTTAGCCAATCCATTCCTAGGATTATATCGACGTCACGCATCTGGATCACATTCAGGGATTTTGCGACTAACTTACGGTTTCCGACTTCAAATTCTAGGTTGGAGCAAACATGCGAAACTAACGCAGACTTTCCTAAAGGGGTTGCGACACTGAGCATTTGATTCGATTTTTCTACTTCTAGTTCTAGGTTCTCTACGCAGATACTAGATATAAACGAATGCGAAGCTCCGGTATGAAACAAAACAATAACAGGTACGTTGTTAAGCTTTCCCATACCTGCCAGATTTCCTTTCTCCTTGCCAGATTTCCTTTCTCCTTCTCCTGCGGTTTCTGTTCAATCGCGTACGTTCTTTGAAAAAGCGGCGGTTCTTGCTGAGGAGGTTGCTGCCTTGGCTGCGGCATCTTACGTTGACGTGGAACGAACTTCTGAAGAGGGGCTGCCTCGATAGCTTTCATTTGCGATGGCTGGAACTGGTTTGGCCTTCCGCTTCTAAACCCTTGTTGCTTACTTGGGCACTGGTTCGAGAAATGACCAGGTTGGCCACAAGTGTAGCAAACGTTGCTTCCACTCTTACAAACGCCTTGATGCATCTTTCCACATTTCGCACAGGGAGGGAATCCTAAAGGTCCGATGGGTAGGTTGCCTCGATTCGTTTGCGGTGCCTTTCCCTTCTGTGGCTGCGGTTGACTCTTTCCTTGCCATTGCTTCTTGGTTGGTTGGGTTCCACTAATCAATTTTCCTTTCCTCTTTCCGTATTGGCCGTACTGGGGTTGTTGAGCAGACGCGGTCGTGATTAACTGGCTTTGGGGTTGGAGATTCGCTGGGGGTTGCGATCCTTTTTCCGGTTGCATTGCTAATTCCATATCTAAGGCTCGGTTTAAAGCTTCAGCATACGTCAAACCACTTTGGCTGGCGATAACTACTCGAATATCTTGCCTAAGTCCTGCTCTAAACAACTCGCACATTTTCTCGTCGGTGTCGACCATATCGGGCGCAAAACGAGCTAACTCACAAAACTCTCGGTCGTACTCGGCTACATATCTTTTTCCTTGCTTCAGATTGGTAAACTCGTTGGATTTCTGCTTACGATAACTTCTTGGCACAAACTTTTCGTACAACGCTTCCTTAAACTGATCCCATGACAACTCTTCGCGTTCTTCGGGAGAATACATCCTTTGCTTTGCTTCCCACCAATAATCGGCTATTCCTTTGAGCTGATACCTCATGCATTCC
Organism: Schizonepeta tenuifolia; assembly: GCA_029490685.1. Taxonomy (NCBI): domain Eukaryota; kingdom Viridiplantae; phylum Streptophyta; class Magnoliopsida; order Lamiales; family Lamiaceae; genus Schizonepeta; species Schizonepeta tenuifolia. The sequence goes on from CM055958.1 coordinate 30,784,182, forward strand.
AAACGCTCGCGATCGGAACAACGAAGGAAACGAAAAATTCGCTCTAAAGAACGAATCCAGTCTTCGGCATCAGCCGGACTGCCTTTACCGTCGAACGTCGGGGGATTTTGTCAGAGAAACAACTCTTCGACTCGTCTTTCGTTTTGAAGGGGCGGAGTAGGGTCACGCTGCCCTTCTGCATTATCTTCGGGAATCCTAACGTTTCTACGTCTTGGCGGCATTCTAAAGATTAAAACGAGGGAAAAAACTTTAACCACTCTAGGTTTTTAGCTTACAGGGAACCTTTCTCGATTCTGAACATATTTCTCTTTTGGGAGGAACACGATTCTAATCGATACTTAGATAATTAACAACAATTTAAAACTTTCTTAAGCAATTCATCACTTCAATTTCTCATATATACATATGCATCTCATTCAGTTTCTAATAATTGTCACATACTCATATCATCATATATTCATATCATCATATATTCATATCATCACATATTCATATCATCACATAGATTCTTGAAACAATCAGTCATAATCACAGAGCAAATATCATCACTTCATATTCAAATACTCAATTCGATTCAATAACTCAGAAAATTTCAACTTCAATTCAAAGATCTAAATATTTCAACTTTCAAACGCTTAACAGCGGCATTCTCTAGGACTTATAACACTTAGGGAATTTACTTTGGAAAACATTTCCCTTTTTCCTAGTCAAATTATGATAGTCTTCATCACAGGTTACAACACAACTAAAAGAAAAATAAAAGAGTTCAACTCTCAACACACTCGATTTAAAAACGATTGAATTCAACTACTTTTTTTCTTTTGGAACATTCCTACGCATAGGAGTCATCTTCACTTGGTCCGCTATCGTCATACTATTCCGCTTCGGAATCCACTCCGTAGGGCTCTACAATTTCTTCATCTTCTTCCGGGTCTTCTTCCTCCTCTTCTTCTTCCTCTTCACGCATTTGTCCTTCAAACAGCACGTCATCTTTCTCAACATTATCATCTTCTATGGCGAAACACTCACGTTCGGCTTCTCTCAAGGCTTCTTCACACTCTTCTAGGGTATAATTCATCGCAGCTAGCTCAGATTCGATCCATGGCTGGGTAGGAAAAACATTGTTAGGTAGAGGCTGAAGATATCCGGTTCCTACAGTCGCTGCATCAACGGTTTCACTTCCATTCGCTTTATCGTCGCTTGAGTGGGTTTGGCTAGAGGATTCTGCTCTAGGATGGCTTACAAAGGTTTCTTGTGGATGATTCATATAAGCAGCTATTTGGTTTTCATTTGAAGAAGAATTTTCATCACATCCATTCGGCTGCAATGTTGATAAGTTAGAAAAACAAGGGAATCAAGAAAATTAAGTTAAAAAGCACACCACTTACAAATGGGTAATCTGCAAGAGGATTCTGAGGTTGAAGATTAATTCGTGGCGGCGAATTGATGTGGAGAGAAACAGTTCCACTTGGAGGAATTTGTGAGGGATTACGAACAAAGTCATTCAACAAGCTTGGGGTATCATTTTCATAAGGTTCGGGCGGAGGAGCACCATAGGACATAAAACGAGCTCAAATCGCGGAGATAAAAGCATTTACGTCGCCGTAAAGGGTTCGGTCGAAATAACGGTAGCCTAGAAATTGAGAGACAAGAGATGCTGCCCAGTCCTTCCATTCTTGTGGTAGCGCTTGAATCAGGTGCGTCATGCCTTCTAACGGTCCTACGTCCATATATTGAACTTTTCCCCAAATCGTATGGTATCGTGCTAAGAATTCTGCTAAATATTCGTTATTTTCCATTCTCGCGTGCAAATACTCTTGCATCCAATCGACGTTGTCCATCCTATACGAATTTTAAACGCATAAGCACACTTAACAAACTACCGAGCATATTACGAATTCTACTACCTACTCATTTCTGCGTTCCAAAGAGGAATTTTTGGTCAATTCCAAATCATGTAACCAATCGCACACACGCCTTATTCTTTCCGATCTTTTCACACGCACTCACAAAGGGGTAGACATTCTAAAGCAATCTAGCTATTAAACAACTTAACAAATTATCTCAAAACATCATAACTCAACGAAATAACTTTAAAGAAAATTCTCAACATTTAATAACTCAAACATCATTTTAACTTTAAAGAAAACTTTTGAAAAAAGACATACCTGGTTGCCGGATGAGATGGAGGATAACTTGGTGTGGTTTACTGACTCATATAAGTCTAGGAATTAAATCTAGACTCGACTCATCAAAGAATAACAGACTTTAGAACAAATAAGAGCCTTGCTCTGATACCAACCTGTCACACCCCGACTCTCGGGGTGCGACTTACGAACAACAACAAACCTAAACAACTAAGAACTAACTCAGATAAAGGGAACATGCTCGGGGAAAAACAAAGGCGGAATATAAGGCAATCGAATTTGGTTTTCAAAAGCATAAAGAATATAACCGAGCATCTCAACTTCACTTTGGAACGGGAATTCAAACAAGAAAATCATGCTGATGGGAAGGGAATTCCAACAAAAAGAGGAATCATACGAATATATATACATCAAGATAAGGAAACATCTTCAACAACAAGTCAAGTTACGAGCCCATCGCTCGGGATTACAAGATAAAGGGGTTACGAATTCAACAAGCATTCAAAGTCTTCGAGCACAACGCTCGGAATCAAGAACATGAGAATAAAAGTGTTAACTTTAACAGACATTAGCTCAAAAAGATAGCAGCGGAAATTAGCATCAACTCCCAACACTTGCACGTATGAAGACGTATAAATGCCAGTCTGAAATTCAACAAAACTTAAACAACAAAACCAAACCACACCACCAAGTATCCACGCCATTGTCATCCAGTCAACCTGCATGTTTAGAAACACACGCAGGGCTGAGTACTTCGTACTCAGTGAACACAAGCCAAAACATTTGAATAAAGATGCTTCTTAAAGCTATATCAATTGAACTTGCCTTGCCAAACATCACAAGTATATAAGCAGTTTTGAAAACGGTTTTACTTGTGCATGCCAAAACATTTTTATTTAAAACAGACTGCGCAGTCAAATAACATAATATAATAGCATGTATCATCTATCACAAATAACTTCATGTGCCGAGAAGTAGGCCTCCTTCTCAAGCACTGTGACCGGCCTAACCGAAGCAAGGCTCACAGTCACCTCAACATATACCACACGTGGGTTCCTGCTTTCACAGGATAATCACATCTTCATATAAATAGATGATAACACATACTAATTTCAATAAAATGGCAAGTCAATCACATTTGAAAAACATATCATAATATTCAATAGCATAACTAATTTTCATCGATAGATTTTGGTTCAGAAAAGCCCACCTGACTTCCGAAGAACTAGCTAGGTGGTCTAGGGCTATTTGTCCTTGCTTAACGATCCGTCCGGCTCGATCCTTCATAGGTCGACATCAATAGGTAAGATATATGAAAGACGGACACAAAGGCGTTGGACTTAAACTGACGGACTTCTATTTGAGTCGTCGCTCTCTTCATTCTAACTTTTCTAAAGATCTCACGTTCTCGTCTTTATTTCATTAACTCTATTCGAAAAGGTTAACTCTACTATTTAACATCGTATACTATTCTCGTTCTAGTTAATAACTTCATTGTTATCATTCTATTACTCGAGCTTTCTTTCAAAGACTTTAGTTCATTCTTAAATTAACAATCAATTATTTAGCATACAAATTCAATCATCTTTTACATTATAAAACTATCATGCATTCAAATACTAATCCAAACATATAATAAATTCAAATAAATCAAACACTTCAAGACACATTAACATGCATTCAATTTAGATCTTAAAATCTAACTCGATTATGCATTTCCTGTTATAGAGGCTTAAACTATTAATTCTATCTTTCTTATTTATATAGACAACGCTTCGTTCTACATCCGCTATCTTATAAGGTATTTTATAACTCTTATTTATTTAACAAAAATTCTCTTAGCTTTTAATAAACTCTTATGAATTTATAAATTCTTGTTCAACTCTAACTTGATTCTCATTTCTTAACTCGAATATTATTCTTTTAATTATTATCTCGGTTTATCTTTTCTTCGCTTGATTGAAAATAACGTACTCAATTAATTATTTAATTAATCTTCTTTCAATCTTATTATTCGACATCTTATTTTATTCTTATTTTTTCGGTCAACTTATACGAGTATCTATCTTAACTCGTCTAGCATCTTTTCTTTATTCAATTTATTTTCCTTGTTATTTCTTAATGATTAATTCTTATTAAACTCGGTTTTCTCTATTTTGTTTATTTCTTTAATAATTTCTTCTTTATTTGTTTTAAACCTTTAAGCTATTTCTTACTTAATGATTTCTTTATCTTTTGATAAACATTTTTATGAATTTCTTCACTTTATTATAAAAGATCTTTTTATTGTATTTTTAGTAAAAATTTCAAGTCTTCAAATTTTAATACCAAGTATTTAATTAAGAAATCTTTTTCATACATCTTTTATTTAATTAAAAGCTTTTCAATTTTTTTAAGTATTTTATCAAAACTTCTATTTTTATTCCATATTCAACTATCATTCACTAATACATACTTAAACATCCAATCCTTTTTATTATTTTACACTTAATTCTACAATTAATTTCTTTCAAAAATTTCAACATGCAATCCTATTTTCTTCATTTAGCACATGTATGATAATATCAACACAACATACAATCATCTCATTGATCAAAACATCACTCAATTCATCAACAAAATCAACAAAATAATTTCTCCATTTTTGCTTAAAACTCACGGCATTTATGCCTATTTTTATGCAATTCGTTTCTCAATTTTTCATGCATATAATCTCATTACTAATATGATAAAAATAACAATTCAAGCATCAAAATAACAATAACTCAAAGATTCACATTTTTCCTATTTTTACTATATTTTTCGGCATTTATCATTTTTTTAGGGTTTTAGTTTCTTTTTCTTCTCTTAATTCATCGATTAACATCTAGTGCTCGATTTTCCTAACGAATTCTCACTCGATTAGCACATGCATATCCTAAGTTTGCCTAAACATAAATTAAATAACATGCATGCATAGATCTTTCCTTTAGGACTTATAGACATACATTTTTACAACTAATCAAATGAAATCATACTTAAATAAATGGAAATTCTTCTCTTGGCTCTTGGGATTGAAATGGATGGAAATGGTAGCTTTAAAGCTTGGATCTTGAAAGAAAGAAGAATGTCTTCTTGAATCCTCAAAGAAAAAGAAAGAATATAGGATTAATCATCCATAGGTTTAGGAATCAAAATGAAGAAAAATGTTGGAAATTCTTGAATTCAACTTCAAGAACTTGGAAATTTGTACCTTTCTTTGAAAATATGGATGGAATTGATGGAGGATTAATGGCTTCTACTTCATTTCCATGGAGGATAAGCTTGAATCTATAGTTTCATGTGAAGAAAAATCAATGGAGGTGTGAGAGAGAGGGAATGTCGAGAGGGAGAGAGAGTTGGAGAGGTTTGGAGAGTTTTTCTTTTGTTTTGTGAGAGAGAGATAGATCGAATGAGAGAGAGAGATGGAAATGAATGAATAAATTTCTGGTTTCCTCTCTTGTCATAGGTGAAAAGGATTCAAAATTCGACAAAGTGAAAAGGAATTAACTTGTTGGAAATTGTAAAAACAAGACTTGATGTTTGATTTGAAGTTAACTTTTTTACATAATTCAAGCAAGCTATGTACAAGACACCACTATGTCTTGTTGGTCTTGGAAATTGAGGGTTGATGGGAGAGGGTTGTGAGGTGGCGAGAGAGGGAGAGAGGTGGTTGACACGTGTCGTCGTCGTGTCGTTACGGGTATTAATTATCCGGTCGTAAAGGTTTTCCGGGTAAAATGATTCGTATTAATTCCGTTTTGTTCTATTAACGGGTCTAACCTCTTCTCGTTTCACTTTTGACACTAACTCATCCCAATCCTATGTCACGTCTCAAATTAAAAGATTAAAGGCTTTGATCATTTTAGTCCTTTAATTCTTAAAAGAATTTAATCGGCTTATTAATTCGTTTATTAATCCTTTTCAAGACTAATGCCTCATTTCTCTTCTCAATTCTCGGATAAGTTCTTATCCTATCTCAGTGATCTTAAAAGAAATTCTAAGTTCGAAGGTTCTAATTTAATTCTATTCTAGGTTCATCAGCGTAAACATATTTCTCGGCGATTAACGCTATGTTATCTTAATTAAACAAACTTCTCGGGATTCTTCCGGAATTTAATCTCATACTCATTTTTATATAAACGACTCAACAAACATATCACATCATCATCATCTCAGATAAATAGAACAGATAAACTCACACAAGATTCACAAGGCAATTTAAACGTTTTATTCAAAACTCATCGATTAGAAAAGAAAAATTTTACTCCTAAATTCTCATCTTTGAACTACTCGGTTAATTAGACGCTCTCTAAAGGGATAAAAACTCGGGGTATCACAGTGTTGAGAGTTGAACTCTTTTATTTTTCTTTTAGTTGTGTTGTAACCTGTGATGAAGACTATCATAATTTGATTAGGAAAAAGGGAAATATTTTCAATGTAAATTCCCTAAGTGTTATAAGTCCTAGAAAAGGCCGCTGTTAAGCGTTTGGAAGTTGAAACATTAAGTTCTTTGAATTGAAGTTGAAATTTCTGAACTATTGAATCAAATTGAGTATTTAAATATGAAGTGATGATATTTGCTCTGTGATTATGCTTGATTGTTTCAAGAACCTATGATGATGATATGAATATATGATGATATGAGTATGTGACAATTACTAGAAACTGAATGAGATGCATGTATATATGAGAAATTGAAGTAATGAATTATTTGAGAAAGCTTTAAATTGTTGTTAATTATCTAAGTACCGATCGAGAATCGTGTTCCTCCCAAAAGAGAAATGTGTTCAGAATCGAGAAAGGTTCCCTGTAAGCTAAAGATCTAGAGTGGTTAAAGTTTTTCCCTTGTTTAATCTTTAGAATGCCGCCAAGACGTAGAAACGTCAGGATTCCCGAAGACAATGCAGAAGGGTAGCGTGACCCTACTCCGCCCCCTCAAAACGAAAGACGAGTCGAAGAGCTGTTTCTCCGACAAAATCCCCCGACGTTCGACGGTAAAGGCAGTCCGGCTGATGCCGAAGACTGGATTCGTTCTTTAGAGCGAATTTTTCGTTTCCTTCGTTGTTCCAATCGCGAGCGTTTGGAATGCATGGCGTATCAGCTTAAAGGAACAGCCGATTATTGGTGGGAAGCAAAGCAAAGGATGTATTCTCCCGAAGAACGCGAAGAATTGTCATGGGATCAGTTTAAGGAAGCGTTGTATGAAAAGTTTGTGCCAAGAAGTTACCGTAAGCAGAAATCCAACGAGTTTACCAATCTGAAGCAAGGAAAAAGATCTGTAGCCGAGTACGACCGGGAATTTTGCGAGTTAGCCCGATTTGCGCCCGATATGGTCGACACCGATGAGAAGATGTGCGAGTTGTTTAGAGTAGGACTTAGGCAAGATATTCGAGTGGTTCTCGCCAGCCAAAGTGGTTTGACGTACGCTGAAGCTTTAAACCGAGCTCTAGATATGGAGTTGGCAATGCAACCGGAAAAAGGATCGCAACTCCCAGCGAATCCCCAACCCCAAAGCCAGATGATCATGACCACGTCTGCTCAACAACCCCAGTTCGGCCAATACGGAAAGAGGAATAGTGGAAATCAACCAACCAAGAAGCAGTGGCAAGGAAAGAGCCAACCGCAACCCTAGAAGGGAAAGGCACCGCAAACGAACCGAGGCAACCTACCCATCGGACCTTTAGGATTTCCTCCCTATGCGAAATACGGAAAGATGCATCAAGGCGTTTGTAAGAGTGGAAGAAACGTTTGCTACACTTGTGGTCAGCCTGGTCATTTTGTCGAACCAGTGCCCAAGTAAGCAACAAGGGTTTAGAAGCGGAAGACCAAACCAGTTCTAGCCGTCGCAGATGAAAGCTATCGAGGCAGCTCCTCTACAGAAGTTCGTTCCACGTCAACGTAAGCCGCCGCAGCCAAGGCAGCAACCTCCTCAGCAAGAACCGCCGCTTTTCCAAAGGACATACGCGATTGAACAGAAACCGCAAGAGAAGGAGAAAGGAAATCTGGCAGGTATGGAAAAGCTTAACAACATACCTGTTATTGTTTTGTTCGATACCGGAGCTTCGCATTCGTTTATATCTAGTATCTGCGTAGAGAACCTAGAGCTAAAAGTAGAAGAATCGAATCAGATGCTTAGTGTCGCAACCCCTTTAGGAAAGTCTGCGTTAGTTTTGCGTGTTTGCTCGAATCTAGAATTTGAAGTCGGAAACCGTAAGTTAGTCGCGAAATCCTTGAATGTAATCCAGATGCATGACGTCGATATAATCCTAGGAATGGATTGGCTAACCGAGAATTTTGCAACGATTCGATGCGATTTGAGGCAGATATCATTTAAATCCCCTGGAGAAGAATCAACCATAGATTTTGGAATGGAAAAGAGAGTGAAGAAGAGTGTGCCGATAATTTCAGCCATGAAAGCGCAGAGATTGATGCGGAAGAAAGGAACCCAAGCGTACCTAGTCTATCTGAATAAGGAAAAAATCACGAGTTGAGTATCGACGATGTTCCAATCGTAAGAGAATTCAAGGATGTGTTTCCTGAAGTGTTACCAGGTTTACCCCCTGATCGTCAGCTAGAGTTTTCAATCGATTTAGAACTCGGATCAGCCCCGATATCCAAGGCACCGTGTAGAATGGCCCCAAAGGAACTTCAAGAGTTGAAGATCCAACTGCAAGAATTATTGGACTTAGGCTACATTCAACCGAGTGTATCGCCTTGGGGTGCTCCGATTTTGTTCGTAAAGAAGAAGGACGGTAGTTTAAGGATGTGCATAGACTACCGAGAGTTAAACAAGATTACGTTGAAGAATAAATATCCTTTGCCAAGGATAGATGATTTGTTTGACCAGCTAAAAGGAGCCGGTGTTTTCTCCAAGATTGACTTAAGGTCTGGATACCACCAACTGAAGATCAAGCAAAAAGATATTCCAAAGACTGCTTTTAGAACAAGATATGGACATTACGAATTCATAGTAATGCCATCTGGATTAACAAATGCCCCGGCAGTGTTCATGGATATGATGAATAGAGTTTTTCACGAATATTTGGACAAGTTCGTGATTGTCTTTATAGACGATATTTTGGTGTATTCAAGAAGTGAAGCTGAACATGAAGAGCATTTAAGAATCGTGTTAGAAACGCTTAGAACGGAAAAGCTGTATGCCAAATTCAGTAAGTGCGAATTTTGGTTGAAGGCAGTAAATTTCTTAGGACATGTCGTTTCGTCCGAAGGCATCCAAGTGGATATGGAGAAGGTGAAAGCTGTGCAAGATTGGAAGTCCCCGACGTCAGTACATGAAATCCGTAGTTTTCTTAGTTTGGCAGGATACTACCGGAGATTCATTGAAGTATTTTCTAAGATCGCGAAGCCGATGACGAGCCTGTTAAAGAAAGAAACGAAGTTCACATGGACGGAAGAGTGTGAGAAAAGTTTTCAAGAACTCAAGACGAGATTGACGACAACCCCAGTTCTAGCCCTACCCGAGCCAGATAAAGATTATATTGTTTATACCGATGCATCTGCTCAAGGACTAGGATGTGTGCTAATGCAAAATGGAAAAGTGATTGCATATGCTTCTACGCAACTTAAACCTCACGAAGAGAAGTATCCAACCCACGACCTGGAATTAGCAGCCGTCGTTCATGCTTTGAAGATATGGCGACATTACCTTTATGGAGCGAAGTGCGAAATATTCTCAGATCACAAGAGCCTGAAGTACTTCTTCGAGCAGAAGGAGTTAAACATGAGACAAAGGAGATGGCTTGAGTTAGTGAAAGACTACGATTGCAAGATATCTTACTATCCCGGTAAAGCGAACGTAGTAGCCGACGCGTTAAGTAGAAGGAGAAGAAAGGAGAATTCGGATAAAATCGAGTTAGGATTTCTTTTAACCGATGAAGCCGAGTTGATTGAAGAGTTTGCGAGAATGAAGATTGAAGTAATCGTACCGCCAGCGACAGTAGATCAAGTAATTGCTACCTTAGTAGTGATGCCTGACTTAAGAACCCGTATCGTAGAAGGCTAAAGAAGAGACGAAGAATTAGAAAAGCTACGAAGGAAGGTGAGAAGTGAAGAAGTTAAAGATTTTGCAGAATCAAGCGATAATGCGTTGTTGTATCAAGGAAGAATTTGCGTACCTAATGATGACAAGTTGAAGAACGAAATAATCAGTGAAGCTCATGAAACCCCGTATACAGCTCACCCCGGCAGCACGAAGATGTACCAAGACCTAAAGAACCAGTTTTGGTGGAATAGAATGAAGACGGATGTAGCATTGTTTGTTGAAAGATGTTTAGCTTGCCAGCAAGTAAAGTCCTTACATCAAAGACCGTATGGACCTCTACAACCGTTACTCGTCCCAGAGTGGAAGTGGGATGGAATCACAATGGATTTTGTGACAAGATTGCCAAGATCAAGAAGAGAAAATACAGTAGTATGGGTAATCGTGGATAAGTTGACGAAGTCTGCTCATTTCATACCTATTCCACATACCTATGGATCAGCCAAGTTAGCCGAGATCTACATCAAAGAAATTGTGAAGTTGCATGGAGTTCCGAAGACGAATACCTCTGATAGAGACTCGAAGTTCACCGCCCATTTTTGGGAAAGTTTCCACAAGGAGTTGGGAACCCAATTGCAGTTTAGCACTGCTTACCACCCTCAAACCGAAGGTCAGTCCAAGCGAACGATCTAAATTCTCGAAGATATGTTGAGAGCCGTCTTGTTAGATAAAGGAGTCGAGTGGGAAAAAGTTTTACCTCTTGTTGAGTTCGCATACAACAATAGCTATCAGAATACGATAGGAATGGCCCCGTATGAAGCTCTTTACGGAAAGAAGTGTAGATCGCCATTGTATTGGAATGAAGTCGGTGAAAGGTAAGTGTTAGGGCAAGAAGCGATTGAAGAAATGATAGAATCTGTACGTCAAATCCATGAGAAGATTAAAGAAGCTCAGAGTCAACAAAAGTCGTACGCCGATAATCGAAGATCCAAGTTGGAATTTGAAGAAGGAGATAAAGTGTTTTTGAAAGTATCCCCCTCGAAAGGAGTTTATCGTTTTGGAGTTAAAGGAAAGCTTAGACCTCGTTTTATAGGACCATACGAGATCCTCGAGAGGATTGGATCAGTATCATATCGTTTAGCGTTACCGCCTAGTTTCGGAAGTTCGCATAACGTGTTTCACGTATCGCAGTTGAGAAAATACGTCTTTGATCCGAAGCATGTAATACGTCGAGAAGATGTTGAGATGAAGCCCGATCTAAGCTACGAAGAGAAACCCGAAGAGATTTTAGACTATAAGGTCCATCAGCTTAGAATGAAATCGATTCCCTTAGTGAAAGTCAAGTGGTGTCATCATGATCTTGAAGAAGCCACTTGGGAACTCGAAGAAAAGATGAAAACAAAGTATCCCGAGTTATTTTCTTAAGGTCAGTAAATTTCGGGAAGAAATTTTTTTTTAGAGGGTGAGGATGTGATACCCCGAGTTCTTATATCTTTAAAGAGCGTCTAATTAACCGAGTAAGTTAAAAGATGAGAATTTAGGAGTAAAATTTTTCTTTTCTAATCGAAGAGAATTGAATAAAACGTTTAATTTGTATTGTGAATCTTATGTGAAGTTATCTGTTCTATTTATCTGAGATGATGATGATGTGATATGTTTGTTGAGTTGTTTATATGAAAATGAGTATGAAATTAAATTCCGGAAAAATCCCGAGAAGTTTGTTGATTGAGATAACATAACGTTAATCGCTGAGAAATATATTTACGCCGACGAGACTAGAATAGAATTGAATTAGAACCTTCGAACCTAGATTTTCTTTTAAGATCACTGAGATAGGGTAAGAACTTATCCGAGAATTGAGAAGAGAAATGAGGCATTAGTCTTGAAAAGAATTAATAAACGGATTAATAAGCCGATTAAATTCTTTTAAGAATTAAAGGACTAAAATGATCGAAGCCTTTGATCTTTTAATTTGAGACGTGAAATAGGATTGGGATGAGTTAGTGTCAAAAGTGAAACGAGAAGAGGTTAGACCCGTTAAGAAAACAAAACGGAATTAATACGAATCGTTTTATCTGGAAAACCTTTACGATCGGATAATTAATACCCGTAACGACACGTGTCATCCACCTCTCTCCCTCTCACGCCACCTCACACCTCCTCTCCCATCATCCCTCAATTTCCAAGACTAAAACATCATGATTATGTCTTATGCATGGTATTACCTAAAGTATGCATGCAAGTTAAGATCACATCACCTATCAAGTCTTGTCTTACTCCAACTTCCAACAAATGCACTTTATTCTCTATGTTGGATTTCAATTTCACTCATCTAAGACAAGTAGGGAGACTACACTCATTCACTCCATCTCTCTCTCCATTTCGATCTCTCTCTCTCAAACAAGAAAGAAAACAATCTCTCAAACTCTCCCAAGCTCTCTCTCTCTCGGCAATCTCCCTCTCTCCCTCATACCTTAATTTTTCTTCACATGCAACCATGGATTCAAGCTCTCCATCCATGAAAATGAAGTAGAAGTTATCAATCTCCATCCATTTCATCCATATTTTCAAAGAAAGGTAAGAATCTTCCAAGTTCTTGAAGTTGAATTCAAGAATTATCCAACACTTTTCTTTATTTTGATTCTTAAAACCTATGAATGACTAATTCCATGTTATTTCTTTTTCTTTGAGGATTCAAGAAGATTTCTTTCTTCTATTCAAGATTCAAGCTTTGAAGCTACCATTTCCATCCATTTCAATTCCAAGAGCCAAGAGAAAGATTCCCATTTATTTAAGTATGAAATTCATTTGATTAGTTGTAAATATGTATGTCTATAAGTCCTAAAAGAAAGATCTATGCATGCATGTTATTTAAATTATGTTTAGGCAAACTTAGGATATGCATGTGCTAATCGAGTGAGAAGAATTCGTTAGGAGAATCGAACACTAGATATTAATCGGTGAATTAAGAGAAGAAAAAGAAACTAAAACCCTAAAAATTTAATAAGTGCCGAAAAAATTAGTAAAAATAGGCAAAATATGAATTCTTTCAGTTATTATTATTATGATGCTTGATTTGTTATTTTTATCATGATGAGAATGAGATTTTATACATGAGAAATTGAGAAATAAAATGCACAAAATATGCATGTGTGTGCCGTGAGTTTGAAGAAAAATAGAGGTTTTATTTTGTTGATTTTGTTGATGAATTAAGTGATGTGTTGATCAATGGAATGATTGTATGTTATGTTGGTATAATCATACATGTGTTTAAATTAAGAAAATAAGTTGACATGTTGAAGTTTTGAAAGAAATTTAATTTTAAAAATAATAAAAAGATTGGATGTTCAAGTATGTATTAATGTTAATTTGAATATGGAATGAAGATAGAAGTTTTGATAAAAAGATTTAAAGTTGAAAAGCTTTTAATTAAATAAAAGATGAAAGATGTGTGAAAAGATATATTAATTAAATGTCTTTGTATAAAAATTTAAAGACTTGAAATTTTTACTAAAACTACAACAAAAAGATCTTTTATAAAGTAACTAATAAAGTGAGCTAATTCATAAAAATGTTTATCAAAAGATAAAGAAATTATTAAGTAAGAAATAGCTTAAAAGTTTAAAACAGGTAAAGAAGAAATTATTAAAGAAATAAGCAAAAATAGAGAAAACCAAGTTTAAGAAGAATTAATCAATAAGAAATAAAAAGGAAGTTAAATCGAGTAAAGAAAAGATGCTAGACGAGTTAAGATAGATACTCGTATAAGTTAATCGAGAAAATGAGAATAAAATAAGATGTCAAGAATTAAATGAAAAGAAGATTAATTAAATAATTAATTTAGTACATTGTTTCCAACCAAGCGAATAAAAAGATAAACCGAGATAATAATTAAATGAACAATAATCGAGATAAGAAATGAGGATCGAATTAAAAATGAATAAGAAAATCATAATTTTATACGAGTTAATAATAATTAAAGAGAAATTTCGTTAATTGAATAAAAGTTATAAAATATCTTATAAGATAACGGATGTAAAGTAAAGCATTGTCTCTATAAGTAAGGAAGATAAAATAAACAGTTTGAGCCTTCATAAAAGGAAATGCATAATCGAGTTAGATTTTAAGATCCAAATTGAATGAATGTTAATGTATCTTGAAGTATGCTTGATTTATATGATTTCATTATATGTTTGAATAAGTGTTTAAATGCATGATAGTGTTACAATGTGAAAGATGATTGAACTATTGTATGTGAGATGATTGGTTGTTAAGTTGAGAATAACTAAAGTCTTTGAAAGGAAGCTCAAGTAATAAAATGATAACAATGAAGTTATTAATTAGGACGAGAAAAGTGTACAATGTTGAATAGTAAAGTTAACTAATTCGAATAGAGTTAATAAAATAAAGACGAGAACGCGAGATCTTTTAGAAAAGCTAGAGCGAAGAGAGAGACGACTCAAATAGAAGTCCGTCAGTTAAAGTCCAACGCCTTTGTGTCCGTCTTTCATATATCTTATCTATCGATGTCGAACTATGAAGGATCGAGCCGGACGGATCGTTAAGCGAGGACAAATAGCCCTAGACCACCTAGCTAGTTCTTCGGAAGTCAGGTGGGCTTTTCTGAACCAAAACTATCGATGAAAATTAGTTATGCTATTGAGTATTATGATATGTTTTCAAATGTGATTGACTTGCCGTTTTTATTGAAGTTGGTATGTGTTATCATCTATTCATATGAAGATGTGATTATCCTGTGAAAGCAGGAACCCACGTGTGGTATATGTTGAGGTGACTGTGAGCCTTGCTTCGGTTAGGCCGATCACAGTGTTTGAGAAGGAGGCCTACTTCTCGGCACAGTGAGATTATTTGTGATAGATGATACATGCTGTTATATTATGTTATTTGACTGCGCAGTCTGTTTTAAAAAAAATGTTTTGACATGCACAAGTAAAACCGTTTTTAAAACTGCTTATATACTTGTGATGTTTGGCAAGGCAAGTTCAATTAATATAGCTTTAAGAAGCATCTTTATTCAAATGTTTTGGCTTGTGTTCACTGAGTACAAGT
>CM055958.1:30806918-30814418 GCA_029490685.1 Schizonepeta tenuifolia
GAAAATTGGTTTGTTGCGGGCGTACCATAAAAACTGGACCGTTGCGGCTAGTGCAATGAGCTTGGCTTTCTGCACAATTGACGAGCTGGCTGGTGCTCTTTTGAAGTAGCTGAGCGCACTTTTGATGGTGCTGAGTTTCGGCATGAGGCGAAGCCATTTCTTGATCCGACCCCAAGCTGCACGCGTGGCCCCGCATTTGAAAAATAAGTGCTCGTGTGTCTCCTGCACACAGTTACAAAGAGCACAAATCGGGTTAACATTTATCAAATGAAGTCGATCCATAGTTTTTAAACGACTCTGAATGACGAGCCAAAGAACAGTCGAGAATTTTGGAGGGAGATAATCCTTCCAAATTGCCCGGTGCAAGTAGTGCTTTTCACCCTTCACTCAGAGAAGCTCGTAGGCGACGGCTGTGCCCTTGCCTTCGAACTATTTTCAGACAAGATCCTTGGCTTTAGCGATGTCCCCGCCCGAGTCCAATACAATCCAGTCCCGTATAGCGAGCAGATTCTTGGTTGTGAGAGAGTCAATTTGCCGTACTTTGTGCACCCACCAGTCTCTTCCATTTAAGTACTTGGCATAAATCCAGCGTACCCGAAGCGAATCCTTCCGAGAGTGGTTTTCCCAAAGGTTCTTTGTGAGCAATGCTTTGTTCCATGCAGTGAGATCTCTAAGCCTAAGTCCACCTTTGTCTTTTGGCTTGCAACATGCATTGAAGGAGACTGGGCACATTTTTTACCCCCATATAAACTTCTTTACAATCTGTTCGACACGATCGATGACCTTGCTCGGAAGTGCGAAAACCTGCAACCAATAATAGCTAATACCCTGAAGTTATTCGAAGGATCTTAGGTTCGATCCGCAAGGAGCCGTAAGAAGTACTCCATGCAAATGATGAACAACCTCAGCGATATTGGGTCGCCTTGACGTAGGCCACGCTTGCCGTGAATGAATCCATACGTTCTGTCGTTGAGTGCAATGAAAAATGTGGGGCAAGTCACGTGGGTTATGATCCAATAGATCAAATTTGGATGGAAATTGAGGCCAACAAGAGCATGGTGCAATAAGCTCCATGAAACCGAGTCAAATGCCTTTTGCAAGTCAATTTTAAGCATGGCGCATGGAGAAATTTGTGTGGTCTGACTGTACTAGCGAACGAGCTCTTAGGCTAAGAAAATGTTGTCCGTGATATTACGTCCCTTTATGAATGCTGACTGGGCCGGTGAGATGATCTCCGGAAAGCAATGAACAATTCGGTTAGTTATAAGTTTGGTGATGGTCACATTAGTCAAGGTAATTGGTCGATAGTCACGAACCCCCGGTTGATGGGCCTCTTTTGGGAGAAGTGTGAGAACTGTGTGGTTAAGCTTTCTAAAGAGAAGCCCATAGGTGAAGAATTCTGAGACAGTGGCAATGATATTAGTCCCAAGGAGGTCCCAATTTTATTTGAAGAATGCAGCAGTGAACCCGTCGGGGCCCGGTACTTTATCTCCATCATTGCTAAACATCGTTGACTTGATCTCGGCTGCGGAGATCAGACTAATCATGTCCTCTTTTTGGGGCGTTGAAAGTTTTGGGCCCATGTTGCAGATACTCGGATCATGTTTTTGCGCCAGTTCAGTGGTGCCAAGAAGTTTCTCGTAGAAGTTGATGAAGTCTGCTACGATTGTGTCTTGATCAAACATTTGTTGTAGCATTTTCACATCGTAGGAAAAGGGTTGAGTTTCTAGCCTAGTTGCCTTTGACAAGAGAGTGGAAATACTTGGTGTTTTTGTCGGAGAACACCAAGCGTTTACACTTCGCTTTATGGCTAAGATAGTCAAATTCGAGCTCATCAAGGCTGTGAGCTTTGTCATGTAATTCAATGGTTTTGTGGGATTGATCGGTGTTAAGAGGGTCGGCGTCAAGAACGTGTTGCGCATCATGAAGCTCAACTTGGGCAACTTTTGCTCGTTCTTCCAAAGTATTGAACTCCGTGAAATTAAGAAATTTTAGTTCCTCAGCAAGACGGTTGGCTTGTATGCAAATTTCTGTTGTGCTTGGCCTTGCGCCGGCAGATTCCAATTATGTTCCAAAAGTGGTTTGAAGGAGAGGTGCTTCATCCATGCATTGTTGAACTTGAAATTTCGTTTAAAGCGCTTGACCTCTTCGAAGAGTATAGTGTGGGCCGGGGAGTGGTCTTTTGAGCCACGGCCCACGTAGCATGAAATCTGTCCTACAGAACCAGGAGGCATCGTCCCACGAAGAGTTAGTTAAAACTCGATCAATCTTGGAGTACCTTTTATAATCAGTCCATGTGAAATGGAGGCCCGTTGAGGGGAAGTCCACAAGATTTACCGCGAGCAAAGTTCCCCAAATTCTGTATATTCCATGTCAGAAGGGACGTTGCCCCCAACGCATTCATCGGGTGAGAGTACGCAGTTGAAATCTCCTGCAACGATGGCGGGATGTCCGTCGTGACGAATTCCAAAAGCGATTTCCAGAGGTGCCTACGGTCATTAGGTTTCCAAATGCCATAAACCATTGAAAAATACAACATCCGGTTTGTGGATTTGCAAGTTATCTGTGTATGGATAACTTGTTTATGTTTGTTAAGAACATCAAGATCAACTTTGGAAGGGTCCCAAAGAATCAGGATGCTACCATTCGTCGCAAGATCAAAATTATAATCATGTGCTAAATGGGGAAACTTGTTAAGAAATCGAAAGAGACTGGGTTTAGTAAGCTTAGTCTCGAGAAGGTCGATAACATTCGGCGTATGCTTGAATAAGTAGTCCAAAATAGGGCCTTGTGATTTTGGCTTGGCCATGCCTTTCACTTTCCATGTTGTGACTATCATGGATCACTTGTTCTTTTTTCCTTCAACACCATTGCCCTTACTGGGCGAGTTCTTCTTTCGGTTGCGAGCATTAATGATCTTAGAAACCTGCTGCCTTGAAAGGCCATTGTTAGCTTCGTTGTTGATCAACGTGTAATCGCGTTTGGCGAGTGGTGTAGTTTTATCCTCCTTGTTCCTTGTCTTAACCTCTTCCGCTGCAGCATCATCAAGAGTGTTAGCGGAAATGGGAATTTCACAAGGGCTAGAGGATACCTTATTGTTGGGAGTCAAGCCCAATTCAGGATCGAGCTCCTCATTATTGATTTCATTGTCCGTGTCCTCGATGATAGGCATGTCAGGGTGCCGTGCCACATTGTTTGCTGAATTGGGGTCCGGCATCTAGAAAATTGTGGCAGAAAATATTGCATCCATGGAATTTGGCGTCTTCGTTGGACCAAAAGTTGCCGAAGGTATGGTGTCTTTAGCATTTGCTATAGAATTTTTCATAGGTGTGGGTGCAGTCTCTTGCCCAGACTTGGCCACATCGGTAGATTGCTGCTTGGGCACTTCAGTAGTTGGGTGCTAAAGGATGTCGGTTGGGTCCTTCGGCTGTGGTGGGGGTTGGCGATTGGTCTTGACGACATATTGGAATTTTCGGGTCGGATTACGGATCTTGCTCCGCCCACCACCACCTTTATTCAAGCTTTTGCTTCTTGGCCTGGCTTGCGATGGCATGGTGTTGGAAGAATTTCTACCTCGGCTAGGAGGAGCACGGGATGTCCATCCTTCCTTGTCCGTTTTGCAGCGGCCACCGGTCTGATTTTGAGATTTTTCAGCCAAGGCTTCTTTCATTGCGGAAGAGCGACATTCCGTGACATAGTGACCTAACCTTTTACATGATGAACAAATTTTGGGCAAGCCTACTAGCTCGATAGGCTGGTTAAAGGTTACGCCATTATGGAGTTTAAGATTGATGGAATTAATATGCGGTTTATAATCATCCACTTAACATGGAATCGAACCCCATCGACATGATATTTTCCAAGAGTGGGAAAATCCACCTCAACGGAGGTGCCGATAAGTGATGCTATCTTTTAGATAGCTTTTGAATTCCATAGTTCTAAGGGAAAGTTTGGAAAGTTTGAAACTTTGCATTTTAGGTTTGTTAAACCTAAAATGCTCCGGCATGATTGCGGTGATGAATAAGAAGCCTATAATCTTTCTAATTTTCTCACTATCTTGCCAATCGTCACGTTCTTCTTCCGTGGCAAATAGGATAATGATCCAGCCTTTGTCATGAATGAAGATTTTGGCAGTCATTTGATGTTCGCTTCACGTAGTTTGTGATGGCTTTGGCCCGGGAAGCGATCTGGAAAAAATCCAAGAAGAGCGAATCCCCATCCTTTATGGACGGGGATGTAGTCATCTTCGATAAGTACAAGGAAGTTATTTTCAAGGCTGGCCTATTTTTTCTTAAGTAGGAGATCAGATTTGAGCACCAACGGATCATCCTTGAAATTGCCCACGTTTTGGAGCCATGGTTTGAACTCCGGCGGCGCGACGGCAAGATAGGGGTCTAGTTCCTTAGAGGTCAGTAGATCCTCTTCATTGGGAGAGATTAATGTTGCATCTCTCAAGTTGCGAGCATCTCTACCATCTTCACCGTCTTGTTCGGTAGCCGGCAAGCGAGAATGCGAGCGCCGACGACCATTGGCATGGCCGGAGTTATGTTGAGCCCCTCCACCATTTTTAAGTAATGCTTTTTTGTAATTCTGGGGAGGGGGAGGGTCAGTTGAAGAAGGAGTTTGAGAGTTAGAAGATTGACCTTTGGATTGATCGGTATTACTCGCCATAAATGTCGAGTGAATTTCATTTAATGCGACAAGTAAAAATGAATGGAAAGCAACGCTTAGAGAGTCCCAACACTTGGGAATCTCAGCCGAGTAATGAGCTTTGATGGCTGCAACGGTTGGAACACCAAGGGTATTGAACAATAGTTAATGATGTGCAATTAATGCACCAATTCCAGAATAGGTGCAACACTTGGGATGCTGCAGATCGGATGGTACTCCAAGGGGCGTTTGACAGCAGTTAATGGGTGCAACTAATGCACCGGTTCCCGAACAGGTGCAACCGTTGAGATGCTGCAATCACCGGAAAAATCTCTGGCACGCCGGAGGTAAGAAACCGAAGAGTAAATCTGCAAAAATTGACCTTCTTCAGCGTTGAGATGAGATGTTGACGGTGGTGCGTGACGAGAAGTGGATGCCTTGAAGCAAAAGTTGTACAGCTTTGAGGAAAGAACAGCGAAACACGGCTGAAATCCGACCAAAAGAATCGGAGTTTTCCACACGCTTTTGTGGTGTTGCACTTCCACGACAGAGGGTGTTGGTTGGCGATCAAAGACTCAACAAAACCAGCAAATCCGACTCACCAAATGAAGGTGATAAAGAATATGCTAGGTTGGATGTAGAAACTGGCCGGAGAAGATGATACTTGAGTAGAAACCAAAGGCAAAGCTCCGTGACCCCTCAACTTCCGGCAACGGCAGGACGAGTGTAGGAGAGATCAGATTTCACAAACCAGATTCTATTTAATGCGAAGCACGAATCTGCCCGGCCTTAATCAGAAAGGCGGCTGGAAAATGGTTCTCCGGCCAAATACCCTTCGAATGCCAATGTTGGATGGATGAATCTTCAACAAAAACTTACCAAATTTGTATGATGATGATTGCATTAATGTGAAGAAGGTGATTTTGCTGTTTGATTCCAGATTCCAAACGTGAATGATGATGATGGATGAGATTTGAAGTTGACAGTGAGGGGAGGAAAAGGTTTACCACTAGGAAATTCTAGAGAGAAGGAGGAGAGAATTTCCTTTAGAGAGAAACTCTAAGGTAAACTTTTGATGGAATGGAATGGAATGCTACCTGGTTGATCCTGCCAGTAGTCATATGCTTGTCTCAAAGATTAAGCCATGCATGTGTAAGTATGAACTAATTGAGACTGTGAAACTGCGAATGGCTTGTTAAATCAGTTATAGTTTGTTCGATGGTACATGCGACTCGGATAACCATAGTAATTCTAGAGCTAATACGTGCAACAAACCCTGACTTCTGGAAGAGATGCATTTATTAGATAAAAGGTCGACAAGGGCTCTGCCCATTGCTATGATGATTCATGATAACTCGACGGATCGCACGACCTTCATGCCGGCGACGCATCATTCAAATTTCTGCCCTATTAACTTTCGATTGTAAGATAGTGGCCTACTGTTAGCCCTTTAGACAGCTCCGTATCATGGTGTGAGCCATCATAATACCATGGCACAGGCAGCGTCTAGTTGCGATGACTCGATGCGAGTTTGGGATGATGGCATGTCTGGATGGATCAGATGATTGATGTTTGCACGGCCAAGTGGGTATGAGAAACACTTTGGCACAAATGGAATTTAGGTTGCTTGAGTTTGGCTCGGACGGGTGTCAAGACAGGTTTAGTCTATGACGGGTGTCGGGGGAGTTCGGAACGTGTTTTGAGCTGAGGCTTGGAAATGATGTTATTCTGTGAGGTTTACTTGGTGGCAAAAGATAGATCGGAGAATCTCAAAGATGGGGCATTTGGCATGAGGAGAACTCATTTGAGCTTATCTGGCCGAGTGAGGGTGCCCAAAGGAAAACTTGTTGTTCCACAGCCCATTCAGTGTTTAGTGCTGCCACCAGGGGTTTTGCTCTTTTAACATACATATGGGGGCATGTGAAAGATGTTGTGGCCGGATTGGGGCGAGGGCTAGATGCGTGGGCAAGGTTTGTGGGCTCGGTGCTATGCTAGCACGAGCGAAAGATGGTGAATCCAAGTCGGGCACGAGTTATGCGTGTTCGATGTGTCGGGTGGTCGATGTGCGGGTCGGATGAGGGCTGAGGCAAGTCAGAACTTGGAGGTGTGCGTGAAGACTTGATGCAAGACAAGTGGAATTTTAGTGTTGGGAAGTTATAGCTCGGATGCATGCAAGGATGGCACAAGTTGATCGATGTTGGAAAGGTGAGGGTCGATGGCACGAGTCGGATCAAGGCATGAGGATCGTGGGCAGACCCCAGTGCCGGGGGTCGACACATGTTGGCACAAGTGATGCGCACTTGGGCAAGTCTTGAGGATGCAAGGAAACGAAGGTAATTAAAAGTGTGGCCAAGGGGATTCGATGCATGGCAGGTCTGAGAGAGTGGCGAGGAGCAGTTGCGTGGTGCTAACTGTTTGTGCCTTGATTGGCTGTTCGAGTTAGTGGCCCCCAAAACTGCCCCGGCGGTTACTTGCAGCCTTAGTGGACGTATTCCTAGTGAAGGGGGATGTCCTTCACACCATATATGCTATATTTCGAAGGCAATGAGCCATAGAATGTGTGTCCAAGCTTCTGAGACCAGACCCTTGTATTAGTTTGTGGAAAATTAATAAAGGTTGGGTGAGTTGCCTTAAAATGTGTGTGTTGCTTTCATTGTTCATGTGATTTGATTCCGCTGCGTGTGAACTTTGATTCGTGCACAAATTCGTAAGCCTCATACACTTGTTTGACAAAGAGTGTCAGTGAGGAAGAGGGCTGGTCGGATTGCGGTGGTTCGGCATCATCACAAGGTGAAAAATTCTAGTACACAAAAACCTTGAGACACCTACTATGGTGGTGACGGGTGATGG